>JAKCOZ010000061.1:2727500-3194787 GCA_022605955.1 Rallus limicola
CTAATTTAATCCTAACCCTAACCCTAACCCTAAATGAACCCTAAAACTAACCCTAACCCTAACCCTAACCACTAACCCTAACCCTAACTGAACCCTAACCCATACTGAACCCTAACCCTAACCTAACCCTAATATTAACTGAACACTAACCCTAAACCTAACCCTAACCGTAACCCTAACCCTAACTGAACACTAACCCTAACTGAACACCTACCCTAACCCTAACTCTATTCCTAACCCTAACCCTAACCCTAACCCTAACTGAACCCTAACTTAACCCTAACCCTAACCCTAACCCTAAACCTAACACTAACTGAAACCTAACCATAACCCTAACCCTAAACCTAACCCTTACCCTAACCCTAACTGAACCCTAAACCTTTCCCTACGCCTAACCCTAACCCTAACCCTAACGGAACCATAAACATAACCCTAACCCTAACCCCTAAACCTAACCCTAACTGAACCCCAACCCAAACCCTAACCCTAACCCATACTGAACCCTAACTGAACCCTAACCCTAACCCTAACCCTAACCCTAACTGAACCCTAATCCTAACCCTAACCCTAACCCTAAACATAAACCTAACGCTAAGTTAACACTAAACCTAACCCTAACCCTAACCTTAACCCTAAATGAAACCTAAACCTAACCCTAACACTAACCCTAAATGAACACTAACTGAACCCTAACCCTAACCCTAACCCTAACCCTAAATGAACCCTAACCCTAACCCTAACACTAACCCTAATTTAATCCTAACCCTAACTGAACCCTAACACTAACTGAACCCTAAAACTAACCCTAACCCTAACTACTAACCCTAACCCTAACTGAACCCTAACCCATACTGAACCCTAACCCTAACCGTAACCCTAACCCTAACCCTAACCCTAATCCTAACTGAACCCTTACCCTAACCCTAACCCTGACCCTAACCCTAACTGAACACTAACCCTAACCGTAACCCTCACCCTAATCCTAACCTAACCCTAACCCTAAACCTAACTGAACCCTAACCCAAAATCTAACCCTATTCCTAACCCTAACCCTAACCCTAACCCTAACCCTAACCCTAACCATAACTGAACACTAACACTAACCCTAACCCTCACCCTAATACTAACATAACCCTAGCCCTAACCCTAACCCTAACTGCACCCTAACCCTAACCCTAATCCTAACCCTAACCCTAACTAAACCCTAACCCTAACCCTAACCCTAACCCTAACCCTAACCCTAACCCTAACCCCTATCTCTAAACCTAACTGAACCCTAACCCTAACACTAACCCTATCTGAAACCTAACTGAACCCTAACCCTAACCCTAACCCTAACCCTAACCCTAACTGATCCCAAACCCTAACCCTAACCATGACCCTAACCCTAACTTAACACTAACCCTAACCCTAACCCTCACCCTAATCCTAACCTAACCCTAACCCTAACCCTAACCCTAACTGAACCCTAACCCTAACCCTAACCCTAACCCTAACCCTAACTCTAAACCTAACTTAACTCTAACCCTAACGCTAACCCTAACCCTAACCCTCACCCTAACCCTAACCCTAACTGAACTCTAACCCTAACCCTAACCCTAACCCTAACCCTAACCCTAAACCTAACTGAACCCTTACCCTAACCCTTACCCTAATCTTAACCCTAACCCTAACTGAACTCTAAACTTATCCCTAACCCTAACCCTAACCCTAACCCTAACCCTAAACCTAACCCTAACCCTAACACTAACTAAACCCTAACCCTTTCCCTACGCCTAACCCTAACCATAACCCTAACGGAACCATAAACATAACCCTAACGCTAACCCCTAAACCTAACCCTAACTGAACCCTAACCCAAACCCTAACCCTAACCCATACTGAACCCTAACTGAACCCTAACCCTAACCCTAACCCTAACCCTAACTGAACCCTAACCCTAACCCTAACCCTAACCCTAACTGAACCCTAACCCTAACCATAACCCTAATCCATACTGAACCCTAACTAAACCCTAACACTAACCCTAACCCTAACCCTAACTGAAACCTAACCGTAACCCTAACCCTAACCCTAACCCTAACTGAACTCTAAACCTAATCCTAACCCTAACCCTAACCCTAACTGAACCCTAACCCTAACCATAACCCTTACCCTAACCCTAACCCTTTCCCTATGCCTAACCCTAACCCTAACCCTAACGGAAACATAAACATAACCCTAACCCTAACCCCTAACCCTAACCCTAACAGAACCCTAACCCAAACCCTAACCCTAACCCATACTGAACCCTAACTGAACCCTAACCCTAACCCTAACCCTATCCCTAACCCTAACTGAACCCTAACCCTAACCCTAACCCTAACCCTAACTGAACTCTAACCCTAATCCTAACCCTAACCCTAACCCTAACTGAACCCTAACCCTAACCCTTTCCCTATGCCTAACCCTAACCCTAACCCTAACGGAAACATAAACATAACCCTAACCCTAACCCCTAACCCTAACCCTAACAGAACCCTAACCCAAACCCTAACCCTAACCCATACTGAACCCTAACTGAACCCTAACCCTAACCCTAACCCTATCCCTAACCCTAACTGAAACCTAACCCTAACCCTAACCCTAACCCTAACTGAACTCTAACCCTAATCCTAACCCTAACCCTAACCCTAACTGAACCCTAACCCTAACCCTAAACATAAACCTAACCCTAAACCTAAACCTAACCCTAACCCAACTGAACCCTAACCCTTAACATAACCCTAGCCCTAACCCTAACCCTAATCCTAATACTAACTGAACCATAACCCTAACCCTATTCCTAACACTAACCCTAACCCTAACCCTAACTGAACCCTAATCCTAACACTAACCCTAACCCTAAACATAAACCTAACACTTAGTTAACCCTAAACCTAACCCTAACCCTAACCTTACCCCTAAATGAACCCTAAACCTAACCCTAACCCTAACCCTAAATGAACACTAACTGAACCCTAACCCTAACCCTAACCCTAACCCTAACGTAACCCTAACCCTAACCCTAACCCTAACCCTAATTTAATCCTAACCCTAAAACTAACTGAACCCTAAAACTAACCCTAACCCTAACCACTAACCCTAACCCTTACTGAACCCTAACCCATACTGAACCCTAACCCTAACCTAACCCTAATCCTAACTGAACCCTAACCCTAAACCTAACCCTAACCCTAACCCTAAACCTAACCCAAAACCTAACCCTAACCCTAACTTCTAACCCTAACCCTAACTGAACCCTAACCCTAACCCTAACCCATACTGAACCCTAACTGAACCCTAACCCTAACCCTAACCCTAACCCTAACCCTAACTGAACCCTAACCCTAACCCTAAACCTAAACCTAACCCTAAACCTAAACCTAACCCTAACCCAACTGAACCCTAACCCGTAACATAACCCTAGCCCTAACCCTAACCCTAACCCTAATACTAACTGAACCCTAAACCTAACCCTAACACTGAACCTAAGTGAACCCTAACCCTAACCCTATTCCTAACCCTAACCCTAACCCTAACCCTAACTGAACCTTAATCCTAACCCTAACCCTAACCCTAAACATAAACCTAACGCCAAGTTAACCCCAAACATAACCCTAACCCTAACCTTAACCCTAAATGAACCCTAAACCTAACCCTAACCCTAACCCTAAATGAACACTAACAGAACCCTAACCCTAACCCTAACCCTAACCCTAACTGAACCCTAACCCTAACTCTAACCCTAACCCTAATTTAATCCTAACCCTAACCCTAACCCTAACTGAACCCTAAAACTAACCCTAACCCTAAACACTAACCCTAACCCTTACTGAACCCTAACCAATACTGAACCCTAACCCTAACCTAACCCTAATCCTAATTGAACCCTAACCCTAAACCTAACTCTAACCCTAACCCTAAACCTAACCCAAAACCTAACCCTAACACTAACCCCTAACCCTAACCCTAACTGAACCCTAACCCTAACCCTAACCCATACTGAACCCTAACTGAACCCTAACCCTAACCCTAACCCTAACCCTAACTGAACCCTAACCCTAACCCTAACCCTAACCATAACTGAACTCTAACCCTAATCCTAACCCTAACCCTAACCCTAACCCTAACCCTAATCCTAACTGAACCCTTACCCTAACCATAACCCTGACCCTAACCCTAACTGAACACTAACCCTTACCGTAACCCTCACCCTAATCCTAACCTAACCCTAACCCTAACCCTAACTTAACCCTAACCCAAAACCTAACCCTAACCCTAACCCTAACTCTAACCCTAAGTTAACTCTAACCCTAATGCTAACCCTAACCCTAATCCTAACCCTCCCCCTAACCCTAACAGAACACTAACCCTAACCCTAACTGTAGACTAACCCTAACCCTAACCCTAACCCTAACTGAACCCTAACCCTAACCCTAACCCTAACCCTAACCCTAAGTAAACCTTAACCCTAACAATAACCCTAACCCTAACCCTAATCCTAACCCTGACCCTAACCATAACTGAACACTAACCCTAACCCTAACCCTCACCCAAATCCTAACATAACCCTAACCCTAACCCTAACCCTAACTGAACCCTAACCCTAACCCTAACCCTAACCCTAACTAAACCCTAACCCTAACCATAACCCTAACCCTAACGCTAACCCTAACCCCTATCTCTAAACCTAACTGAACCCTAACCCTAACACTAACCCTATCTGAAACCTAACTGAACCCTAACCCTAACCCTAACCCTAGCCCTAACCCTAACCCTAACTGAACCCAAACCCTAACCCTAACCTTGACCCTAACCCTAACTTAACACTAACCCTAACCCTAACCCTAACCCTAACTGAACCCAAACCCTAACCCTAACCTTGACACTAACCCTAACTCTAACCCTAATTTAACTCTAACCCTAACGCTAACCCTAACCCTAACCCTAACCCTAACCCTAACTGAACTCTAACCCTTATCCTAACCCTAAACCTAACACTAACTGAACCCTAACCCTAACGCTAAACCTAACCGTAATCCTAACTAAACCCTAACCCTAACCCAAACCCTAACCCTAACCCTAAACCTAACCCTAACCCTAACCAAAAACCTAACCCTAATCCTAACCCAACTGAACCCTAACACTTAACATAACCCTAGCCCTAAACAAAACCCTAACCCTAACCCTTACGCTAACACTAACCTAACCCTAAACCTAACCCTAACACTAACTGAACACTAACCCTAACCCTATCCCTTACCCTAATCTAACCAAAACCCTAACTGAAGTCTAACCCTAACCCTAACCCTAACCCTAACGCTAACGGAACCCTAAACCTAACCCTAACCCTAACAATATCCCTAACCCTAACTGAACCCTAACCCTAACACTAACCCTAACCCTAACCTAAGCCTAACCCTAACACTAACACTAACCCTAACCCTAACCCTAACTGAACCCTAAACTTAACGCTAACCCTAACACTAACCCTAACCCTAACTAAACCCTAACCCTAACCATAACCCTAACCCTAACCCTATCTGAACTCTAACTGAACCCTAACCCTAACGCTAACCCTCACCCTAACTGAACCCTTACCCTAACCCTAACCCTGACCCTAAACCTAACTGAACACTAACCCTAAACCTAACCCTCACCCTAATCCTAACCTAACCCTAACACTAACCCTAACTGAACCCTAACCCTAAACCTAACCCTAACCCTAACCCTAACTCTAACCCTAACTAAACTGTAACCCTAACGCTAACCCTAACCCTAACCCTAACCCTCCCCCTAACCCTAACTGAACTCTTACCCTAACCCTAACTGAACACTAACCCTAACCCTAACCCTAACTGAACCCTAACCCTAATCATAACCCTGACCCTAACCCTAACTGAACACTAACACTAACCCTAACCCTCACCCTAATCCTAACATAACCCTAACCCTAACCCTAACCCTAAGTGAACCGTAACCCTAACCCTAACCCTAACCCTAACTAAACGCTAACCCTAACCATAACCCTAACCCTCACCCTAACCCTAACTGAACTCTAACCCTAACCCTAACCCTTACCCTAACCATAAACCTAACCCTTACCCTAACCCTTACCCTAATCTTAACCCTAACCCTAACTGAACTCTAACCCTAACCCAAACCCTAACCCTATCCGTAAACATAATCCTAATGCTACGTTAACCCGAAACCTAACCCTAACCCTAACCCTAAACCTAACCCTAACCCTAACCCTAAACATAATCCTAACCCTAACCCTAACCTTAACCCTAAACCTGACCCTAACCCTAACCCTAATCTTAACCCTAAATGAAACCCAAACCTAACCCTAAACCTAACCCTAACCCTAACACTAACCCTAACTGAACCCTAACCCTAAACCTAACCCTAACCCTAACCCTAACTCTAACCCTAACTAAACTCTAAACCTAACGCTAACCCAAACCCTAACCCTAACCCTCCCCCTAACCCTAACTGAACTCTAACCCTAACCCTAACTGAACACTAACCCTAACACTAACCCTAACTGAACCCTAACCCTAATCCTAACCCTGACCCTAACCCTAACTGAACACTAACCCTAACCCTAACCCTCACCCTAATCCTAACATAACCCTAACCCTAACCCTAACCATAACTAAACCCTAACCTTAACCATAACCCTAAACATAACCCTAAACCCTATCTCTAAACCTAACTGAACCCTAACCTTAAAACTAACCCTATCAGAAACCTAACTGAACCTAACCCTAACCCTAACCCTAACCCTAACCCTAACTGAACCCTAACCCTAACCCTAACCCTAACCCTCACCCTAACCCTAACTGAACTCTAACCCTAACCCTAACCCTTACTATAACCCTAAACCTAACCCTTACCCTAACCCTTACCCTAATCTTAACCCTAACCCTAACTGAACTCTAACCCTAACCCAAACCCTAACCCTATCCGTAAACATAATCCTAATGCTACGTTAACCCGAAACCTAACCCTAACCCTAACCCTAAACCTAACCCTAACCCTAACCCTAAACATAATCCTAACCCTAACCAAAAACCTAACCCTAATCCTAACCCAACTGAACCCTAACACTTAACATAACCCTAGCCCTAAACAAAACCCTAACCCTAACCCTTACGCTAACACTAACCTAACCCTAAACCTAGCCATACACTAACTGAACACTAACCCTAACCCTATCCCTTACCCTAATCTAACCAAAACCCTAACTGAAGTCTAACCCTAACCCTAACCCTAACCCTAACGCTAACGGAACCCTAAACCTAACCCTAACCCTAACAATAACCCTAACCCTAACTGAACCCTAACCCTAACACTAACCCTAACCCTAACCTAAGCCTAACCCTAACACTAACACTAACCCTAACCCTAACCCTAACTGAACCCTAACCCTAACCATAACCCTAACTCTAACTCCTATCTCTAAACCTAACTGAACCCTAACCCTAACCCTAACCCTATCTGAACTCTAACTGAACCCTAACCCTAACGCTAACCCTCACCCTAACTGAACCCTTACCCTAACCCTAACCCTGACCCTAAACCTAACTGAACACTAACCCTAAACCTAACCCTCACCCTAATCCTAACCTAACCCTAACACTAACCCTAACTGAACCCTAACCCTAAACCTAACCCTAACCCTAACCCTAACTCTAACCCTAACTAAACTGTAACCCTAACGCTAACCCTAACCCTAACCCTCCCCCTAACCCTAACTGAACTCTTACCCTAACCCTAACTGAACACTAACCCTAACCCTAACCCTAACTGAACCCTAACCCTAATCATAACCCTGACCCTAACCCTAACTGAACACTAACACTAACCCTAACCCTCACCCTAATCCTAACATAACCCTAACCCTAACCCTAACCCTAAGTGAACCGTAACCCTAACCCTAACCCTAACCCTAACTAAACCCTAACCCTAACCATAACCCTAAACATAACCCTAACCCCTATCTCTAAACCTAACTGAACCCTAACCTTAAAACTAACCCTATCAGAAACCTAACTGAACCCTAACCCTAACCCTAACCCTAACCCTCACCCTAACCCTAACTGAACTCTAACCCTAACCCTAACCCTTACCCTAACCATAAACCTAACCCTTACCCTAACCCTTACCCTAATCTTAACCCTAACCCTAACTGAACTCTAACCCTAACCCAAACCCTAATCCTATCCGTAAACATAATCCTAATGCTACGTTAACCCGAAACCTAACCCTAACCCTAACCCTAAACCTAACCCTAACCCTAACCCTAAACATAATCCTAACCCTAACCCTAACCCTAACCCTAAACCTAACCCTAACCCTAACCCTAATCTTAACCCTAAATGAAACCCAAACCTAACCCTAAACCTAACCCTAACCCTAACACTAACCCTAACTGAACCCTAACCCTAAACCTAACCCTAACCCTAACCCTAACTCTAACCCTAACTAAACTCTAAACCTAACGCTAACCCAAACCCTAACCCTAACCCTCCCCCTAACCCTAACTGAACTCTAACCCTAACCCTAACTGAACACTAACCCTAACCCTAACCCTAACTGAACCCTAACCCTAATCCTAACCCTGACCCTAACCCTAACTGAACACTAACCCTAACCCTAACCCTCACCCTAATCCTAACATAACCCTAACCCTAACCCTAACCCTAACTAAACCCTAACCTTAACCATAACCCTAAACATAACCCTAAACCCTATCTCTAAACCTAACTGAACCCTAACCTTAAAACTAACCCTATCAGAAACCTAACTGAACCTAACCCTAACCCTAACCCTAACCCTAACCCTAACTGAACCCTAACCCTAACCCTAACCCTAACCCTCACCCTAACCCTAACTGAACTCTAACCCTAACCCTAACCCTTACTATAACCCTAAACCTAACCCTTACCCTAACCCTTACCCTAATCTTAACCCTAACCCTAACTGAACTCTAACCCTAACCCAAACCCTAACCCTATCCGTAAACATAATCCTAATGCTACGTTAACCCGAAACCTAACCCTAACCCTAACCCTAAACCTAACCCTAACCCTAACCCTAAACATAATCCTAACCCTAACCAAAAACCTAACCCTAATCCTAACCCAACTGAACCCTAACACTTAACATAACCCTAGCCCTAAACAAAACCCTAAACCTAACCCTTACGCTAACACTAACCTAACCCTAAACCTAACCCTAACACTAACTGAACACTAACCCTAACCCTATCCCTTACCCTAATCTAACCAAAACCCTAACTGAAGTCTAACCCTAACCCTAACCCTAACCCTAACGCTAACGGAACCCTAAACCTAACCCTAACCCTAACAATAACCCTAACCCTAACTGAACCCTAACCCTAACACTAACCCTAACCCTAACCTAAGCCTAACCCTAACACTAACACTAACCCTAACCCTAACCCTAACTGAACCCTAACCTTAACGCTAACCCTAACACTAACCCTAACCCTAACTAAACCCTAACCCTAACCATAACCCTAACTCTAACTCCTATCTCTAAACCTAACTGAACCCTAACCCTAACCCTAACCCTATCTGAACTCTAACTGAACCCTAACCCTAACGCTAACCCTCACCCTAACTGAACCCTTACCCTAACCCTAACCCTGACCCTAAACCTAACTGAACACTAACCCTAAACCTAACCCTCACCCTAATCCTAACCTAACCCTAACACTAACCCTAACTGAACCCTAACCCTAAACCTAACCCTAACCCTAACCCTAACTCTAACCCTAACTAAACTGTAACCCTAACGCTAACCCTAACCCTAACCCTAACCCTCCCCCTAACCCTAACTGAACTCTTACCCTAACCCTAACTGAACACTAACCCTAACCCTAACCCTAACTGAACCCTAACCCTAATCATAACCCTGACCCTAACCCTAACTGAACACTAACACTAACCCTAACCCTCACCCTAATCCTAACATAACCCTAACCCTAACCCTAACCCTAAGTGAACCGTAACCCTAACCCTAACCCTAACCCTAACTAAACCCTAACCCTAACCATAACCCTAAATATAACCCTAACCCCTATCTCTAAACCTAACTGAACCCTAACCTTAAAACTAACCCTATCAGAAACCTAACTGAACCCTAACCCTAACCCTAACCCTAACCCTCACCCTAACCCTAACTGAACTCTAACCCTAACCCTAACCCTTACCCTAACCATAAACCTAACCCTTACCCTAACCCTTACCCTAATCTTAACCCTAACCCTAACTGAACTCTAACCCTAACCCAAACCCTAACCCTATCCGTAAACATAATCCTAATGCTACGTTAACCCGAAACCTAACCCTAACCCTAACCCTAAACCTAACCCTAACCCTAACCCTAAACATAATCCTAACCCTAACCCTAACCCTAACCCTAAACCTAACCCTAACCCTAACCCTAATCTTAACCCTAAATGAAACCCAAACCTAACCCTAAACCTAACCCTAACCCTAACACTAACCCTAACTGAACCCTAACCCTAAACCTAACCCTAACCCTAACCCTAACTCTAACCCTAACTAAACTCTAAACCTAACGCTAACCCAAACCCTAACCCTAACCCTCCCCCTAACCCTAACTGAACTCTAACCCTAACCCTAACTGAACACTAACCCTAACCCTAACCCTAACTGAACCCTAACCCTAATCCTAACCCTGACCCTAACCCTAACTGAACACTAACCCTAACCCTAACCCTCACCCTAATCCTAACATAACCCTAACCCTAACCCTAACCCTAACTAAACCCTAACCTTAACCATAACCCTAAACATAACCCTAAACCCTATCTCTAAACCTAACTGAACCCTAACCTTAAAACTAACCCTATCAGAAACCTAACTGAACCTAACCCTAACCCTAACCCTAACCCTAACCCTAACTGAACCCTAACCCTAACCCTAACCCTAACCCTAACCCTAACCCTAACCCTAACCCTAACCCTTACTATAACCCTAAACCTAACCCTTACCCTAACCCTTACCCTAATCTTAACCCTAACCCTAACTGAATTCTAACCCTAACCCAAACCCTAACCCTATCCGTAAACATAATCCTAATGCTACGTTAACCCGAAACCTAACCCTAACCCTAACCCTAAACCTAACCCTAACCCTAACCCTAAACATAATCCTAACCCTAACCCTAACCCTAACCCTAACCCTAAACCTAACCCTAACACTAATCTTAACCCTAAATGAACCCCAAACCTAACCCTAAACCTAACCCTAACCCTAACCCTAACCCTAACTGAACACTAACCCTAACCCTAACCCTATTCCTAACCCTAACCCTAACCCTAACCCTAACTGAACACTAACTGAACCCTAACCCTAACCCTAACCCTAAACCTAACACTAACTGAAACCTAACCATAACCCTAACCCTAAACCTAACCCTTACCCTAACCCTAACTGAACCCTAACCCTTTCCCTATGCCTAACCCTAACCCTAACCCTAACGGAACCATAAACATAACCCTAAACCTAACCCTAACCCTAACCCTAACCCTAACCCCAACCCTAATTCTATCCCTAACTGAACCCTAACCCAAACCCTAACCCTAACCCATACTGAACCCTAACTGAACCCTAAACCTAACCCTAACCCTAACCCTAACTGAACCCTAACCCTAAACCTAACCCTAACCCTAACCCTAACCCTAACCATAACTGAACTCTAACCCTAATCCTAACCCTAACCCTAACTCTAACTGAACACTAACGCTAACCCTAAACCTAAACCTAACCCTAAACCTAAACCTAACCCTAACCCAACTGAACCCTAACCCTTAACATAACCCTAGCCCTAACCCTAAAACTAACCCTTATACTAACTGAACCATAACCCTAACCCTATTCCTAACCCTAACCCTAACCCTAACCCTAACTGAACCCTAATCCTAACACTAACCCTAACCCTAAACATAAACCTAACGCTATGTTAACCCTAAACCTAAGCCTAACCCTAACCTTAACCCTAAATGAACCCTAAACCTAACCCTAACCCTAACCCTAAATGAACACTAACTGAACCCTAACCCTAACCCTAACCCTAACCCTAAGCCTAACCGAACCCTAACCCTAACCATAACCCTAACCCTAATTTAATCCTAACCCTAACCCTAACCCTAACTGAACCCTAAAACTAACCCTAACCCTAACCACTAACCCTAACCCTTACTGAACCCTAACCCATACTGAACCCTAACCCTAACCTAACCCTAATCCTAACTGAACCCTAACCCTAAACCTAACCCTAACCCTAACCCTAAACCTAACCCAAAACCTAACCCTAAACCTAACCCCTAACCCTAACCCTAACTGAACCCTAACCCTAACCCTAACCCATACTGAACCCTAACTGAACCCTAAACCTAACCCTAACCCTAACCCTAACTGAACCCTAACCCTAACCCTAACCCTAACCATAACTGAACTCTAACCCTAATCCTAACCCTAACCCTAACCCTAACCCTAAACCTAATCCTAACTGAACCCTTACCCTAACCATAACCCTGACCCTAACCCTAACTGAACACTAACCCTTACCGTAACCCTCACCCTAATCCTAACCTAACCCTAACCCTAACCCTAACTTAACCCTAACCCAAAACCTAACCCTAACCCTAACCCTAACTCTAACCCTAAGTTAACTCTAACCCTAATGCTAACCCTAACCCTAATCCTAACCCTCCCCCTAACCCTAACTGAACACTAACCCTAACCCTAACTGAAGACTAACCCTAGCCCTAACCCTAACCCTAACCCTAACTGAACCCTAACCCTAACCCTAACCCTAACCCTAACCCTAACCCTAACTAAACCTTAACCCTAACCATAACCCTAACCCTAACCCTAATCCTAACCCTGACCCTAACCATAACTGAACACTAACCCTAACCCTAACCCTCACCCAAATCCTAACATAACCCTAACCCTAACCCTAACCCTAACTGAACCCTAACCCTAACCCTAACCCTAACTAAACCCTAACCCTAACCATAACCCTAACCCTAACGCTAACCCTAACCCCTATCTCTAAACCTAACTGAACCCTAACCCTAACACTAGCCCTATCTGAAACCTAACTGAACCCTAACCCTAACCCTAACCCTAACCCTAACCCTAACTGAACCCAAACCCTAACCCTAACCTTGACCCTAACCCTAACTTAACACTAACCCTAACCCTAACCCTAACCCTAACTGAACCCTAACCCTAACCCTAACCCTAACCCTAACCCTAACTCTAACCCTAATTTAACTCTAACCCTAACGCTAACCCTAACCCTAACCGTAACCCTCACCATAACCCTAACTGAACTCTAACCCTAAACCTAACCCTAACCCTAACCCTAACCCTAAATGAACACTAACCCTAACCCTAACCCTATTCCTAACCCTAACCCTAACACTAACTGAACCCTAACCCTTTCCCTACGCCTAACCCTAACCCTAACCCTAACGGAACCATAAACATAACCCTAACCCTAACCCATACTGAACCCTAACTGAACCCTAACCCAAACCCTAACACTAACCCATACTGAACCCTAACTGAACCCTAACCCTAACCCTAACCCTAACCCTAACTGAACCCTAACCCTAACCCTAACCCTAACCCTAACCCTAACTGAACTCTAACCCTAATCCTAACCCTAACTGAACCCTAACCCTAACCCTAAACCTAAACCTAACCCTAAACCTAAACCTAACCCTAACCCAACTGAACACTAACCCTTAACAGAACCCTAGCCCTAACCTTAACCCTAACCCTAATGCTAACAGAACCCTAACCCTAACCCTAACACTGACCCTAAGTGAACCCTAACCTTAACCCTATTCCTAACCCTAACTCTAACCCTAACCCTAACTGAACCCTAATCCTAATCCTAACCCTAACCCTAAACATAAACCTAACGCTAAGTTAACCCTAAACCTAACCCTAACCCTAACCTTAACCCTAAATGAACCCTAAACCTAACCCTAACCCTAACTCTAAATGAACACAAACTGAACCCTAACCCTAACCCTAACCCTAACCCTAACTGAACCCTAACCCTAACTCTAACCCTAACCCTAATTTAATCCTAACCCTAACCCTAACCCTAACTGAACCCTAAAACTAACCCTAACCCTAACCACTAACCCTAACCCTAACTGAACCCTAACCCATACTGAACCCTAACCCTAACCTAACCCTAAAACTAACTGAACCCTAACCCTAAACCTAACCCTAACCCTAACCCTAACCCTAACCCAAAACCTAACCCTAACCCTAACCCCTAACCCTAACCCTAACTGAACCCTATCCTAACCCTAACCCATACTGAACCCTAACTGAACCCTAACCCTAACCCTAACCCTAACCCTAACTGAACCCTAACCCTAACCCTAACCCTAACCCTAACTGAACTCTAACCCTAATCCTAACCCTAACCCTAACCCTAACTGAACCATAACCCTAACCATAACCCGAATCCATACTGAACCCTAACTGAACCCTAACACTAACCCTAACCCTAACCCATACTGAACCCTAACCCTAACCCTAACCCTATCCCTAACTGACCTCTAACCCTAATCCTAACCCTAACCCTAACCCTAACTGAACCCTTACCCTAACCCTAAACCTAACCGTAATCCTACCTAAACCCTAACCCTAACCCTAACTGAACCCTAACCCTAACCCTAACCCTAACGCTAACCCTAACCCAAAACCTAACCCTAATCCTAACCCAACTGAACCCTAACACTTAACATAACCCTAGCCCTAAACCTAACCCTAACCCTAACCCTAACGCTAACACTAACCTAACCCTAAACCTAACCCTAACCCTAACACTAACTGAACACTAACCCTAACCCTATCCCTTACCCTAATCTAACCATAACCCTAACTGAAGTCTAACCCTAACCCTAACCCGAACCCTAACGCTAACTGAACCCTAACCCAAACCCTAACCCTAACCCTAACACTAACACTAACCCTAACCCTAACCCTAACTGAACCCTAACCTTAACGCTAACCCTAACACTAACCCTAACCCTAACTAAACCCTAACCCTAACCATAACCCTAACTCTAACCCCTATCTCTAAACCTAACTGAACCCTAACCCTAACCCCTAAACCTAACCCTAACTGAACCCTAACCCAAACCCTATCCCTAACCCATACTGAACCCTAACTGAACCCTAACCCTAACCCTAACCCTAACCCTAACTGAACCCTAACCCTAACCCTAACCCTAACCCTAACCCTAACTGAACCCTAACCCTAACTCTAAACCTAAACCTAACCCTAAACCTAAACTAACCCTAACCCAACTGAACCCTAACCCTTAACATAACCCTAGCCCTAACCCTAACCCTAACCCTAATACTAACTGAACCCTACCCTAACCCTAACCCTAACTGAACCCTAACCCTAACCCTAACCCTAACCCTAACTGAACCCTAACCCTAACTCTAAACCTAAACCTAACCCTAAACCTAAACTAACCCTAACCCAACTGAACCCTAACCCTTAACATAACCCTAGCCCTAACCCTAACCCTAATACTAACTGAACCCTAACCCTAACCCTAACCCTAACTGAACCCTAATCCTAACCCTAACCCTAACCCAAACATAAACCTAACGCTAAGTTAACCCTAATCCTAACCCTAACCCTAACCTTAACCCTAAGTGAACCCTAAACCTAACCCTAGCCCTAACCCTAAATGAACACTAACTGAACCCTAACCCTAACCCTAACTGAACCCTAACCCTAACCCTAACCCTAACCCTAATTTAATCCTAACCCTAACCCTAACCCTAACTGAACCCTAAAACTAACCCTAACCCTAACCACTAACCCTAACTGAACCCTAACCCATACTGAACCCTTACACTAACCTAACGCTAATCCTAACCCTAAACCTAACCCAAAACCTAACCCTAACCCTAACCCCTAACCCTAACCCTAACTGAACCCTAACCCTAACCCTAACCCTAACCCTAACTGAACCCTAACCCTAACCCTAACCGTAACTCTAACTGAACTCTAACCCTAATCCTAACCCTAACCCTAACCCTAACCCTAACCCTAATCCTAACTGAACCCTTACCCTAACCCTAACCCTGACCCTAACCCTAACTGAACACTAACCCTAACCGTAACCCTCACCCTAATCCTAACCTAACCCTAACCCTATGTAAGGAAATTCCTTAGTGCAAGCCACAGAGTTTCCAAAAACTCCGTAAATCCTTCAATAGATGCCTGTCTCTGACTGATGGTGGGATGAGCATCCATAAATAATAGGATGCTTTACAAACAGAAGTTTAAGGAGTTACATTTCCAAGGTCTGGACAAATAATAAACCTTAGTCCTTATCAATAGAAGACCTGTGCTAAGGAATTTAAGGAGGAAACATTTCCAAGGACTAAATCACTTTAGTGCCAATTACGAAGGACCATTTGGCACTTGAAGGTTGTTAGAGGAGATACCTCTGATAATGACAATGTCCAGCTGGGATACTGGTGACTACGCATGCGTCAAGAAGAGAGGTGAAAAGTTTAACCTGATGAAGACTACAGGCCTTCATCCTGAAGACCCCAACTCACGACCACCAGAGAGCATTGCGCCTGCGCCATGAGGAGGGATTTATGGAAATGAAGCCATGAAGTTAATTTGAATACGAAGCGGGACAGGTCATGCATATGTATAGGTGTTACGAATTCCAAACACCTTTCCTCTATAAAAAGTCAAAGACCCATTCATTCAGCGGAACTTCCCCCACCAGACATGAAGTGAAGTCGAGCCGGTCCCGCAAGACATCATGGGAATCCGTGGTGGTAGCTATAACTTTCCTGTAACTTTAAACTCCTTTACCTTTCTTTCTCTTTTTTCTTCCTTCTCTCTCACTCTCTAACACCTTTTGCGAATTTTGATGCAACAATTAAACTTCCTTATGATACGGCATTTGACCTCGTTTGTGTCTTAATCTCACTCTGGGAATTATAAAAGAATCTCGCCCCTGACCGGGCTATTCCGGAACGGGACATTTAATTGGCGTCACGGACAGGATTCCCTGAAGTGAGAGTGCCGCATATTTCACCCACTTTCCTTTTGTATGTTTGTCCCTCGGGACGGGAGGAGTGTGCATTTTGTTTAAAAGCATCACTCTGGTTTGTTTTTTTTTTGTATGTATGTCCTTCGGGACGGGAGGGGTGTGCATTTTGTTTAAAGTGTCACTCCGGTTTGTTTTTTTTTTTTTGTATGTGTGTCCCTCGGGACGGGAGGAGTGAACCTTTTGCTTAAAGTGTCACTCCGGTTTATCACCCCCTTTCCTTTTTGTGTATGTCCCTCTGGACGGGAGGAGTGAACCTTTTGTTTAAAGTTTTGCTCCGGTTTCTTTCCTTTTGTGTGTATGTCCCTCGGGACGGGAGGAGTGAAGTCTTTGTTTAAAGCATCACTCCGGTTTGGTTTTTTTTTGTTTGTTTGTATGTCCAATTTGTTTAATATGGGTGAAAATGTGTTGTATGATCTTTTAGAGAAACATCTTGCCCGTCCTTCTGTACCAGGCATGGACTGGGCACAGAATAATTGGTATAACCTGCAGAGTGTGACAGAGCGAATCACTGCTTTACAAAAAGATGCAAAAGTACGGCCTGGGAAAGGGAAATCAATCATTTGCGCTGTTCTTGGTGCAAGTCTTGTGGCTGCTATAGATGCAAGAGATAAGCAGAGCACAGCAGACTCACAAATCATTCAATCTCTAAACGAGCTTGTACAATCCTTAAAGGGACAGATAGAGATTTTAAAAGAGCATTTGGCAGATAAAAACGAACAACTGGCGAGTAAAAATGCTCAGTTGAATTATTTGCAATCTGTTTTGAAAAACCAACTCCTTGCAAGCGAGGAGAGAGTTAAACCTCCTGAGGAAAAGATTGAATATCCCTATCCGGATTTGGAGGAGGCAAAACTTAATTCGGATAAATTTGAGGTTCCCACTAGCTGTTTGAGACCTTTGGTCAAAACTGAATTCAAATATGATGAGGAAGATGAATATCCCCGTGTTATTACGAAACAAGTTCCATTTTCGGCTACTGAATTAGCTACATTAAAAAAGGATTTCAGTCGCACTTCAAAGGAGTCGGAAACAGAGTATGTTTGGAGAGTGTCACTGTCTGGAGGAGATCGGATCTTGCTAACCGAAAGGGAGGCAGAAGGATATTGGGGTCCGGGAGTGTTTTTAACCACGGGAAACCACTCTGCACCTTGGTCCCTGACCCAGAGAGCAGCTTTTTGGGCTGGAGGACTTAACCCTTTAGAGAGAGGTGATCCCCTTGCAATTGTAGGAACAGTTGATCAATTAGTAGAAAGTGTACAAAAGCAGCATGCCTGCAGATGATGTATGATCGGGAACTCGAACCTAAATATGAATCCCCAATGATGATGCCGGTCGATCCAGACCGTATGACTCCTCTTATAAGAGGACTCCCCGAAACTCTGAAACCAATTGGCATTCAATTGCAAGGGAAAATACAGGCAATACCTCCAGGGGAGAGAGTTGCCACTGCATTAGAAGGAATGGTGACCCCTAATAATCGATCTCCGGCAAAGAAAGTGTGGACTTGGGGAGAGGTTGCTCAGGAATTGATTAATTACGGGAGAAAATACGGTCCTGTGACTACGTCATATGCCAGACCCGATCCAAAAGTTTTAAGACGCACAGAACTGACATCTCCCCCAAGCAGCCAAAAGGAAACATTCCCTGTAACATCACCCGGTGACAAAAATACAAGCAAAAGATGCTCATGGGAAAGAATACAAGATCAATACTAGGTGGATTATTCCATCCTTCTAATAACCACCTAGTGTCAGTTCCCTAGAAGGAACCAAGTTCAGTTTTGTCCCCCACCGCCTCTTTTTTAATTGTTTGGTTTGGTTTTTGTTTTTTATCTGCTGGAAGAGAGTGCAAACTCTCTCTCTCTCTATCCAGTAACCAATCCTGCTCACCTCCCTCCCCCCCCCCCTCCTCCCCTCTGCCGCGGAAGCGGCGAGAGAGCACCCTGCTCGCCCATTCCCCCCTCCTCCCCCCACCCTCCCCCCCCCCGCCCCTCCACACTGCCTTCCTTGGACTTTAACACCTTTTTTTTTGTTTGTTTGTTTGTTTGTTTCTCACCGAGAAGCGAGTTTGTTTTGGTTTTTGCTTTGTTTTTTTTAAGGAAAAAAAAAAAACAACCAACAACATACCAACGAACACTGCGAGGATGCCTACATTTGTAGCAGCAATATTTCTTTTTGTCCTTGCTTATGCAAGTCGAGATCAGTTGACTCCACCTGGATTTGAAAATAATGAGTTTATCCTGTTAGCCAAATCTGTAAGTAAAGCTTTCAGTTTAAGCCATTGCTAGGTATGTGGTGGACCCTTCGGTCTATCAAGCTGGCCGTGGGTTGCTACACCCCTCAGCCCAGGACAAATTGCGAGCAATTCTGCGATCTTGCAACACCGCATGGTTTTAGATTACCTTCTGGCTGAAGAAGGAGGAGTATGTGGGAAATTAAATATTTCTAACTGTTGTTTGCAAATCCGTGATGTGGGTGAAGTAGTCACACAACTGACAACAGATATCCGAAAGCTAGCCCATGTTCCTGTCCAAACATGGAATGGCTGGGACATCAACCTGTGGTCCTGGTTGCCAGGAACCCCGGCTAAAACGCCTTTTATTCTATATGATGAGTGGATTAGCAGCTCTGATGTTTTTGCCTTGTGTGATACCATGCCTGATTCAGTTGATTCAAACCGTAGTGAACCGCATGCAAATAATCACTGTAAACCCACCCAATGATGTTAAACATATCAGATTGATAAAGCCAACCAAACATGCAGCTGTTAGAATTATATAATCAAATTGATTTCGTTTTATGTACACTGAAAAACCTTTGAATGTTTGAACAATGAACACTTTTATTATAAAACATAACTAAACAAGAAACTATTGGCAAGAATTAGAAGACAACTATTGATGGTCGAAACAACAAAACAAACTAGTAAGGAATATGGAAATAATTGCAAGTAGAGAAACCCCGAACAAAGCATAAAGTAATATTGTAGAACGCCTTTTGTAACATTCCATCTCCATTTTAAGTTCTTCATATTTGTTGTCAACATTTTGCCTACAAGTAAACGACAAAGAAAGAAAATGTTTTAATCCTAGCCATAACTGACCATACAGGTTAACTGCTTTCAGTAACACCCACCTTGATGCTCGTCCCGGAGGGAAAGTCCGCGCTTTTGTCCTTTCCTCTCCGGCAAGTGATGCCACAATCTAATAGTGAAAAAACATTGCACCACTGTAACTACCAGGCCATATTTATTGGCCATAAATGGTACCATTAACACACTCACTGATACGGTGGCAAGCTCAGGGAACGGGTCCGGGATCTCACACTCTGAAATCTCACCCTCACGTGCGGTCACCATCTTTCACCCCCACACGATTTGCGCATGTTTTGTTTTTATATTGTCTGCGCATGCGCAATTTCTCTTCACAGAAAGCACTGGAAAGTTCTAGAAGGTGGCGCATGCGAAATCCCTATAGTGTAGCCATAATAGTGATGCAGGATGGATATGACGTTGCTTCTACGTTATTAAGTGTTAAGAATATTGTAACCCAACTTAGATTTGGTTCATGTACCACTAAACACTTTTGATTTTATAGAACTCATGTATTCTTAATGTCAAACTGAGTGTCGGAGAGCTCGACAAATTCCATGAACCACTATGCAGCCAGTAAACACAAAAACCCGGTAAAGTTCGACACAGTCCTTTAAATGGTGTTGGGGTGGTAGAAGTGTCCCACTTCTGTTGTTCACACCACTCTGGATCTGATACAAAAATCAGACAAAAACAAACAACATGCTATAGTAGCAACTCTGCCAATAATTGACCTTCTTTTGTTTATAAATTAGTCTCCTGCACCTCAGTTTGATATTATACAAATCTTGTCAATCGTGGGAAATTGCGAGGAGGAAGCGACATTCATCACTTACAGCCCCCCCCCAAAATGCATGATCAGCCAAAAAATTTGGATCTAAACTAAATGGGGCATGAAAATCTACGTTACACCCAGCTTCCACCTCCCAATTCTCCCAAGCTAAATTTACATTATATATTCTGTAAAATTGTTATTATAATATCAATTCTTTTTCTACACGCACACAATTTGTTAAAATTGATTATCAATTATATTATTGATTATCAGAAATTCATTATTAGAATTGTAGTCTATACTATTTTCTTTCTCTCTCTCTTACTCTTTCTATTTCTGTCTTCTCTGCTGCCACCACAATACGTCATCAGTCAGAGCCACGGGGTGGAATGTAAGGAAATTCCTTAGTGCAAGCCACAGAGTTTCCAAAAACTCCGTAAATCCTTCAATAGATGCCTGTCTCTGACTGATGGTGGGATGAGCATCCATAAATAATAGGATGCTTTACAAACAGAAGTTTAAGGAGTTACATTTCCAAGGTCTGGACAAATAATAAACCTTAGTCCTTATCAATAGAAGCCCTGTGCTAAGGAATTTAAGGAGGAAACCTTTCCAAGGACTAAATCACTTTAGTGCCAATTACGAAGGACCATTTGGCACTTGGAGGTTGTTAGAGGAGATACCTCTGATAATGACAATGTCCAGCTGGGATATTGGTGACTACGCATGCGTCAAGAAGAGAGGTGAAAAGTTTAACCTGATGAAGACTACAGGCCTTCATCCTGAAGACCCCAACTCACGACCACCAGAGAGCATTGCGCCTGCGCCATGAGGAGGGATTTATGGAAATGAAGCCATGAAGTTAATTTGAATACGAAGCGGGACAGGTCATGCATATGTATGGGTGTTACGAATTCCAAACACCTTTCCTCTATAAAAAATCAAACACCAATTCATTCAGCGGAACTTCCCCCACCAGACATGAAGTGAAGTCGAGCCGGTCCCGCAAGACATCATGGGAACCCGTGGTGGTAGCTATAACTTTCCTGTAACTTTAAACTCCTTACCTTCCTTTCTCTTTTCTTTCCTTCTCTCTCACTCTCTAACACCTTTCGCGAATTTTGCTGTAACAATTAAACTTCCTTATGATACGGCATTTGACCTCGTTTGTGTCTTAATCTCACTCTGGGAATTATAAAAGAATCTCGCCCCTGACCGGGCTATTCCGGAACGGGACACTCACAGACCCCATCACAAGCTCTGTGGACTCACCTTGGCCCTACAAAACCATGTCTTGGTTCAGGGCACTGGCTGGGTGCATGTTCTTGTTGGCACATGGAAAGGGCAGGTCAGAGCATCCCTGATGAATCCAGCCATTGCCATGCAGGTGCTGTCCATGGGAAGAGAAGTAGCTGAAGGCACTTGAGGAAGCTCTTGTAGATCCAGTGATCACTCAAAGTGAGGATTCAGAAGTCTCACTGACTTGTTCACACTGGAGAGCTCCTTGTCATATCTCCCCTCCCATTGTCCAGCAGTAGGAAAAGGAGAAGTCAGACTCAGGAAATCTCCTCGTCTTTATATTAATTTGTGCCTTGACCTTCCCCTTGAAGCACCTGCTCAAAAATGTCCTTGGGTGATGTGAAGGTGTGAACAGCTCTGACCCAAGCAGCCCCCTCTGAACAGAAAAGGCTCTGCCCTTCTGAGGGTCGGTCTTTCCAGCCAGAACCTCTCCCCCAGTACTGTTGCAGGTTCTCCAGGAAGCTGAGAGCTGAACCTAGCAGGCATCAGAGTCCTTTCCCCAGCACAAAGCCCCCCAGGGCACAGGAAACGTGCTCAAGAAGGTCCTGAGAACCCTGGGGGTACACCTGGCTACACACCCCTGCAGCCTTCCCTGGGAGAAGGAAAGGGTCATGCCCTTGGTCCCTCTAATAGTGAAGCAGAAATTCCTTGCTCCAGAGCTTGTCCTTCTGCTCTACACCAGCCGTTGGATGTGCCAGCCCTGAGACATCCCTTCAGGATACTCTTGTGCGTTTCCCTACAGCCAGAGACATAACATGTCCACAGCCATGAAGATTTCTCTGTGAGCTCTGGGCATCCTCCCACCCAGATTGCCTTAATCCTCTCTCTGTCTCCCTTGAAGCCTGCAGGCAGTGCCCTCAGCCCTGTGTGCTTGGCAGAGGAGCTGATCTTGGCAGAGGTGTCTCTTTTCAGCACTGCCTGCTTGCCAGGAGCTCCCTCCATCCCAGGAGCCCAGCCCAGCTCAGCAGCAGCAGACCAGCCCAAGGCACCACTTTCTCTGCCCGCTCTGGGCTCACTGCAGATGTCTCGTGGGCTCTGTGGCTGGCAGCTCCTGAAAGGCACCAGGGTCACCCCTGGGGAACATGCTGCAGGATCGCCTGATGTCACCACCCACAGTGGAGAGAGGCTGATTCCAGCAGCATGGCTTGTCCTTCCAGAGGGAGGTTCTCTATGGCAGGTGTCAGTCTGTCCCTTTGGACACCCATATTCTTGATCCTTCAGAAAAAGGACACACTGACAAGGACAAGAGGGGGTCAGCTTCCATTGTGCAGGGCAGGGATTCCACAGAACCAATTGCAGGCATCTCATCCTGAGCAGGAGGCCCTCGGGTTGAAGCCAGTTTTGGCTCTCCACTTGGACCTGGCAGAGCCAGAGGAGCTGGGAATCCTGCTTCACAAAAGAGTTGCCAGCATGTCAGCCCCTGCTCTGAGACCTTCCCCTTTATTCAGCGAGGACTCCGGTGCTCACATACAGATACTTTGTGATGACTGAGGTGCCAGGGGTGCTCCAAGGCACGTGCTGGTGTGTCTTTGTTTGCAAGGATGAGTGGAAAGTCTCTGAGAATGCCCACCTTCCTGAGCATCAGCTGAAGGCCAGAGGGGAAAGGAGGATATCCTTGACCACCCACAGTGACCCCAGACTTTTAGAACACCTGAATGTGCCTTATGAAACTTGTTCCTGAGCTGATCAAACCAAGGAGTGCCCCAGGTGTCTCTCTCTAGTGCCCAGGAAGCTCAGCCACTCTAAAGCTAACATGCATCCACACCCCTGGATTGAAAACTTTCATTGCAGAGGTCTCATTCTCATGCCATTAAATAAAACAAACCAACAAACAAAAGTTTCTAATACCACGCCATGTGCCTGGGTGCCCAACACAACTCCACTCAGTGGGCAAACACAGCACCAAAACTCCAGGAAAGCCAAGAGCTAGTGCTGTTGGACAGCCCAAGGCCTTCCTGCTGCCTTCTGCACGACAGTCGATCCCGTCCGGGTGAAGCGACACAGGGAACCTCCCAGCCCCTGGGCCCAGCAATACTAACATCAATATGAGGATATTGCAAATGGCCTTTATTTACATTAAGACAACAGCTTATATAGGCTCCCAGCTTCGTTACCACCCAGTGCCCCCGTTACCTCTCGCGGGAGAGGAGAGGTCAAGGTGCCCTAACTTCCCGTACAGCCCGTGATCTTCCGGACGCAGTTCCCTACAATTCCCTCCCCCCTAGACATTCGTTATCCTCTTACAGGTGCACAAGGTGGTGATGTTGAATGTTAGGCTGTGTCTTCTGTAGTGTCCCTGCTATGTTATCATATTTGTCTTATTGTAAGAGCAGTGACTACGCCTGCAGGAAAGAAGGAAGTGACTAACTAAGCAGCAAGGGACCATGTCATAACTTGGCCCTTGTGATCAAACGTGAACGAGTGGGCCGATCTTCTGGTCCGCTACTAAGCACGGTGAATATTTAAGCATTCCCTTCGGCAGAGCGCAAAAGGAGTCCATTTTGAGAAAGCAGGGCCCTCCGTAAGCTTTAGTTGGAGTACCCTGGTAGGCTTGGTCTCCGTAATTCAGAGGCGCATGAGATGTAAGAGCCTTATCTGTGCCATTAAATTATAGTGTCCTGCTTTCAGAGAACTGACCCCTCTGTACACTGTGGCTGTCGGTAGACATCCCCAGTGCCTGACTCAGTACAAGTCAGCAGTTTTGCGTTGCCCCTGTGTTGGATGGCACAGGGATTCTGCTCATGTGTTCTCTTAACCATTACTCTATGACTTTCCCTCCCCCCTTGCTAGTTTCATCTACAAATGACTACCAAAGAACATCTCAGCATAAACAGTTTGTTCCACGGTGAAATGAGGAAGATAGGATGTCATGGCACGTGTCTTGTGAGGAGAGTCAGACCGCTAGCAAGCCCACTGTCCTCCTTGATACTTTGTTCATTTTTGGATCCGCATTTAATAACCTGCTTGTAGAGGTCTCCGCAAGGGCCCTTTGCAGAAAGCTCAACAAACATGGCTGTAAGCAAATACCATAATTTACCAAATCCAATCATCCGAATTTAGCCATTGACAATATGCATCCTGAAATTCCCCATTCATGAAACCACGTGTCCAATTCGGAGAATTCAATTTTCATGTCATCATTCATCTTGGACCTACTAATCACCTAACGCTGAGAGTCCGGACAGAGTTTCAGAACAACTACAATAAGGCAGCAACAAAGGGTAGTTACCGCCTGCTTCCGAGAGAGAGGCATATCTATAGCTAGATAGGTTAATAGTTTGAACGTTGTATTCGATTGCTTTGCCAATCAGGAGTGTTAGGAGTGCAGGTAACACTAGGGTCACGTTTGTGTAGGCACCCCTTGTGGTGTGCGGTCTCTAACTAGTCAGTTATCACAAACACACATATTTCAAAGAGTTCGAGATGAACGAAAATGTTCCGCAGCGAAACTGGTGATCCATTATGGCTGCACTGGAAAAGTTGACTTCAGTTACTGCGATCAGGATCCATCCTGGTTCACGGGCATGCTCATGTCTTCTTCTGGATCGATGGTCACTTCCACTTGGTTCTCATACCTGTAACGACATATGCAAGTCTCCTTGCCCAAGTTAGTACGTGCCTTGGTTTCAGTGGTGTTTGTTTGTTTTTTTTTTTTTTGTTTTGTTTTTTTTTTGTTTTGTTTTTTTTTTTTTGTTTCTCCTTGTCCTTTTTTTTTTTTTTTTTCCTTTTTTTTTTTTTTTTTTTTTTTTTTCCATACAATTGGTCAAACATATAGCATATACAACAATCAACACACAAAAAAGAAACGAACTGCAAACTGACAAACGACCTTGTAAAATGCCAATTAGAACATCTACTCAGTTTGGGAAGGAGGGGGGGGGGGGAAGGGGAGGGGGGGGTTGGTGATTTGTGTCCCGAGATATGTGAGAGAGGGACCTCTTTGCATTTTTGCAGCTTGAATTTCCAGACCGGCTTCAGCTAACTTCACTGCTACCGTCGATTCTAGTGGAGTGAGACCTTCTTGGGTATCTGTCGTAATTAGAATGTCATCCATGTGGTGTAGTATATAGGCTGTTTGGATAAATAACTCAGCTGTCCGGGAGCGGGAATTGCAGCTACTGATTACCTCCTTGCATCTCGTCCCGCCCCATTCTTTTGAAGTCTTTCACCAGGTCTTTCGAGGGATCGTTCTCACCTCAGTCAGAGCTGCCTGACTCCTCCCCTACTCCTGGCAGATGTGCCTTTTATCTCCACCCCTGCATCCGGTCAGCGCCATCTTTAACTCTTTGTGGCGCAGCAACTTTTTCCATCTCAAAGAGTCCCCGGGCACCCCCCCATCTGCGGACGCATTGATATTCGTCTCATCTGTCCCTTTCGCGCCTTCCTTTGCCCACTGCGGTCGCATCCACGTTCCAGGGAGCCAGTCCTCTGGTTCAACTAGCACATACGGGCATGTATCCTCCTGCTCGGTTGATTCCTCTCTCCAGTCCCCGCTGTGCTTTCCCTCCGGTCGGCGACCAGACTCCCGTCCACCCTCAGCCGACCCTGCTCCCGATTTCTCCGTCTCTCGCAAGTCACCGAAAGGGTAAAGTGGAGACGCATTCGCAGTGTGTGGGTGAGGGGGTGGAGGAGAGTCGGGCGCAAGTCCTGACTGCGTTTGTGGTCGTTTTTTAGGAGAATTATCGCGTTTGTCAATTGGAAGGACTTGCCGCTCTCCTCCCTCCTCCACAGCCTGCTGTTCCTCCTTCTCCCTCAGGATGTTTCCCCACTCCTCTTCCGAATTCCCCATTTCCCTTTTTTGCTCAATCAGATCTGTGTCAGTTTGAGTCCCTGCCGCGACGCTTTAACCCAGCAGCTCTCCGGCTGCTTCCCACATCGCCACTATTTTTCTCCAGGCTCTTAAAGCCTCAGCTGACCGCCCATTCATGGCCCCATCGGCCAGGGCAATAGTACAGCTCTGCCAGCTTCGGGGGAATAAAACGTCCCCAGCCCCACTGATCACTCCATCTTTCAGGAGTCGCTCGATACAGTTCTCAATGGCATTCGCTTTCACAGAAAGCACCCATTCCCGAGCACACATTCGGACGACCTTAACACTGGCCTCCACGATCCGGATCCTTTTCTGCCGACCTCCTTCGGTCCGCCGCTCACAATATCACGTCGGGGTCACCATTTGCTGCCTTCTGCACGACAGTCGATCCCGTCCGGGTGAAGCGACACAGGGAACCTCCCAGCCCCTGGGCCCAGCAATGCTAACATCAATATGAGGATATTGCAAATGGCCTTTATTTACATTAAGACAACAGCTTATATAGGCTCCCAGCTTCGTTACCACCCAGTGCCCCCGTTACCTCTCGCGGGAGAGGAGAGGTCAAGGTGCCCTAACTTCCCGTACAGCCCGTGATCTTCCGGACGCAGTTCCCTACACCTTCCAGAGGGGTCTGGTGACCTGAGTGAAAAGATGCAAGGTCCATGCCATCTACACCAAGGGTGATGTGAGGCTTAAAGTCAGATCATGCCAGGGTGCCCTCCCTTGTACCTGTGTTCACAGCCCTTGACTAGTCTCCTCTCTGATCCTCTGATCATCCACTTGGTGCTGATAAGGGGGAAGTTGGTAAGAACAGGATCATAGAGTCATCAAATAGTGTTGGTTGGAAACAAATCTTTGAAGGTCATCTAGTCCAACCGCCCAACCATACATAGACACTGTCCACTAGACCAGGTTCTCAAGGCCTGTCACATCCCACCAGGTGGGCAAACCAGGGAGATTCAAACTTGCTTTCTAAACTCCTTCTCAGAGAGGAGTCTAGGTGTGCCTGGATCCAATCCTTCTCTCAGACCCATCTGCCCCATCCCAGCATGAGTTACTCTTTTCTACTTGCCCCAGGGGCCAGGTAAACCCTCTCTTAGCCAATCTGTTAACAACCACACCGGCAAGATGAGCTTCTACAGTCCTCTGTGTAGAGGAGTAACAGGAGGTCAAAGCAAAGCACGACTTTACTTAAGCATGAGTATGATCATAAAGCTTGCAAACAAACCCACACTGTGCTGTCTATTTGGAGCAATGGACAACAACTAGTGGAACTTGGATAAACTCAAAATACTGTTTGGTAGTTCAGCCCCAACCAGTGGCTGAGCACCACATGTCGCTTGCTCGCTCCTGGAGGAGAAACAGACAGACCCTCCTTGTGTCACTCCCTGACTCTCCCCTTGATGAATCAGTTTCTGAATGGGGGTCAGGGGCTCTGCTGTATCGTTGTCTGTGCCCCATTGTGGTAGCAATTGGTACCTGCTGCTCTTCGACCTTTAGCGGCCCCACAACAGAAGGGTCTTCTGAGAGTCTATGCAGAAGAGACAGTTGTTCAGCTTCCTCTGTCTCTAAGGCAGCTACTCCAAAAACACTCCAGTACCCTTTTGGGTCTTTGAAGTACCCTCTCTGGAGAAAGTTTATATCGAGGATGCACAGAGCCTCTGGGCCAGTCACAATGGGGTGTTTTTCCCAGTCATTCCCAGTTAGACTCACTTCAGCTTCTTTTCCTAACTGTTTTGCCTTGCAGCTCATTCACTCAGGCTTGAAATGCTGAGGTGGGTTTCCCATCCCACCTCCTCAAGTCATTGCCACAGTCACACAGAGAGAACCACAGGATGCCTCATGGTGTGTACGTTTTATTAGTTCTTTCTGGAACAGGGGAATGACTAATTCTGATGGCTGATAGCATGGTCTGCACAGGTGGGCACTAGGACAAAATTTCTTAAAGTCTCTGGACCATCTGGGACAGTTTCTCCAAAGCTGTGAGAGAAGGGAAGAAGAAAGACTTTCTTCCTATAGACTGAGACAGCCAGCCACATCATCCAGTGTTGGTGCTTCTGCCTTCCCCAGTCTATTATCTGGAGTTGACCGGTGTCATATGCCAGTGAGTTGGCATATGACACCGGTGAACTCCACACAAACTTACACCACATGGGTTGGGAACATGGGATTTCATCAGGATCAGAGGGCAGCTGTGAATCATCAGGGTTGTAGTAAAATACATCTTCCATGGCTAATTCCCTAAGTACTGAATACCTCACTCCATGGTTGTTCACTTGCCTGGCCAAAACACATCTTCAAGGAACGGCTCCCTTTCTCTTAAACTCGACAGAAGAGTTTGCACATGACTCTGAGATTCACAGACAGGGTGATGGCTGCCATTCAAAACAGCCTTCCCTTCCAAACATGCTGAACGTCCAGCAATAGCTCCCAAACCCAAGCAGCCAGCACCAAAAGACATACATGGCCGGAAACCGCCCCATGGATCCTACTATCAGCCCCACTGACCCAGGGCCTCAGGGCTTTATTCTGCGGAGAAAACCACTTCATGTCCCTCAGCCTGGGATTTTTCTAGCCGGAGCGGCCTTCCCTTCCAAACATGCCGAACGTCCAGCAACAGCTCCCAAAACGAATCAGGCAGCACCAAAAGACATACATGGCCTGAAACCGCCCCATGGCACTTACCAGCAGCCCCACACAGCCAGGGCATAAGGGCTTTATTCTGCGAGGAAACCTCTTCATGTCCCTCAGCCTGGGAGATTTCTAGCCTGTGCGGCCTTCTCTTCCAAACATGCCGAACGTCCAGCAATAGCTCCCAAACCGAAGCAGCCAGCACCAAAAGACATACATGGCCTGAAACCGCCCCATGGCACCTACAAGCAGCCCCACTGACCCTGGGGCTCAGGGCTTTATTCTGCGGAGAAAACCTCTTCATTTCCTTTAGCCTGGGATTTTTCTAGCCGGAGCGGCCTTCCCTTCAAACATGCCGAACATCCAGCAATAGCTCCCAAACCGAAGCAGCCAGCACCAAAAGACATACATGGCCTGAAACCGCCCCATGCCACTTACAAGCAGCCCCACACACCCAGGGCCTCAGGGCTTCATTGTGCAGAGAAAACCTCTTCATGTACCTGAGCCCGGGATTTTTTCCAGCTGTATCAGCCTTCCCTTCCAAACATGCTGAACATCCAGCAATAGCTCCCAAACCGAAGCAGCCAGCAACAAAAGACATTCATGGTCCGAGACTGCCCCATGGCACCTTCAAGCAGCCCCTCTGACCCTGGGGCTCAGGGCTTTATTCTGCAGAGAAAATCGCGTCATGTCCCTCAGCCCAGGATTTTTTCCAGCCGGAGCAGCCTTCTCTTCCAAACATGCTGAACGTCCAGCAATAGCTCCCAAACTGAAGCAGCCAGCACAAAAAGACATACATGGCCCGAAACTGACCCATGGCATCTAAAATTACACCCTCTTACCCTTTGGCTCAGGGCTTTATTCTGCAGAGAAAACCTCTTCATGTCCCTCAGCCACGGATTTTTTCCAGCCAGAGCGGCCTTCCCTTCCAAACATGCCGAACGTCCAGCAATAGCTCCCAAACCGAAGCAGCCAGCACTAAAGGACACACATGGCCTGAAACCGCCCCATGGCACTTACAAGTAGCTTTTCTGACCCTGGGGCTCACGGCTTTATTTTGCGGAGAAAAGCAGCACCAAAAGACATATATGGACTGAAACTGCCCCATGGCACCTACAAGCAGCCCCACTAACCCAGGGCCTAAGGACTATATTCTGGGGAGAAATCCTCTTCATGTTCCTCAGCCTGGGATTTTTTCCCGCTGGAGTGGCCTTCCCTTCCAAACATGCCAAACGTCCAACAATAGCTCCCAAACCAAAGCAGCCAGCACCAAAAGACATATATGGCCTGAAACCACACCATGGCACCTACAAGCAGCCCCACTGTCCCAGGGCCTCAGGGCATTGATCTGCGGAGGAAACCTCTTCATGTCCCTCAGCCTGGGATTTTTTCCAGCTGGAGCGGCCTTCCCTTCCAAACATTCCAAATGTCCATCAATAGCTCCCAAACCGAAGCAGCCAGCACCAAAAGACATACATGGCCTGTGTTGTAGTTTCACCCCCGGTGTGGGCTGAGATCCACACAGCTGCCTGCTCCTCAAAGTAAAAGAGCAGGGCAAGAGAGAAAGGGAGGGGAAACAAGGGAAGGGAAAAGGAAGGGGTAAATAACTCCAAAACCAAGAAACTAAGATGCCCGTGGGTTGGGATAAGGATAGTTTACTAAGATAACAGAAAAATGAAATATAACAATGCTAACAGGACTTTAGAGCAAAAGAATATGAAACTATTGATACACAATGCAGTTCTTCCCCAGATTGGGGTGGAACTCCCTGTGCTCCAACTTGAGCCCATCGCCCCTTGTCCTGTCCCCACAGACACTGAGAAGGGGCTGGCTGATTCCCCCTGCATCCCCTGCTTAAGATAAGTATAGACATTAATTAGGTCTATAATGGAGACGGCGCTCCCCCCCGGGTCCCGGCGCTCCCACTCGGGTCCCGGCGCTCCCCCGGGTCCCGGCGCTCCCCCGGGTCCTGGCGCTCCCCCGGGTCCCGGCGCTCGCCCAGGGCTCGGCTCTGGTGGCTGGCAGGGTCGCGCTGTGGTTCGCGGTGGGGGTGGGTGAGGATCGGCGCAGCAGGAAGCAGCCGAGACCCGCGAGGATGTGGTGCGGCACCAGGTGCCTTGGCAGAAGTGACGCAGAAGTGGGACCCCCCATCCCCATCCCCATCCTCCATCCATCCGGAGGGCATGTGGCAGCTCGTGTCTCGCAGTGTCACTTGTCTGACGGGTCGGTTTGCAGAGTTTGTCTTGATGTGATGCAGGTTCCTGTTGGTTTGTTGGGAAGGGATGTGCTTGGCCAGCTGGGAGCAAAAGGATTTCTGATGGTGACACTGACAGTGGGCAGCTCATTTTAAAATTAACCTGGAAAACTGACACCCCCCCCCCCTCTTTTTGAGTTGATCAGTGGCGGCTTACTTGGGGAAAACTTGCCCACCTACAAGATTTAATACGGGAGGAAGTGACTAAGGGACATCAGCCTTCCACAGTCCCTGGAACACTCCTATTTTTACCATTCCCAAAAAGGACGGGAGATGGCGCTTGTTGCACGCGTTAAGAAAAGTCTATGACCTGATGTGAGACACGGGAGCACTACAGCCTGATCTGCCATCTCCAAATATGATACCTAAAAATTGGGACGTTTTAATCATTGATTTAAAAGATTGTTTTTCCACTGTTCCCTTACACCCTGATGATTATGGCAAATTTGCTTTTTCAGTCCCTACTGTAAACAAAAATGAACCCATGAAATGGAATCATTGGGTAGTGCTCCCACAGGGCATGAAAAATTCACCGACTGTGTGCCAGACTGATGTAACCTGGGCACTTGCTCCAGTACGAAAAGCACATCCTGACCTCACCCTTTATCATTACATGGATGAGATACAGATTGCAGGAAAAAACGTGGACATTGAAAGTTTGATTCATGGGTTAACAGTGCATTTGAAAAGCAAGGGGTTACAGATTGCTCCAGAGAGAATTCAAAAGAAGCCAGTGTGGAAATATCTGGGGTGGTAGATTGACAGAAGTACCATAACACCTCAAAAGGCTGAGATTAGAACTGAGGCCAGCACGTTAAATGATGTTCAAAAGCTGCTCAGAGACATTAGCTGGGTTAGATCATTGTGTCATATTACGAATAGGAAACTGGAACCTTTAGTGGCATTGATAAAGGGAGGAGGAGATGCAGGAGCATGGAGAGTCCTGACAGAAGAAGTTAAAAAGGCCCTGGAAGCTCTCAGTAACAAAATCAAAAATACATATACCCATCGCTGGGATCCTGACTGGGACACAGGAGTCACAGTCATTAATCAAAGACAGCATGTGTTTGCTATTATAATGCAGTGGAGTAATGACAAAGATCCCTTTAGGCTGTTAGAATGGGGATTCTTGCCAATGCACCCAAAGAGAACTGTAACTATACGTTTGGAGGCAACAGCCCAGGTCAGTGGAAAAGGCTGCAATTGCATAATAGAAATTGCAGGAACAATAATTGTTCTATTAGTAGCAGAGTATTTAGCTTGGGCCTTGAGGAACAGCAGTGCCCTGCAAATAGCTTTATTAGACTATGCAGGGGAAGGGAAAGTGCATTACCCAGCACATAGGATCTTTACAGTTGTACATAACTGTCAAATAGAAGAAAAGCCCTTGTTGTCTGGGTGCCCGGTTCAGGGTATTACAGTATTTACTGATGTGGGGGGAAGAACTCAGAAGGCTGCAATTCTATGGCAAGAGAATGGGAAATGGCAAGATTTGGTATTAAAAGGAGACCAGGGCTCAACTCAGCAGCTGGAGTTGCAGGAGGTGGTAGAAGTGTTTCAGAAGTGTGAAGCCAAACTGGTTAATATAGTCTGTGATTCACTGTGTGTGGTGGGAACAGTGACCCCCATGGAAGGCACGCTATTGAAAGGAATTCCAGATGAAAGATGTTATAGATTGTTTAAGGAACTGTGGCTCCTGTTGTCTGAACAACAGCATCAGTATTTCATTACCCATATTCGCAGCCACACTGGACTAACTCAAGGTCTGGCAGCAGGAAATCAGCCGTGCACTTACGCACCAGGGTGTTGCGGTGCCTGGAACAAGAGAACAAGCCCTGGAGCAGAGGGAAGAGGAACGCCAGGAGCACAGGCTTTGGTCACAGCACACTCCCTGCCATGGCCCAGCACGAGGGATGCCTTCTCACTGCCATCTCAGCTGCCTGTGGAAGATCCTGTCCTCAGGTAAATGCAAAGACTGCGTGTGACAGAGGAGGGAAAAGGGAGGAGTTCAGTCTCCCTGGACTAGGTGATACCTCTGTTTCTTTGCCAGAATTAACCCTCAGACCCAGGGACAGGAAAGAGAGGTCATGCTGACTCATCAGAGGGTCCCAGTGCGCACACAGAGCTGCAGCAGGAATGAGGCTTATTCCATCTGTTTCTCTGCACATCTGCATTCCCCTGGAAACAAACCGTGGTGGGAGAACACCCTGTGTGGCAAGAAGTTGCAGAATATCCAGCTCTGCAACCAGCCTGTTCTTTGAGATGCGGCAAGAGGAAGATCAAGAGGTTCTGCCCTTCTCAAAAGCTCTGGGAAGGGCAGCAGTTCTTTCAGGCAGCTCGTCCATTCCAGAGGGTGCCTGTTTGACTCCAGCCTGGAACTGTGAGAGGTCAAAGGGGGCTCACTGGTGGGGATGTCATTGTCCCTGCACCAGCAAAGCCACCAAGCACAAAGTTTGTAGGGATTTTCCCTTCCACACTATTACCAGCATCTCGAGGTTTGTTCTTCGGAGAAACCCTCCTAATGCAACTTCCCAAGGGATTTTTGGCGGCCAGAGAGGCCTTCCATTCCAAACATGCTAAACATCCAGCAATTGCTCCCAAACCAAAGCAGCCAGCACCAAAAGACATCCATGGCCTGAAACCGCCCCATGGCACCTACAGGCAGCCCCTCTGACCCTGGGGCTCAGGGCTTTGTTCTGTGGAGGAAATCTCTTAATACTACTTCACTAGGGATTTTTCTCAGCTGAATGGGCCTTCCATTTGTGATGGTATGCTTCCCCTCGTTACCCCCATGTTTTCTTGACTTTCCTGTAAATAGGATTGATTGATAACCACTGGTGTTGATTGTGATTATCTGCATCCGTCTCACAGTGAGTGCAGGAAGACAGATAACACCACAACAGCCAAGGGTTATCTATGCTCATGTGCCCACCTGGACACTGGTCAGTGTCCACTGGCATCTACGGGTGGGATGTGGATATGACTATGAGCCAATCATCTTACTCCATAAATAGTGAGCAGTCCAAGAGCCCTCTGAGCTCTCCTGAGATGACAGCGGTCTGCACAACAGGATCTCCCCTGGAAACGGACGCGTCTCAAGGTGACTCCTCGAGGTCGAGAGAATCCTTGCTGCAACAGATCTGCAACAGATCCTCAGTGAGTGAGTTGGGAATCAGTGCATTAACATTTGTGATCTGAGCTGGGAAATATAAAGGGTTGAATGTCTATATAATCCTTTAGACATAAACCGTTGACCAAGTCTGGGACTAAGACTGAATCCAGCTGCACCGAGGCTCCTCTCTGAGAAGGAGTTTAGAAAGCAAGGGGATTCTGTCTGAACCTCGTGGCTCAATGGGAGGGTCTCCCTGATGAACCCATCTGACCCTGTTCTCTCTGCACTAACTCATTGAGATTGCCTGACCATGGAACATGAATCACTGCCGCGTGTATCACCAAACACCAGTGCAGCCTTTGTTCATATCAATAACAGGTTATTGCCTCTCTCTTCAGAGTGAAGGGCATCCCTCTGCTCTATCCCATCTGCAACAGGGTCGCTGTGGGTTGCTATGGGGCTCTATGGGTCGCTATGGGGCTCTGTGGCTCTCTATGGATCCCTATGGGTCTCTATGGGGCAGGGTAGGGTCGTGCCTCGCTGGCTCTGGGGGTCCTGGACTCAGTGGTCTTGGCGTTGGAGCTGCTGGTCCAGGTGCTGCTCCTGCCCCACGACTGCCCCACATGCCATTGCCTGGCACCCGCTACACAGGTACGGGGGTGCTATGGGGGTGGACTATGAGGTGAGATGGAGGGGCTATGGGGGTCTGTGGGGGGGGCTATGGGGGGCTATGGGGGAGATTGGTGCAATGGGGCGGGTTATGGGGGGCCATGGGGGGGCTATGAGGTGTGATGGGGGGGCTATGAGGGGGCTATGGGGTGCTATTGATGGGCTAAGGGGGGGCTATGGGGGGCTATTGGTGGGCTATGGGGAGGAGGGCTATGGGGGGGCTGTGGGGGGCTACGGGGGGCTACGGGGTGGCTACGGGGGGGCTGTGGGAGGGGCATTGGGGGGGGGTGTCCCAGGCTCAGGGTCCCAGTCCGGCCGGCAGGGGGCGGTGCTGGGCGTTCAGGTGCTGCTGATGACTTCATCGGCGGTGGGGGTGGTGCTGATGGTGACGGAGGCGGTGACGTCGGCGAGGGGCGGAGTCATCAGGGTGGGGACTGTAAGAAGGGGGCGGGGCCTGGGCCCGGGGGGCGGGGCCTATGGCTCCCTATGGGTATGGGCATGGCCTCAGCTCTGACCCCGCCCCTTCCCTTCCCCCAGCCAATGGTGAGCTACCAGGCGGCGCTGCCTGGGGTGGGGCTTGTGGAGGCTCCGCCCCCAGTGCTCAATAAAGGCCAGTCCCTTTCTCCACAGTCTCGGTCTCTGATTGGGCGGTGGGGCTCGGGGGGACGGGGCCAAGGGGCGGCAGCCAATAGGAGAGCTGGGACTGCTGCCTGTGTGCCTTGGGGCTGTGGACCAGTATGGACCAGTACAGACCAGTATAGACCAGTGTGGACCAGTACAGGACAGTACAGACCAGACCAGTACAGACCAGTGCTCCCAGTATACACAAGTACAGCCCAGTATGGACCAGTGTAGACCAGTATGGATACTGGTGCGTAACTGGGGATACTGGTGGGCTACTGGTGGAGTAACTGGGGATACTGGTGGGTAAATGGGGATACCAGTGGGCTACTGGTGGAGTAACTGGGGATACTGGTGGGTAACTGGGGATACTGATGGAGATACTGGGGATACTGGTGGGGTTACTGGTGGGGTTCCTGGGGATACTGGTGGGGTAACTGGGCATACTGGTAGGTTACTGGGGATACCGGTGGGGTTACTGGGCATACCGGTGGGGTTACTGGGCATACCAGTGGGGATACTGGGGATACCGGTGGAGTTACTGGGGATACCGGTGGAGATACTGGGGATACTGGTGGGGAAACTGGTGGGTAAATGTGGATACTGATGGGGTTACTGGGGATACTGGTGGGTTACTGGGGATACCGGTGGGGTTACTGGGTATACCGGTGGAGATACTGGGTATACTGGTGGGGATACTGGTGGGGTTACTGGGGATACTGGTGGGGTTACTGGGGATACTGGTGGGTAACTGGGGATACTGGTGGGCTGGGATCCAACCCCTCAAACCAGTATGAACCCTCCCCAAACCAATATAGACCCCCCTGAGACTAGTATGGACACGCCCCTCTGCCCCCCCAAACCAGTATGAACCATTCAAAACCAGTACGAACCAGTATAGAGGCACAAAACCAGTATGGGACCCCGAAACCTGGGATCTATGGGTCAGGATCTATGGGGCAGGGGATCTATTGGGGCAAGGGGGAATCTATGGGGCAGGGGGATCTATGGGGCAGGATCGATGGGGCAGGATCGATGGGGCAGGGGATCTAAGATAAACTGCAGGCAGAGGGGGAAAACAATCTTTCCTTTGAACTTGAGTCTCAGCCTGTCTTTCTGTTATGAAAATGTATGCTACTGAAATAATTGTCTGGAGCTCGTGGACTCTTTGTTCATGATGAATACTTGTTCTTCCTAGACCAAGATCTGGTGTAGTAAACATTTAGAGTTCTGAACTACCTGCTGGGTAACAGGGATGGTGTCTGTGCCGCAGGGTGGGTTTGTGTCAGGGCTTGGTTTGTGAGAGAAGACTGAGGCCACGGACTTTGTCCTTGGGAGCCCAGCGGCAGAGGACAGGTCAGGGACGCCCAGCAGCTGTGCCCGCTGCATGGCCACCAAAGGCAGGGAAAGCCCCTGGGCCTCCTGGGCACAGGGACTGCCTGGGGCCCAGCACCCCAAAGGCCTTCCTCTTGCTGGGTGCTGGGCAGGGCTGTGCATGGGGGGGCCGCCCATCACAGCCCGTCACCAGGCAGCGGTGAGGTCACAAGGCCCCGGGGCAGTGTCCAAGGGGGTGTCCTGCCAGAGCCCTGCCAGAGCTGTCCTGGGGACAGCCCCAGGCACACGCAAGAGGAAGGGCTCCTAGAGGAGCTGATGAACAGGGGGCTGAGGGAGGACAACACTCCAAAGGCAGGACAAGGCTGCTGGAGGTTTCCTACCGCAAGGCCAGCTCAGGGCAGAGCCACCTTTAGAGATGGTTTGAGGGACAGAAACCCTTTCTGGCTGGAAGGCCGTGGCAAGAGCAAGGGGACGCCTTCTTGAGAAGCCTGCAGAGCTCAGCAGCCTCATCCCCCAGGCAGCCGGGGGCAGCAGCCGTAAGCAAATGGGGTGCAGCAGTTTTGCAGGGGTCCCAGAGCTTTGGAGCCCAGGGCGGCAGCCTGCCAGGCGCGGGAAGGATCCTTGCCCCGAGGTTGATAGGGCCGGGGAGGAGGTGAGGCCCCGGGCTGAGGGAGAACAGGGCTGGGGCATCTCCTGGCAGTGGTGAGCAGCAGGTGGGAGGAGGGAGCCGCTCTGGCTCCCATGCTCAGGGAATAGCCGATCCCCAGCTCTGCTGCTGGGCTCAGGGAGGAATTGTCCCCCGGGGCGGATTGGCACTGGTCCCCGGGGGTTTTTCGCCTTCCTCTGCAGCACTGAGCAGGACCCCTTGTCGGACCCCTCCCCAGATGGTCACCCGGGCTGGCTCACTGCCTGCTGCTGGTGCCCCACCAAGGTGGCCTGTGGTGCCCTGCAGCTGGGGGGAGGAGGAGGGCTTTTTTCCCCCACGCTGGGCTAGGAGTTGTGCCCCGGGGTTTTTTGCCTGCCTCTGTGGCACTGAGCGTGCTGGGCCCTTGCCAGGGCTCCTTTGGGCCCTTGAGGCTCGGGGCCTGCTGCTCACGCCCCACGAAGGTGCCCTCGTGCCCCGCATGGCGGGGGAGGAAGCTTTCTGCACTCCCGGGGCAGGCCCCAAGGGAGGCCCCCCCAGGCCTGTCCTCTTTTCCTCGGCAGCACTGAGCACAGCCCCTTGGCAGGGCTGCCTTTCTCCAGGGGTTCTTGCTTGGGCAAAACAGACCCTGCTTAGAAGGGCTCCCGGCTCGCTGCACCCACACAGGGCAGGCACAAGAGCACTGGCCAAGCAGCACAGGGACACAGCAAGTTTGGGAAGGGCTGAAGCTTGTCCTGGCTCCCTGTCATCCTTTGGAAAAGGCCTCCCAATACCACACCCTGGTTCTGTCAGGTATTTTTTCTGTTGTGTGTTGCTGCCAATTTCTCCCCGCTCTGTTCAGCAAACAGGCTGCTTGGCCTGACTTCCTAGTGCTCCTTTCTGTGGCTCTGTGTCTTCCCTGTGCCAGACTGTAGGGGTGTTTCTGTCCTAAGCTCTGCTGAGCAGTGCATCAGCCTGCTCCTTACCATTGTGCTCATGCTTGTGAGCATCAGTTCTGAAATGGGATTTTTCAGAAAAAACTGCTACAAATAAGGCCTATTTCTGTTAGCTATTTGTGTTTTTTTATAGAAGAAATTGTCTGGCTGTAGAGTTCCTGCTGGATTGATATTCTTCCTCTTTTTCAGGAATCATGACTTAAAACTAGCATCTTGGAATGCAGCATGTTCATATTGGTTAGAATGTAAAGTGAGCTGCAAGTCTAACAGACTAGAAGTAGTCCTGTAATAAGAAGTTGCTCTATTCCTTGCCTGTGTGGTTGTCTCAGTAACAGTAACAAGTCTTCAAGCATACTCACTTTCTTCAGGTGGCTTCTTCTTTTAACTCAAGATCAGTCATGGTACCAAAGGCTAACTACTCCAGAGGTGGGTCACATAAGCCCCTCTGACACATTTGCTTTCTTTGACCAGGAGAATTATGCTTTGAAAGAAGATTCTGGTTTGATCTAAGTGTATAATGCTGCTGTTTGATGTTAGAAATACCTTTGAAGATGCAGAATTTCATCCTTGAAAAATAGACTTTCTCCTTTTCTCCTTTTTTAATAGCACTTTTTTAAAGTCTGTGTCCCAGTTGAAGTAATCTCTTATCCTAAAAGAGGAGAGAAAGGAAAATAAAGAACAAAGAGTTAGGAGTGAAGGAGCTGAGGAATGTCTAGTGCTTGAAAGAGGGAAGTGAAGCAGGCATAAAAAGGCAGAACTCAAAGCAGTGAGCAATACTTGCCCAACAGTTGGACAGGCTGGAGTAGTGCTATACCTGGTCTAGGCAGCAGTGCTACTTGTAGTAGGAGTTTTGCTCTAGAAAGCAGCAGTGGACTGTAGCTCTAGAAATCTCAGGTCAGGTTGGACAGTAAATTGACAAGTCAAAACTAGATTTTTAAACTGGGCAGACATGCAAGCCACAGAGCTACTGGAATGGTTTAAGCACAAGCTAAAGCCTTGGGGCAGAAGGGAGAGGGCTGTAACTTGGAAAGTACCAGGGCTTTCTGCATCAGTGACTCCTGTATGATTCATAACTGTGTTTGAGGGGGGGAAATGCAAGCAAAACAGAACCAAGAAAACCCAAAGCCAAATCGTGGTCCTGGCTTTCTGCTCCACTGTCAAGCCCTAAAGCAGGGGAAAAAATGGCTTTCTCTAAACTACATTGTAATTTGGTGCATGTCTGAACCAGCCTGCTCAGCAAGTCCATGTTGTTCCTGTTCCAGTTTGGATTGGACAGAACACATGGAGAAATTGTGAGGCCTGTATCAAGGAAGAAAGCCCTCAGGAGCTCTGGTGCTGATACCTGATGACATGAAACCTCTGTTTTTAGAGCCCCTTTCTATTCCCTTTTCTCCTCTTGCCCTTGAGAGGAGATGATTGTTGGCAGGGGTTACAAGTTTTTTCCTCTGTGGTGATGAATGTGCTTCTAACTGCTGGTTTGATGATGTGGAAAGTGATCCTAGGGTATGATCAATGTTCAGCTCCTGTAGGAATGAACTCCAAGCACATTGATTCTGTGGTCAGTAAATTGTAGTCTTGGGCTGGTGAGGTTTTGGAAGGAAAGGCCTTTGAACAGAGAGCAGCTGGAGAGGCCAGAAACACTCTGAAAAGTGTTATGGTTTTGCCTCCAGAATGACAGCAGAATAGAAACAACAGACTAGTGAGATGACAGAGCTTTTCCATGATAGATATTTGCCATGCTTCTTGCAATGACATCCAACAGCTACTGGATAAAAAGACGTCACTAGAAATACAGAAAGCATTGCATGGAGACTGTACATCTGGTTCTAAGGTCCCAGCTGCTGTGGCACATGAGAAAACAGGACCTCAAATAGAAATGTCAGCTTGAGATGCTTTATGTTCCTTTTCATAGTTTACTGCTAGCTTGGTCTTCAGGAGGCAGAGGCAAAAATATTTTGACAACTACTGATTGCATGGTGCACTTCTCCTCAGTCACTCTTCTCACATTCTGATTGTTCAAGCCTTTTTGTCTAATCCCTTTGAACTACAGTGGTATAATGCATCAAGTCACATCAACTGCTGTCTGCTAGAATGGACCAATGAATCCTGTGCAATGGGAAAAAGGATAAGGATCTGTCACCCTCCTGTCTTTGCTTCAGAGATTTCAAATCCAGGCCTTTGAGAACCCAGGCAGGGACACTATTAATTGAGGACTTTGTTTTTGCTGATTTTCCCCAGACAGATCTCTGTAGAATTACAGGCAAATGAAGTCCCTCTGTGGGAACCAAAGAGAAAAGTTTGCCATAGATTCTGGTGAGAAGCCTGCTCAGGACTTACCTGGGTTTGCTTTGGCACGAGCTGCTGGTTGAAGCCCAGTTAATAGCTGCCAGCGGCCACCTGACTGGTGCCTGACCTGGATGTTGAATCCCACAGACAGTGAAGGGCTCCCAGGTCCTGAAGTCCCCATGTAACAAACAGTAGCCCTGTGGGTGAGCTACAGGGAGGAGCAGCCTTTAGCCTGGAAAAAGAGGAAAAGGAAAAGTGCTGCTTCACTTTGGGTGTGTTTACTCGTTGAGAAAAAAAAGTCATCACAGCTGCTCCCCTGCTAACTACCCAAAATGATGTGACTTGGAATAGATTCAAGTGTCAAGGGAACAGCTTCAAAAATTCTACAACTTGGTCTGAGTTTTTACTGTGTCCACACTGACTTTTGATGCTCATGGAATAGCACCTACAGTGGCCCAAGATTTCTCTCTACAGGAAAAATATCAGCTGCCAGAGACAGGCAGGAGATGTCAAGGCAAGGATGGCTGTACCACGTGCCCCTCATGTAGGACCCGTTTTTGCATACTATGTGCAAGTGTCCCCTGCAGAAGGCAGGATTATTAATGGATCTCTGGCCTAACACAGTGTGGACTGGGCTAGATCAAAGGTCTAACCACTGTCTAAATGCAGACTGATGGGCAGGAAGGTGGAGAAGGAACTAGATTGAAAGCAGCAGGAAAGTAAGGGGAAGATTCTAGCTGGAATTCACCACTGTGTTTCCTGAAGAGAATGGCTAGAAGTAGCCTTTGTGCAAAACTTGATCAGCAAGAAAGCTCTGTCTGCTCACAATTTCCTCACAGGAAATTCTCTTTGCCCATTGTTTTGCCATTGCTGCCACCAGGCCTGTTTAGAGGCTGGATTCTAGTGCCTGAGAAGCCAGAGAATGTGTGTGTCCTGGGGGATGACAAAGGAATGAGCATTGGCTAAAAGCCAGGAGCAAAAGAGGGGGTGGTTAACAACATTGTGAGACCATTTGTTAGTCAGAGCAAACAGAAAGAGTCACTCCCTCAGGCATGGAGCTAGCTTATCTAATGAAAGGTGCCCTCAGCCCAGCATCTGTCTTCATAATGGTGCTGGTGCTGCTGGGCCCCAAATCCATCCTGCCTTGATATTGAATTAATGCTGATAACCAGTGGATGACACTTGTAATGTTGCTGATAAACTATCCAGATTTCATCTTCATCTCTAGTGAAATAAAAGTCTCTAATCTCCTCTGCATTCCTTGTGTTGTTATTAAAAATTGTGTCTGTCCAATCTGCACTGCACAATTCCATGGGCACAGGTGAGAAATCCCTGATGCAGCGAAATCTTAAAGCCCCTCCCCCCCACCCCTCCCTTCCCTCAGACTTCACTTCAGTCAGGATTTCCCTCCCTTCCCCCCCAGGGTGGCACAGGGAGGGGCAGGGACTGGGGGAATGGGCTTTCAGGCAGTTCCTCACAAGCTCTTTTCCCTTTGGGCTGGGGGGGGCATTCATTCCACACCCTTCCCCTGCTGCACCCTGGGGTCCCACCCAGGGCAGACAGTCCTCCAGCAACTTCTCCACCCCGAGTCCTTTCCCACGGGGCTTCAGCTCTTCCCCAGCTGCCCCAGCCTGGGTCACTGCTATGGGGCACTCATCAATCACAGAATGGCTCTCAGGCCCAGACTGCTCCAGCCTGGCCCCCCACGGGGTCACCAGCCTCCCCCCAGCAAACCTGTTCCAGCGCAAATCTCTCTCCCTCACTCATCTCTCTGTCTCTGTCTCTCTCCATGGGCTGCAGGTGCTGGCAGGGGCTGGCTCCAACGCGGGTCACAGCATCTCCTTGGGCTGCTTTAGCCCTGGCTGGCGGCCAGACGCCCACCAAAGGCAGGAGACAATATCTATGCAGAGACTTAGCAACCAGTGTAAGGACAGGGAGAGATCAGCCTGGCCTCAACAACAGGGGCAAAACAGACTCAACCCCGAGGGAAGGGAAGAAAACTCTCCCATTGATGACACTGCCCTGCACCCCCAGGGACACCAGAGTCGGGGAATGAAAAGCACAACCAGAGCTTAAAGCAGTGACCAGATCTTCAAAGTCTCTTCCCCCCACCCCTCCCTCCTTAGCAGACTTCAGGCAGGATTCTGCTCCCTTCTTCCCTCCTCTTGTGGCACGGGGGGGGAGCAGGGACTGGGGAAAGGGGGTTCTCGGCCACTTCTTCAGGAGCTGGTTTCCTTTTCAGATCTTAAAACACCTCTACCTCCCCTCCCCCTGCTCCCTCCTTAGCAGACTTCACTCTAGGCGTGATTTCACTCCCTTCTGCCCCCCCATCCTGGCACGGGGTGGGGGCAGGGATTGGGCAATGGGGCTTCGGGCAGTTCCCTGCAAGTTGGTTTCCTTCTCGGCCGGTACAACCAAGACCCCTTGATGGGCACCCAAACCCCTTCTAGGCTGCTAAAGACACGTTTGGATGGGTAACCAAGACCCTTTGCATGGAGTCTGGACCCTTGGTAGAGCACTCAAGACCCCTGGGTGGGCACATAAGACCCCTTTGTAGAGCACATCAGACCCCTTGATGGGCACCCAATATCCTTTTGTCGTGGTTTCACCCCGGCTGTGGCCGAGCTCCACGCAGCTGCCTGCTCCTTAAAGTAAAAGAGCAGGGGAAGAGGGAAAGGGGAGGGGGGGAAACAAGGGAAGGGAAAAGGAAGGGGCAAATAACTCCAAACCCAAGAAACTCAGAGGCCCGTGGGTTGGGATAAGGATAGTTTACTAAGAGAACAGAAAGATCAAATATAACAATGGCAACAGGACTTTAGAGCAAAAGAATATGAAACTATTGATACCCAATGCAGTTTCTCACCCAACCACACAGCTCAGGCCGCACCACCCAGAGCTGTCCCGGAACCCGACCGTCCCCCAAGACCCTCGCGTCCCGGAACCGCCCCTCTTCCTCCTCCCATCAGCCCCCGTTATCCTGGGCAGGACGTAACTGGCATGGAATACTCTCTTTGGCCCATCTGGGTCACCTGTCCTATTGACCCATTGATGGGCACCAAAGACTTGTTTTTTAGGCAACCAAGACCCCTTAATAGGCACCCAAACCCCTCCCAGGGTACTCAAGACTCCTTCTCAAGGGCACCCAAGACCATTTTCATGGAGTCATGCCCCTTTGGGAAGTACCCAAGGCCCTTTCAGAACCAACCAAGACCATTTGATGGGCACCCGAAACGCCTCTTGGCACCCAAGACTCTTTGTAGGGCAAGCAAGACCCATTGATGGGCAACCAGGACCCTTTGTAGAACACCCAACACCCCTTTTTGTGGGCAACCAAGACTCCTTCATGGGCACTCAAGACACCTTTGTAGAGCGCCCAACACCCCTTAATGGGCACCCGAGACCCTTTTCATGGAGTCGAGACCCTTTGTAGTGTACTCAAGACCCTTTGATTGGCACCGAGAACCCTTTGATGGGCATCCAAGACCCTTGGTAGAGCAGCCAAAATCCCTTGATGGGCACCAAGACCACTTCGTTGGCACCCAAGACCCCTTGTAGGGTACTCAAGGCCCCTTGGTAGAGCACCCAAGACCCTCTGATGGGCACCCAAGACCCTTTTCCTAGTGTCTCAACCCTTTGTTCAGCATCCAAGTCCCTTAGTAGAGCACACAGGGCCCGTGGATGGGCACCCAACATCCCTTTCATAGAGTCTGGACCCTTCTAGAAGCACCCAAGGCCCTTTGTAGAGCACCCAAGAGCCCTTATAGGGCACCCAATACCACTGCTAGGGCACCCAATACAGCTGCTAGGGCACCCAATACAGCTGCTAGGGCACTGAAGACCCTTGGAGTGGCACCCGAGACCCTGTGTAAAGCACCCAAGGCCCTCTGAGTAGTGCCCAAGACCCTTTGTAGAGCACCCAAAACCCCTTCATGGTCATCAAGACCCTTTGTAGGACAACAAATGCTCCTTGATGGGCACACCAGGCCCTTTGTAGGGCACACAAGGCCCTTTGTAGGGCACCCAAAATGCCTTTCTTGGCACCCAAGACTCTCTGTAGGGCAAGACAGACCCATTGATGGGCACCCAAGACAAGGAACCAACGACGATGAAACCGATGATGATGAAGAAACTGCTGACGACGACGATGAAGAAACCGCTGATGATGATGATGAAACTGATGACGATGACGTCACCAACGACGACGAAGAAACCAACGACGACGACGCAGAAGAAATTGATGACGCCAAAGACGAGATGATGCCCATGCTGAAGAGAACGATGACTGTGGAGAAGCCGCTGCAGCCGAAGATCTCGACGGTGACGCCGACGAAAGGGACGACCCAGAAGGAGAGAGAAACAAACCCAAGGACGACGAGCAAGGGAATGATGACGATGCAGCCGAAACCGACGCCAAGGGGGAAACCCACGAGGAAGAAGAAACCGATGGCGACGACGAGGAAGAAACCGACGACGGCGAAATGAAACCGCTGACGATGACGATGGAACCGACGGTGACGATGAAGAAACCGATGGCGACGGCGACGAAGAAACCGACGCTGAGGAAGAAGAAACACAGAAACGATGAAGGAGAAACTGGTGCCGACGATGAACAAACCGAGGGTGAAACGACCACGGAGAAACCAACGATGGAGAAACCGACGACGAACACGGAGAAATCGTTGGCGACGCAGAAGAAACCGATGGCGACGCCGAAGGAACTGACGGCGACGATGGAACCGATGGCAGAGAAACTGAAGACGACGGCGATGAAGAAATCGATGCTGATGAAGAAGAGAGAAACACAACCGCTGCCGCCAAGGAAACCGCTGCTGCCGAAGGCGACGATGACGAAGACACCGACGACGATGACAGCGACGACGACGAAATCAACGACGATGAAGAAACCGGTGATGATGATGATGAAACCACCGACGACGATGATGAAGAAACCACTGAGGAGATGAAGAAACCGCTGCTGCTGCTGACGACACCGGAGACGATGATGATGATGGCATCTGTGGGCTCTTGTAGGGATACCAATTTGTGTGTGATCTAGCAGGGAGGTGCTATACTTTGTCCTGCTAAGGAAGGTTCAAACAACATCAACTGCAGCAGGGTATTATAATTCAGAGTCCCATTAAAGGGCCACTTTTCATCTTCATCTAGTTTACAGAGGGGCCACCAATGATCACAACGCTTGATGAACGTCTCCGTGCTCACATTCCCACCCAGCCATTCCCCTAGAGCTTTCCATGTGCTGGGATACATCCCAGGGGGCTGATCCTTAGAATACCACCCCTTGCTCCTCCTCCCATTCCCATTCACACCAGACAGCCCGCAGGGATCTTTCAACAGTAACACAAGATACTAATAACAACTGAAATCCCACACACATTGGCAAGGAACACGGTACAGTCCCAAACCACAGGCTTCCTCTGTCCCCCTCTCAGGAGAGCGGACCCAGAGAGCAGCACTCCGCACTCACTTCCCAGCTGTGCTGCAGCTCAGTCACTCCCCACTCCCAGCACAGGGAGCTCGAGTCACTCCCACAAACAGTTCCTCAAGTCAAAATCCCCTTTCAGCTCTCAGGCCCTTAGAACAACACCCAAGGTCAGGACCAGTCAGTGCCCCTCTAGCAGGGGCTCCCCTCGGGGAATCCCGCCTCGGTCTCTCCCGGCACAGGCACTTCTCCCACGGTACCAGCAGAGCAGGACGCTCCTGCAGAAGGGCGCAGCTCAGCCTGTGCCCTACCAACGCCCCTGCTTCCAAATTGTGTCCCCTCAGGCACCAGGGACCTGGTGCACGCGCCCTGCGTAGGACGTCTCCTACGGCTCATGGCAACGTCTCCAATGACCCATCCCCAACCTCCAAACAAACCACATACAAAAGGGCCCCACTGCACCAGGAGATGCCCCAACCCCAATGTGCACAACCACAAAGTCTGACAAACCATAAAGATTACCTTCTCTCTTGAGATGGTCCTTGTCTACCCCTGCAGGGATCCACCTGAGCTGAGCTGTCCCTCGGGGAAGTCCCGCATTCCCTGGGAAACACTGCTGTGCAGCTGCAGGAATTCACACACAGGGATCAGACTGCCAGACACGGGGCTTGGTAGGCAAAACTCTATTGCTAGAGCCTAGATGTTCACACAGACACCCCCTGAAATTAAACAGTGTTTCATCCTAGCAAAACACTCTGGCAGTGAGGCAGCTTCTGCAGGTGGGATCTTTTGGGGACACACGGAAAGGAAAGGCATGGAACAAAGTCATCTTTGGAGACTCTTAGAGCAGCTGAGCAACAGCAGCACAGGAGGTAAGGCTGCACAGTTCAAGAATCACCTGTTGGAAAGGGACAACACAGAAGAGAGGAGTCAAGTCACCAGGGGAGGGCCCAAAGGACCTGCACTGGCACTCGTGCGGCTCATCATTTCAATACAGCACTTTAGAGAGGGAGGGATCCAGCAGTGAGGTGATGTTTGCTGCTAATACCAGGTTACTCATGTCAGAAAAGAGCAGCCAGCTATGAAGATGTGGGAAGAATATCCCCCTTAGGAGTTTCCCAAAGCCAGCACTTGCAGAATAAGCTCTGCACTTGGGAGAGAGAAACTAATTTCACACAGAAACGATGGGTTGGCAGCTGTCAGTCACCAAGAACAAGCACCACCATATCCTGCTCCGTTCCAGCTGCGGGCTGGTGCTGCAGGAAGCAGAACCAACGCCTGCTTCTCCCCTTCCCCTGGTCCCACAGTCCTGTTGCTCTCCCATGCTGAGCCTGACAGCTCTGCACCCACGTGCTGCATCCCCTGGCCTGAGGGCCAGCCGGACAGCTCTGCTCCTCTCCTCAGGTCACTGTGCTGAACCAACGCTCTCGCTCTGGCAGCTGCAGCCAAGATGATGGTTCACGTGCGACCAAGGCAGTGGGAAGCAGCACTGCTCTTCTAGGAGCAGCCCACAGCTCCAGCACACTAACAGCATGGCAAAACAAGGTGCTCACATTTCCCTTGCACAGCATCAGCCACAGGGCTCTCAAGCTTCAATGGAATTTGTGGAATCCTCCTCGGAGAGCTCAGACTTGTCTTGCAAAACCCTGATCCTTTCAAGAAGAGTTAGAAAGATTTGATAAACGTTCTGCTGTTATCAAGAATTGATTGTATTTGATGACCTGGATTCTAAGGGAACAGTAAGAGTAAGAGAATGTACTGTACAGGACGGTGTGTCTTTATCACTGTGAAGAATCTCTGCAGACCCTGCATTAAAACAATGGGTGCCAGTCACAGACCCTGGATTAACACAGTGGATGCCAGCCCCGGCCTGGAGTTAAAGCAGGAAGAAACTGCAGTTAGGGAACAACAGATGAAGATGAGATAAGCTTGCTTATGGACCGGGTTCACTTGCGGACACGGTGAGGAAGACTATCAACAACCACCAGAGGACCCCGCTCAACATCACTGCACATGTGCAAAGGGCATGAACACATGATAATGATTTCTAGGAAGGAACATGAATATGCTAATCAATACCCTCCCCCCTTTTTATTTATAATATCTGCATAATTAACCAATGAATTTTATGGAATAAGGATACAGATAAAGTGAAGCAATCAAAAGCCAATCATTGTAAAGGTCAAGCTAAGAAGACAGCATTTTTGGACAATGATCTTTGTTAGAAATTGTCTAAATATGTTCTGCCTTGTACCTTTGGGTGAACACGTCTTGGGTGGAACTATCCCCTGTATTCCCCAGCGATGGAACAAAAGAAGTGCCTGCTTATCTACCCTGTGAAGTTAAGTTCTTCCTGGGTGTGACCGCTCACACTGCCACTTTTAATCAGTATTAATTTTTATATTACGTAAATATAAATAATGTTGAACTTTATACATAAGGCATCTATAAACCTATAAAACTAATTCATATAAACTGACACCGTGCTCTCACTGTCACACGACCTGCCAGTTCCCCAGATTTAATGAGAGCTCATTAAGTACCCAGGTTCAATGGCCACAGAGCCACCCGCTTCCAGAACAACTGTTTTCCTACCGCAGGCGAGCCGAGTGCCCAGCAGCAAGGACGGGAACCCTCCCCCGTCAGGGCAGCCCCATTGCCGGGCCCGCTGCCACCCAGGGCGTCTCCAAGCCACCCAGGCCCCGCACAGCCCACGCCCCCGCACCTGCTGCCTCGCCAAGCCCGGCCAGCAGCGCCTCCTCCAGAGCGCCCGGCGATCGGGATGCAGAGCAGGGCGGGGAGCGGCACAGGCAGCGGGACGAGGAGCCGCACACGGAGCCGGCCGCGCGGAGGACGCGGAGCTGCAGCGCAGCCGCCGGCGCCGCCGCGCTCCAGCGGGACGCGCAGCGGTCGCCGTGGCAACGGCCGGCGGCACGCGCGCCTTCCCACCGCCACCGCGCGAGCCGCGCTCCGCCCACCCCATCCCGGCCGCTGGGGAACTGCGGCAGCAGCGGATTCCAGCTGCTCGGGGCTGGCAGAGCCCGAGGGAAGGGACGGGAAACCGGGGCACAGGAGGGAGCAGCTCCGGCCTCAGCTACCAGAGATGCCGGGGGCGCCGCCACCACCAGTCCGGGAGGAGCAGAGCCGGGACCTTTGCCCACAGGAACCTCTGCACAAGAGGCAGCAGGAATTTTGCTCCAGCTGCCCCGATGAGTCCTGCTGTTCCCATCTATCCTCCTGTTCCCTTACCCTCTCCTCAATATAGGCCTGACTCTGCGTCTGAGACAAGGAGCTCTCTGTCCCTTGAGACAAGGAGCTGGGCAGAATGGACTAGTTTCTGGCAAGAGACCCTCTTCTCCTTCTGATGCCACCATGTGCAAGGCATCGGCTGGCCCCTAGAGAGAGGATCCGGGCAGAGTTGGAAGGGTGATGGCAATGGTAATTAAAAGCCCAAACCCAGACTGGGACGGTTTGCAAGTCATTTGGGACCCCCTGACGGGTTCCCCAGAAAAGCAGATGGTCCTGAGAACCCCAAGAGCGCGAGCAGAGGAGGATGTCTGTACTCGGGCAGGAGATGGCACCACAGGGTGAGGAATGAGAGTAAAACCCCAAGGGGAATGTCACAATGGGACAATGTCTGGAAAGCCCTAGGAAACTCTGAGCCTAATGCCAACAGTAAACAAGACTGTTCAAGAGCTGCACCCTGTGCTGGCCAATCCCTGCACCTTGCTGACTAAATGGGGACAGAACCAAGCATGGGTTACAGGACTGGCTTGGAAAGATGCATTCTTCTGTCAGCCTTTAGCCAAAGAAAGGCCAAAGTTACCTGCATTTCAATGGGAAGGTCCCACCACTGCTGGGAAAACCCAGCTGACCTGGGCAGTGTCACCCCAAGGTCTGAGAAACGGCCCAACACTCTTTGGGAATCAAGTAGCATGAGAACTTGAAACAGGGCACCCTCCCTCCAGAGGCAGGATCCTCCTGCACAAGGTGAATCCTCTGGTAACAGCAACTGAAACCAAACCTGACTCTATTGGATGGGCAAGTGTGGTGAATTTTTGGGCATCGAGTTTCTCCACAGAAAGCTCAAATAGTGCAGCAACAGGGAGCCTCCCTTGGCTACAAACTGGCTGGAGGACAAGGAGAGCTGAGAAGAAATGGAAGAGAAGCCACCTGAGGAACCCCCTCAGCAGTAAAACCAGCTCAGAACCTTTCTGGGGATCTCAGCCTGCTGTGGGTTGTAGATTGACCATTATGGACTAACAGCAAAGCCTCTTGAGGAACTCCTGAAAAATAATCCTGCCCAACTGCTGTGGGCAAGAGAGGCACAGAAAGCTTTTAACACACTTCAAAGGGAACTCAGGAGAGCTCCTGACTCGGGACTGCCAGACAGGACCAAACCCTTTTGGCTCTTCTCCCAGGAGAAACCAGGAGCAGCCCTGGGAGTCCTGGCTCAGCGCTTGAGGCCTTAGAGAAGAGCAGTGCCATCCTTCTCTGAACAGCTGGATGAAGGGAGCAGGGGATGGGATACTGATTGGGACTTCTGACACCTTTTCCAGATGGCCAGAGGCATTTCCCTGGAGAACAAACAAAGCCAGAGGAAGAACTCAAGTTACAGACTTCATGGGGCAGATTTCTCTGTGTTCCCCAGGGCTCGGGGTTGGGTCCAGTCCTGTTTAGTATCTTCATCGACGGCCTTGATGAGCGAACAGCATCCACCCTCAGCAAGTACCTGACGATACAGAGCTGGCAGGACACTGCACTGCCACCCAGAGAGACCTGGACAGGCTGGAGAGCTGGGCAGGGAGAGACCTAATGAAGTTCAACAAAAGCAAGTGTAAAGTCTGGCACCTGGGAAGCAACTAGTGGTTCCTACACTAATGATGCCACGTGCACCACGGGAGGGGGGCAGGATTATCTGGAGCAGCCAAACCCCTGCTCTGACACAGAGGCAGCAAGCACTGAGCTCCAAAGACCAGTTCTCCCTGAAATCAGGGCAGTTCCCTGCATTTGGCTGAGCCATCGCTGCATGATCACCCCCTTCTCTGCTGACCTTCTTCTGCCGGGATCCAACTGCTGCCACAGAGCTGCCAGCTGGAGCGCAGGCTGCGGCTGCACAGAGCTCAGCACCCGGCTTGGGAGCTGGCAAGGCTCCCACAGCAGACAGCCACTGGGGCCTAGCACCTGCTGTTAACAGGAGGAGGAGAAATGACCCCAAGTCACAGACTGACAGCTTACTGGGAGACTGAGGCACCAGCGTGCCCTCAGGTGCTGAGCCCCAGGACCCTCTGACCTCACAGTACTCCAGCACTAAGACAACAGGCTACAAACTTGCATGGCATTGGCCACTTGCCCATCCACAGCTGCAAGGCTTCTCTCCTCTCCTTTCCAAGGGCAGGCAACCCACAAAACAACAGAAACGGGGCTGGCCTCAAAAAACCCCTTCCTCTCACCTCTTCTGACAATTCAGACCTAGAGGCAGCATGTTTCCCAGCCCCTGAGCCGGGCCAGCATCTCCCCCAGCCCCAGCCTCTACAGCCGGGCTCTTGCTGGGCAGCCTGACAAACAGCTGCTGCACTTGCAGCGTCTCCAGGGTGTCCCCAGCAGCTTCTGGGCAGCTCCCTGGGCCCAGCAGCATTCCTGGGCTCCAGCACTGTCGCTGCCCGGGAACAGCCTCCAGGGAAAGGCTGCGGGGACGGGACTGCAACCAGCCCCGGCTGAACAAGGCTCCAGGCTGCTGCAGCCCTTTCCCTGCGCTGAAATCAGCTCGTGGCCACGATGGGGGACGATGGGCTCTCTGCAGGCGAGAGTCTACACACAGGACCAGCCCGCACGCTCCCAGCACAGGCCCTGGGCAGCAGCAGGGCCCAGAGTCCTTCCATCCCTGCGGAAAAGCCTCGGCCCCTCAGGCCCTGCCGCTGCCAGCCCAGCACTGCCAGCAGTGTCAAGCTGCAGCCTGCCAGGCTGCCCCCAGCGCCGGGGGGGAACTGCGCTGCCAGAGGCTCCCCAAAACGCAGGCACCTGGCTCTGCACAGCAACGGCTGCTGAGAGAAACACCTCAGCTCTGACCCCACTGCACCTTCCTCCTGCTGCGCTGGGGCAGCCCCAGCGGGCTCTGGAGTTCACAGCAACCTCCTGGAGGGACATTATGGCCAGGAAGCGGCTGCTACAATTCAAGGCTACTTTCTTCACTGCCCCAAGGATTCCACATGGAGCAGATCTGGGAGCAGGGGGCTGGCCTCATCTGCACACAAGGGAAAAAGCATCATCAGAAGCAGCAGCAGCAGCAGCTTCCTGAACAGAGAGTCAGCATTTTCAAAAGATACTCCCCAACCTTCCCATCAGCAATGCCTTCCTAGCAAGTTCTCCCATCCCTGTCCTTCCTCTCTAGAGAACATCTGCTGCAGGCACGGCCCTGAGCCCTGCCTAGTTTCAGACTCTCACAAGACAGTCACATTAACATGTTCCACATGGGGCCCAAACCAAGAACCACGCTGTCCTAGTTTCAGCTAGGAGGGAGTTAACTTTTCCTAGGAACCAGAGAGGAGGGGATACATCCAGGACAGGTGACCCTGAATTGGCCAAAGGGGTTATGCCATGCCAATTACTTCATGCTCAGTATAAAAGGAGGGGGAGGAGACTCCGAAGGCTTGTGGTTGTTGGAGGGGAGGGAGCGGGCTGAGCTGTGTGTGTTTTGGTGAGACAATTGTATAGTGTATCATATTATCATTGTTATACCCGTTGTTTTACTGTTATTCTAGTAAACCACCCTTATCCCAACCTGCAGGGTTTTTGGTGGTTTGGTTTGGGTTTCCTTTTTCCCTGTCTTTTCCCCCAGCTTTCCCCCTCCCCCATTTCAAAACAAAACAAGCACACGTGGTGCCCAGCTTCTTGGCTGGGTCGGAAACCTTGACACATGTGTCCAAGCCATTTCTGTGGTTACTTCTCTGTGCTGCCAAGTAATCCATCAGCACAACCTGGCCCAGGGGGGAACACCCCACGCTGGACTCACCACCTTGCTGCAGCACAGAAGCCAGGCGCCTTCTCAAGACCGGCCCTAGGAAAAGAAACCCGCCAGAGCAGCGCACAGCGTGACAGCCTGTGTCCCCATCTGCCAGCTAAGGAGCCCATCTCCTGCTCTGCCAGCCCCAGACTCACGCCCCACAGCACAGCCACACTCGCAGGATGGAAGGGGAGGAAGGCAGGAAGGTTTCTCTGGAGGCTGCAGTCCTCTGCATAACAAACCATGAGGGAAAAGACCCTGCAGACAACACGAGGCACGGAAACAGTGCGAGGGCTGGACACAAAGCACATCGTCACACGTGCACAGCTCACACTGACCTCCAGTCCCAGGGAAACGCTTCCTGAGGCGAATGCTCCGTGTCCTGATCAAATTCTTCTGCCTCCTACTGCCCCTCCTCATCCCCTGCGTGGGGCAACGGCTCGAGCTGCTGGTGGGGCACACAGGGCTCTTCTCTGGCAGACCGCAGGGGCACTCCCTGACCGGCTGTGGTGGTTTCCCATGGCAAGGTTCTTGTGGAGGGTTGGGGGCTGCAGGAGTGGCTTCTGCAAGAAGCATTGAGAAGCTTTCTGTGAGCCTGACAGAGCAAACACCAGCCGACTCCAGGCCAGAGCTGCTGCTGACCAAGGCCCCACCAGCTGCAAGGACAACACAGAAGAAGGGAGAACACAGCCAGCTGGTGAGAGATGGGCAGCCCCAGCACCACGGCGCTGGCAAACGCAGTGCTGGCCTTTGCTGGAGAGAAGAGGGAAAGGTTTCTGCACAGGGAGGCACCTGGGCCCACAGAAAGGTGCTGCACTTGCTGCGGGAAAGAACAGGCACCCAAAGAACAAAGTGCCTCAGTCAAAAGCCCTGCGCTTATCGTGGCTGCTCATGGTCTGGAGGGAAATGCAGCAAGGCAAAGCCTGGAAGGGAAAGAACCACCTAAGGCCTGAGGGTAACGCCTGTTAAGCACAGCCTGGCAACAGTTCCTCTCATTAGAGGCACACCAAGGGAAGGAGAAGAGCCTTGTGAGCTGCAAGAGAGCAGGTGCAAAAGAAAGCCTGCTTTACAAGGGGTTCCCATCTCCTCATTCCAATACAGCTGGTCAAGCAGACTGGATTAAACGACAGCAACACTCGGTCCCGTTCTTCTAACAGCCTCCACGCTGGGCTTGCTCCAACACACAAGTCCACAACACAGACCACAGGAGGAAAAACAACCAACCAGCAACGCAGGGAGCTCAGCACCAGCAAGAACAAACTCTCTTTTTAGCCCTTACGCCCACCTGCTCCGGGCTCTCCACACAAGAGTCACTACTGTCCCCACCTTTCTACAGCATCTGCATTTGGAGACATCACTTCTCCAACGGGACCGAGGGCTTCCCCCAACAGTCACAAGGTCCCTTTCCTTGAGCGTTTGGATGAATCAGCTCCCCTGACAGTGAGGACAGCTACGGCTGACCACAGCCTCACACTACACCAACGCCTTGATCCACCCCTGGGGGGTTCAGCTCCAACTTACAGCTGCCACTGCTCAGCCAAACCCTCCCCCTTTCATACCCGTCAAGGGCTTTGATGTCACACAGCAGATCCTTGGGAACCAAATCCCTCAGCCCTTCTGCAGACATGAGGATATTGCCATCATCCACAGCCACACCAACCATCTACTCTGGCCTCACAGCCCCAGGCTTAAAGCCCTCTCTGTCCCCATCAAATCACCCAACACGACTGCACAGCTCCCACTGGAAAGACGCTGGAAAGATGTACCTGACAGACATGGAGAACAGTCAGTCTGCTCAACCTGAGCAAGGACGTGGCATGGAAAAGCAAACTGTCCCTTATCAGCCAGGCTTTTACCTCCTCTGATGTTGGAACAGCAGGTGGAGCCCAGAAACAGTCTGCAGCACAGTCTGCTTGCTGGCCAGATGGGAGCTGAATTGTCAGTGCTCAGCCAGTGCCCCCCAGGGCATCTACGGCTCCTGCCCAGCATCAGATGCAGTTTGCTGGCAGCAATGGCTGCTGCAGGGGCGGTGGCTGTGATGCCAGTACTGGGGAGGAGATGGAAGCCTCCATCCTCCCAGCACTGATGTTGATTCAAGGGGTTTCTCCTACCCACAGAGATGCCCTCCCTCAGCCTCTCTCTGCACCACAGATGGCCTAGTCCCCTCAGAATCTCTGTAGCCCTGGTTTCTACCCTCTCCAGTAGCTCCCTGTCCTTCTTCAACTGGGGAGCCCAGAACTGCCACATGTCCCTGTTTTGCTCAGAGAGCGCAGAATAAACAGAGAAATGGTTATTGACCAGAATCTTGAAAGCCAGATGCTCAGAGTGAGACCTTTGGCTTCAGTAACCAGGAAACAAAGAGGAAAGTTTATACCCCTACTTAGGATAAAACCATGTGGGACAGGAAAGGTCCTTGCACCTGCAGCTTGATCCCAGCACCACACCCTCCAACACAACCAGGATCTTGCCATGCCTGAGGAACAGGGATGGAAATCTCACCTGCCATCCCCACCTTACCCTGGGGCATTTCACCTCCTCTGCCACTTTCAGCCAGAAGCAAAGGCCCTGAAGCCCTTCATTCTGCACAGCTTCACCAGGGGCTGCACCAGGCTCTGGCCACAACCACCACCTAAGGAGAAGAAACACAAAGATCAGCAGAGCTGGAGTTCAATGGGAGGGAAACAAGCAGGTTTTCTCTTGCCTCTCCAGAGGGTGTCAAACACAGAGCCAGCTGCAGCTCTGAGCCTGTCAACTGCTCCCCACAGCTTGTCTGCTCCCCCTGGGAATCACAGGCAGCTCTCCCCAGTCTCTGGCAGGCAGTGGCTCTGCCTGCAGTCGCCTCTCAGACTACGGACCATTGGCAACTAAGGCAGCACCAGGACCTCCCCTCACACTGCTTTTCCTCCCCTGCTTCAGCAGCTTACCAGGTTGGAGGATTTGCTCTCCCAAACCAGGGGCTCAAAATACACCCCTGCCAGGCCCAGCCCAGTGGCAGGAACGACTGAGACATCACCCAGTGTCCCTCCCAAAGCGCTCCACGCCTCAGCACAGCAACTGGGACCATTCCAGAACTTTCCTGGGCTCTCGCTGCCTCCTGCAGACCCGTGGCTCTTCCCAGGCCAGAGTTGGCCACATCTCAGGTCCTGCTGCTGCCCGGGAGAGGTACAGCTCTCAGCAACAGAGCTAAAGAACATGGGGACCTGTCAGCAGGGCCTTGTAAAATGGGGTGCAGGAGTTACCAGCTGCCATGGGCTGGCCTTGCACTGCTTTGAGAAGAGACAAGCTGGGATCCTCTGCTGCAGTTCCCCTTCCACCCAACGACATTGACTTCTGCAGGAAGAGTTTGGGATCTCACAGACAGGACACATCTGCTTCAGGACAACACAGAAGCATCTAGAGACCTGCGACCCTGAAGCATCTCTGCAGATTCCCCAGGTACAAACTGCACCACTCAAAGGGAAAAACCCAACCGGTTACAGACACCAACTGTCTCTGGAACACAAAGTCTCCTTCACACCACAAACTTCTTCCTTAGCTGGCTGAATGATACATTCCCCTTGAGGGAAACCAAACTCTTGCAAACCTCTTGGAATGCAGAACCCAGCTCACGACGGACACTTCAACAGCTGTGGAGCCCTGATGCATTTGTAGCTAGGGCACAGCAGAGGAGAACAGTACTAAACACACACATTGTACCACTGCACTGCAAAGGAAGCTGTAAGTATGGTCTAACAAATAAAGTGAACAGAGGAACAGGCATCTCAGCAGCTGTATTTCCCCAGGGCTTTCTGCAAGTTGTCTGCACAGCCCAGGAATTCATCCATGGTGTTAAAGCAGCTCTATCCATCTCTTTTTGATGAGCACTTCAGCAGATACTCAAGTTCCACTGACTTGACCTCCTGTTCACTAATATGCAAATTGCATTATGTTACATGAATTTTTTTTAAAAGACAGAAAAACCATGACTGTTGGTAGAAACACTCTGGGGAAAGGACTGTCTGATCTGACATCTCTGTCAGAAGATCTGAAGACACCAAAGAGCTCAGACAACAGAGCAGGGGCTTTTGGAGTGCCCACAGGAACTCTCCCTCTAGAATGCTGGCCTCTTGTTTGAAGAAAAACAGCCCTGCCTTGCAGCAAGTCTGAAGTAAGGGGGGGGCAGAATGGGAATTAAGTGGTGGGAAATGCTGGGATGGGATGGGATGGACGTCAGAATGGCCACGAATGACACAAGGGCAGAGAGCAGCACACAGGGAACAGAGCTGGAAACTGGTGCAGAGCTGTGATCATCAGCCTCAGGAATCACGAGCTGCCACCTGGCAGCAAGACCCAAACCAGGCCAAACCCTCCTTGGCTATAAAACCATCAATGCCCAGGACATTTAGTAATCAGGATTACTTCTTCACACCATTTTTTTCATTTCTTTTTCTCTCCAGTCCCCTCAGCTCTGTCCCATCCTCATCACCAGGTCTGAAGGAATAAAGCTCCACTCAGTGAACAGCCTTTTGCCAGCGATGGCTCTTGCACTGAATTCAACATCTCCTCAGCTTCTGACCCTCAGTCTGGCCTGAGCAAGTTCAGCTTCAAGAAATAGACACCCACTGGCTCTCAAAAACACCAATTCCTGGGCATGCTGCAGGAGATGCAGAGCCCTTCAGATCAGGCCTCAGCTGGCTGCTAAAGGAACTCAGACTGTCATTTGAAACAGAGTCTCACACACAAGCAGCTTCCAAACACAGGCTGCTGCCATACTTGCCACATAGAAAACAGATTTTCAGTGCTATAGAACTTCACATTTCTTTCTCCCTTTTGAAGGGGATTTGGATTTGGCCATTTGCCATTCTAAGGGCTTTGCCACTGGTGTCATCTCACCCACAGCACAAAGTGGCTGGCTGGGTCTCAGGAACATTGTAAAGCTGGATCATTCCTGGTATCTGCTAAGCAGATTAGGTTTCCCAAAGAAGGAATCAGGGTTCTAGACACTGCAGGGACAATGAACAGCCTTTTGAAATCCTTCCCCTGTCAGTAGTGTCCCTAAGAGGGGAACATGAAGGCAGAGTCAGGTCATTCTGCAAACACACCAACCCCCATTTCCCCAGCACACCACAAACCTCAGCAAAGAGATGTCTGCCCTTTTCAGACCCAACCTGACTTCTAGCCAGCTTGCTGTCCCTCAGAAAGAGCTTGGCCACATCCCATGGTCACCATCCAAAAGGAACCTGTTATTTGTTCCTCACTAGAGCAACACTGAAATAGGTTTTCAGGTGTGAAATGTTACTTGTGGAATGTTTACAGATTTGTTCAGAGCACGAGCAGAGACAGCACTTTGGGGTCCTTCCATCACCCCACAGCACAGGATTGCTACCAGACAGGTTCAGTTCAGGAGCAGGGGCAGCTCCAGCAGAAGGAATCAGCAGAACGAGCTGCTCCCTCCACCCCTCTCTTAGGGACAAGAAAAGAAACTGAAGAACAATTCCTTGGCAAAAGGTGCCTCAGAAAAGAGCCTCAGCCTGCAGAGGAATCACTGCCCCACACCTACAAGTACCTTCCCATAGGACTACTGCCCACTGACTATGGCAGCAGCTTCTGCTTTCATGTCCTTCCCTCCTCATCCTTATCCAGAAGGACCAGCCTAAATCTTCCCCTGATCTTTCTGTGCTGAGACACTCCTGGTTTTGACAGGGAAACAGGAGGAGGAAGATCTCTCCAAAAAACAGAAGAGAGCAGAAGGAAGCACCAAAGGGGAAAAGAAAGAACCAAACCCATGAGAAGAGTACAGAAGGCAATGACAAAATAGGAACAAAAAGAACCAAAATGGAGAAAAGAGCAGAAAGAACCAATGAATAAGGGTAAAAAAAACCCTCAAAATCAGGAGAGAGAAGAACAAAGAGACACGAGGGGAAAACAGACACAACACAAAGAATCAGAAGAGTTCAGAAGGAAGGGATGAAATGGGGAAAAACTAATCAGAGTAACCAGAAAAAAAGGAAGCCACCAAAGGGGAAAAAGCAACCTCAAGAAAGGAAAGACAGCAGAAGGCAACAAGAAAAGGGGAAAATAAGAAGCAAGTCACTTGAGGAAGTGACTAAAGGGGGAAAAAAGTCCCCAGCAAGCTGCAAGAGAGCAGAGGGAGAAGCAAAAGGGGAAAAAAGCAACAAAGAAAATAAGAGTGGAGACACACAATGAAAAGGCAGGTGAGAGGAAGCCCCCCAAAAAGCCAGGAGAGAGAAGAAAGAAGAAACAAAAATGGATCAAGGAAAAAACCAAAACAAACCCCCAAAAAAAGAGCAAAAACAATGAAAAAAACCCCAGCAAACAAGACAAGAGAATGAAGCAATGAAATGGGGAAAAAACAACGCCAAAAAGAGAGAGAAGAATGAAGTGATGAAAGGGCAAAAATAAAGAAAGCAAACAGTGAAAAGACAGAGAAGGGAGTGACAAAAGGAGAAACAAACACAGAAGCCCAGGAGACAGCAGAAAGAAGCCATGAACAGAGAAACATGTCCAGCTGCTGAACTCTAGAGTCTCAGGACACCTAAGTCATCAGATCAATCAAGAATTCCTGCTTCCTAAATTTAAGGCTTAAGATTTGAGTCTTAAGACAGTTTCTTCAGCAACTTTTCTGGTCACATTCCCGCACAATTGCACAAAAGGAACAGCTCTGTTCCTAAGGCAGCTCAGCCCAACTCACTTTCCCTTGCAAAAAGCTGTGCAGCTCAGAGGAAAAAAACCCTGATTTGGCCCTGGGATGCACAGGGACGTCAGAGCTCAGATCTGGAACAGCACAGCCTTGGCACGGCTCCTTTCTGCTCTCCTCATACCTGTGTGCCTGCCGGGACGTCCTGCTGCCCTCCAGTCCTCCCAGACAGATGGGGAAGCAGCTCCTGTCCGGTCCATGTGCCATGAAGAGCAGCACTTCTGACCACTGAGGGGGGAGAAAACAACTGCGTTAGCAGGAGCAAAGCTCCACTCTGCAGATCCCCACAGCTCCCTGACACCCAGGAGCCCCCAGCACCCCAGCACGTGCTTGGCCTTAAAGCCCTGGGGGGCTGCCAGTGCTGGGGAGCCCCACGGCCAGAAGGGCACTGCTGAGCCCCCATGGGCAGAGCGAGGAGGGCTCTGCTCTTCCAAATCAACGCAGGACGAAGCCCGGGGACAGGCCAGCCCGGGGCATCTCTCCTGCTCAGCCCCTGGGACAAGGCCAGGCCTGAGGAAGGCCCCGGGTGCCAAGCTCAGCACGGGCACCGCAACCAGGGGCACAGCCCCACCCCCTCCAGGTGCCGGCCTGGCTGAGGGGAGCTGCTCCCAGCACGCAGCTCCACCGGCCCAGGGCTGTGGCCGGCAGCACAGTCAGGCCCCCTCGGCTGGAAGCACCGCGGCTGCAGAGCGAACCCGGAGAAGCTCCCCTCGGGTCCCTGCCCCTGCCCAGGTTTGGTTTTTTCTCCTTAAAATAAAACAAATTGGTTTTTTAATCTTCCTGGAAAATAAATGATTTTGAATAATTGAATAATAATCCGGCCTTTCCTTTTTCACCTGCTGTCTGGAACATGGTTCAAACCTCACCTGCAAGATGCTGACACCGTGGGGAAAAGAAACACCCCAAACCCCAGAATGGCAGCGCTCAGGTTCCTGCTCCCACCCCCACTGCCAAGGGGATTCTGGAATGCCAAACACTGCCGGGAAAAGATTGTCCCCAAAGTGACGGCAAAACCGGTGAGAAAACGATCTGCAGGGGGGTCAGGAGACTTTTGGAAGAAAGCCCAGAGCGAGGAGTCCGGCCGAGCCCCGCACAGCCGAGCCGAGCCGAGCCGAGCCGAGCCGAAGAACCGTCCGAGCTCGGCTCCGTTCGGCTCTGTTCGGCCGGACTTGGTCCTGATCGGCTCCGCTCGGGCCAGATCGGCTCTGTTCGGCTCCTCTCCGACCACGGCACCGGCCCGTCCCCACCTGAGGCCTGGGCGGGCGGCGCTGGCGGCGGGGCCGGTGGCTGTGGCGGGGCCGCCTTCCCTTCATCGGAGCTGGGCTCTGTCCGGTGGTGGCCGTCGTCGGGGCTGCCCAGGGCCTCGCGGGCCGGCGGCGGGGCTGAAGAAGCGGTGGCATCTCCCGCCTGGGCGGGCCTTTGTCCCCGGCGGGGCCCGGCCCTCCCCCGGCAGCCCCGGCCGCTCCTCGGCTCACGCCCGGCGGGGACTGCGGGGGCTGCGGGGGGGGGAGGGAGTTGCATGGCATGGCGGCAGCAGGGAAGGTGCCATTGAAGCCCGTTCCCTGCCCTTTCCCACACCGTTCCATACAGTCTATTCTCTTACTGTTCCCTCAGAATCAAAATCATCAAATACAATAATTGGTAACGTTTCCCCCCTTTGAAAGTGTTGATAATCGTTCTCAATGCTTTCATCGACGGCCTTGATGAGGGAACAGCATCCACCCTCAGCAAGTATGTGAGGACACAGAGCTGGGAGGAGTGGCTGACACGCAGGACACTGCGCTGCCACCCAGAGAGACCTGGACAGGCTGGAGAGCTGGGCAGGGAGAGACCGAATGAAGTTCCACAAAAGCAAGTGTAACGTCTGGCACCTGGGAAGGAACAACCGTGCCGGAGGAAAGAAAGGGAGAAGGGTTCAAACTCACCGGGTCCCATGTGCTGGGGGGAATTAGATGCATCTTCTGCCGGCAAAGGAACTCCTGACGGGGAGAGCTCCTGCCAGCTGCTTTTTCATTCTCTGCCACCCCCATCCTGGGGGGATTCAAGCAGCACCAGCTCGCTGGGGGCAACTGAACACTTAAAGCAAGAGGAGCCAAGGTTTGTTTTGCAAATGAAGGATACTTGTCACCCTCAAACCAGGAACAAAAGGAACTCTCTGGCATGAAAGGAGACCCGTTCCGAGCAGAACCGGTTTCGCTGGCCTTCCCAAACTCACCAGAAGACTTGGAATAAGGAGTCCCTGGAATCATTTGTAACCGTCCAGCCCATTTCTCAGAACATGAAGGGATGTGTATGATGAACGTTGTGACTCGAGATGAGCAAGTGTAAAAAAGACCTGTCTGCCTGTCTGTCCCTACGGCCTGTTCATGGATAAAATTAGAGATGGATACACGGCCCCAATAATTCCTGCTGAACCTTCCTCGGAGCATGGGAGAGTTAAAATAAGCTTAAAAAAAGAAAGAAAAAAAAAAAAGAAATGAGCCGGCTCCATTTCTGGTGGATACAGGAGCCACGTTCATAGAAAAATCATAGAATCGTAGACTGGTCTGGGCTGGAAGGGACCCCAAGGATCACAGAGTTCCAACCCCCCTGCCACAGGCAGGGACACCAACCTCGTGCTTGGTGAACACGTTCTGGGTGTCGGGTCTCAGGGTTTTCCCGAGGGCTCGGGGTCGGGTCCAGTCCTGTTTAATATCTTCATTGACGGCCTTGGTGAGGGAACAGCATCCACCCTCAGCAAGTACCGGTGATACAGAGCTGGGAGGAGTGGCTGACACGCAGTACACTGCGCTGCCACCCAGAGAGACCTGGACAGGCTGGAGAGCTGGGCAGGGAGAGACCTTGCTTCTCCAGCTGCTGCTCCCCTCCCCGGGCTGGTCCGCTGGGAACGGCTGCGGGCGCGATGCTGCGTGAGGAAGGAGCCGGCACTCGCCGCCCGGCCCTGCCTGCAGGAAAAGGAGAGCGCTGGGCTCCTCTGCCGGAGCTGCTCCTTGGGGCTCCTTTGTCCCTGCCGCAGCCCCCGAGCGGCTCCCCCGGCACCGGCGGCCAGGGCCGTGCCCAGGGGCTGCGCCGAGGGAGCGGGGGACGCGGCTCGGCCCCGCGGCCCGGCCGGCATCCCGCCCCGTCCGGCGGGGAGCGGCGGCGGCTGCCAGGGCCGGGCTGCCGTTCGGCTCCGCTCGGGCCCGTTCGGCTGCGCTCGGCGGGACAGCGCTCCGGCCCGGGCCCTGCACCCGGTCCCGGCGGCAGCCGCCGGCTCGGCTCGGCCCGGGGACAGACGAGCGAGGGCTGAGCCTCCGCCCGCTGCCTCCCGCGGGGATCTGCTCACGGACCGGCCGGCCGGGCCTTCGCGCCCCTCGGGCCCCGACGGGGGCTCCGCAGCCTCGCCGGGAGCCAGTCCCGCACCCCGCACGAACCGGCCCCGACCCCGGGCCGTGCCGGCACCCTGCACCCCGCCCGCCACCGGCAGCCCCTCCCGGCTCGGGCGCGCAGGGGCGGAGCCGAGCCCAGAGGAAGGAGATCGGCCGAGCCCCGCACAGCCGACAGCAGTCGAGCCGAGCCGAGCCGAGCCGAAGGCCCGTCTGAGCTCGACTCCGTTCGGCTCTGTTCACCGGACTCGGTCCTGTTCGGCTCCGCTCGGGCCAGATCGTCTCTGTTCGGCTGCACTCGGGCCAGATCGGCTCCGCTCGGGCCAGATCGGCTCCGTTCGGCTCCGCTCCGACCGCGGCACCGGCCCGTCCCCACCTGAGGCCTGGGCGGGCGGCGTTGGCGGCGGGGCCGGTGGCTGTGGCGGGGCCGGTGGCTGTGGCGGGGCCGCCTTCCCTTCAGCGTAGGGGATCCCCATCGCACCTCATCTGAAGAGAGATGAGTGGGATACATTAAAGTATTACTTGCTTCAATGCTAAGAAGTGTAATTGATGGAATTGGAAACCAAAGCATGTGCAGGGAACCAACATAGGAAGTGGCTGTAAGTGTTCTGTCATGGGAGGGGGGAGGAAGAAGAGAGTTGGTTTCTTTCCTGTAGTTTTCAGCAAGGACTATAATCACTGTAGAGCTTGGATGGTGGATCTGAAAAGCTTCTAAAAGAGAAAATGATGCTGATTAGATGGTAGAAGCTTCCACAAAAAAAAAAAAAAAAAACAAAAACCAAACCAGCCCCTAGGGATGCAGTAGGATTAAATAACTTCATAGTGCATTGAATAGCGCCTTGGGGAAGTTTGGAAAGCAGATGCTTTGAACACTATTTTATGCTTATACATTTTCCTTTTTCTTTATTCACTTTACCTTCTATAACACAGGTTACAATAGTCAATAGTATTTTTAGGAGACTCTTTCAAGTAACTCTGTGGGTTCTACATCATCTTGTAGCTGGATGCCTAAACATTTTGAAATGGCCAAATCCTCAATTGTTCTTTGTCTTGTATTGAATCCTAAAATTAAAGCACCTGAGATAAACTGCAGGCAGAGGGGGAAAACAATCTTTCCTTTGAACTTGAGTCTCAGCCTGTCTTTCTGTTATGAAAATGTATGCTACTGAAATAATTGTCTGGAGCTCGTGGATTCTTTGTTCATGATGAATACTTGTTCTTCCTAGACCAAGATCTGGTGTAGTAAACATTTAGAGTTCTGAACTACCTGCTGGGTAACAGGGATGGTGTCTGTGCCGCAGGGTGGGTTTGTGTCAGGGCTTGGTTTGTGAGAGAAGACTGAGGCCACGGGCTTTGTCCTTGGGAGCCCAGTGGCAGAGGACAGGTCAGGGACGCCCAGCAGCTGTGCCCGCTGCATGGCCACCAAAGGCAGGGAAAGCCCCTGGGCCTCCTGGGCACAGGGACTGCCTGGGGCCCAGCACCCCAAAGGCCTTCCTCTTGCTGGGTGCTGGGCAGGGCTGTGCATGGGGGGGCCGCCCATCACAGCCCGTCCCCAGGCAACGGTGAGGTCACAAGGCCCCGGGGCAGTGTCCAAGGGGGTGTCCTGCCAGAGCCCTGCCAGAGCTGTCCTGGGGACAGCCCCAGGCACACGCAGGAGGAAGGGCTCCTAGAGGAGCTGATGAACAGGGGGCTGAGGGAGGACAACCCTCCGAAGGCAGGACAAGGCTGCTGGAGGTTTCCTACCGCAAGGCCAGCTCAGGGCAGAGCCACCTTTAGAGATGGTTTGAGGGACAGAAACCCTTTCTGGCTGGAAGGCCGTGGCAAGAGCAAGGGGACGCCTTCTTGAGAAGCCTGCAGAGCTCAGCAGCCTCATCCCCCACGCAGCCGGGGGCAGCAGCCGTAAGCAAATGGGGTGCAGCAGTTTTGCAGGGGTCCCAGAGCTTTGGAGCCCAGGGCGGCAGCCTGCCAGGTGCGGGAAGGATCCTTGCCCCGAGGTTGATAGGGCCGGGGAGGAGGTGAGGCCCCGGGCTGAGGGAGAACAGGGCTGGGGCATCTCCTGGCAGTGGTGAGCAGCAGGTGGGAGGAGGGAGCCGCACCAAGGTGGCCTGTGGTGCCCTGCAGCTGGGGGGAGGAGGAGGGCTTTTTTCCCCCACGCTGGGCTAGGAGTTGTGCCCCGGGGTTTTTTGCCTGCCTCTGTGGCACTGAGTGCGCTGGGCCCTTGCCAGGGCTCCTTTGGGCCCTTGAGGCTCGGGGCCTGCTGCTCACGCCCCACGAAGGTGCCCTCGTGCCCCGCATGGCGGGGGAGGAAGCTTTCTGCACTCCCGGGGCGGGCCCCAAGGGAGGCCCCCCCAGGCCTGTCCTCTTTTCCTCGGCAGCACTGAGCACAGCCCCTTGGCAGGGCTGCCTTTCTCCAGGGGTTCTTGCTTGGGCAAAACAGACCCTGCTTAGAAGGGCTCCCGGCTCGCTGCACCCACACAGGGCAGGCACAAGAGAACTGGCCAAGCAGCACAGGGACAGAGCAAGTTTGGGAAGGGCTGAAGCTTGTCCTGGCTCCCTGTCATCCTTTGGAAAAGGCCTCCCAATACCACACCCTGGTTCTGTCAGGTATTTTTTCTGTTGTGTGTTGCTGCCAATTTCTCCCCGCTCTGTTCAGCAAACAGGCTGCTTGGCCTGACTTCCTAGTGCTCCTTTCTGTGGCTCTGTGTCTTCCCTGTGCCAGACTGTAGGGGTGTTTCTGTCCTAAGCTCTGCTGAGCAGTGCATCAGCCTGCTCCTTACCATTGTGCTCATGCTTGTGAGCATCAGTTCTGAAATGGGATTTTTCAGAAAAAACTGCTACAAATAAGGCCTATTTCTGTTAGCTATTTGTGTTTTTTTATAGAAGAAATTGTCTGGCTGTAGAGTTCCTTCTGGATTGATATTCTTCCTCTTTTTCAGGAATCATGACTTCAAACTAGCATCTTGGAATGCAGCATGTTCATATTGGTTAGAATGTAAAGTGAGCTGCAAGTCTAACAGACTAGAAGTAGTCCTGTAATAAGAAGTTGCTCTATTCCTTGCCTGTGTGGTTGTCTCAGTAACAGTAACAAGTCTTCAAGCATACTCACTTTCTTCAGGTGGCTTCTTCTTTTAACTCAAGATCAGTCATGGTACCAAAGGCTAACTACTCCAGAGGTGGGTCACATAAGCCCCTCTGACACATTTGCTTTCTTTGACCAGGAGAATTATGCTTTGAAAGAAGATTCTGGTTTGATCTAAGTGTATAATGCTGCTGTTTGATGTTAGAAATACCTTTGAAGATGCAGAATTTCATCCTTGAAAAATAGACTTTCTCCTTTTTTAATAGCACTGGTCACCTTCATGTATCCTTTAAACCTAACAGGTGTACACCTATGGGCTCATTGATTTTATTCCACCCAAGTCGAAGCAGTAAAGGAAAAGACAGTTGGTAATCACTGTGACAGAGTTTTTTTAAAGTCTGTGTCCCTGTTGAAGTAATCTCTTATCCTAAAAGAGGAGAGAAAGGAAAATAAAGAACAAAGAGTTAGGAGTGAAGGAGCTGAGGAATGTCTAGTGCTTGAAAGAGGGAAGTGAAGCAGGCATAAAAAGGCAGAACTCAAAGCAGTGAGCAATACTTGCCCAACAGTTGGACAGGCTGGAGTAGTGCTATACCTGGTCTAGGCAGCAGTGCTACTTGTAGTAGGAGTTTTGCTCTAGAAAGCAGCAGTGGACTGTAGCTCTAGAAATCTCAGGTCAGGTTGGACAGTAAATTGAAAAGTCAAAACTAGATTTTTAAACTGGGCAGACATGCAAGCCACAGAGCTACTGGAATGGTTTAAGCACAAGCTAAAGCCTTGGGGCAGAAGGGAGAGGGCTGTAACTTGGAAAGTACCAGGGCTTTCTGCATCAGTGACTCCTGTATGATTCATAACTGTGTTTGAGGGGGAAAAATGCAAGCAAAACAGAACCAAGAAAACCCAAACAACTACTGATTGCATGGTGCACTTCTCCTCAGTCACTCTTCTCACATTCTGATTGTTCAAGCCTTTTTGTCTAATTCCTTTGAACTACAGTGGTATAATGCATCAAGTCACATCAACTGCTGTCTGCTAGAATGGACCAATGAATCCTGTGCAATGGGAAAAAGGATAAGGATCTGTCACCCTCCTGTCTTTGCTTCAGAGGTTTCAAATCCAGGCCTTTGAGAACCCAGGCAGGGACACTATTAATTGAGGACTTTGTTTTTGCTGATTTTCCCAAGACAGATCTCTGTAGAATTACAGGCAAATGAAGTCCCTCTGTGGGAACCAAAGAGAAAAGTTTGCCATAGATTCTGGTGAGAAGCCTGCTCAGGACTTACCTGGGTTTGCTTTGGCAGGAGCTGCTGGTTGAAGCCCAGTTAATAGCTGCCAGCGGCCACCTGACTGGTGCCTGACCTGGATGTTGAATCCCACAGACAGTGAAGGGCTCCCAGGTCCTGAAGTCCCCATGTAACAAACAGTAGCCCTGTGGGTGAGCTACAGGGAGGAGCAGCCTTTAGCCTGGAAAAAGAGGAAAAGGAAAAGTGCTGCTTCACTTTGGGTGTGTTTACTCGTTGAGAAAAAAAAGTCATCACAGCTGCTCCCCTGCTAACTACCCAAAATGATGTGACTTGGAATAGATTCAAGTGTCAAGGGAACAGCTTCAAAAATTCTACAACTTGGTCTGAGTTTTTACTGTGTCCACACTGACTTTTGATGCTCATGGAATAGCACCTACAGTGGCCCAAGATTTCTCTCTACAGGAAAAATGTCAGCTGCCAGAGACAGGCAGGAGATGTCAAGGCAAGGATGGCTGTACCACGTGCCCCTCATGTAGGACCCGTTTTTGCATACTATGTGCAAGTGTCCCCTGCAGAAGGCAGGATTATTAATGGATCTCTGGCCTAACACAGTGTGGACTGGGCTAGATCAAAGGTCTAACCACTGTCTAAATGCAGACTGATGGGCAGGAAGGTGGAGAAGGAACTAGATTGAAAGCAGCAGGAAAGTCAGGGGAAGATTCTAGCTGGAATTCACCACTGTGTTTCCTGAAGAGAATGGCTAGAAGTAGCCTTTGTGCAAAACTTGATCAGCAAGAAAGCTCTGTCTGCTCACAATTTCCTCACAGGTAATTCTCTTTGCCCATTGTTTTGCCATTGCTGCCACCAGGCCTGTTTAGAGGCTGGATTCTAGTGCCTGAGAAGCCAGAGAATGTGTGTGTCCTGGGGGATGACAAAGGAATGAGCATTGGCTAAAAGCCAGGAGCAAAAGAGGGGGTGGTTAACAACATTGTGAGACCATTTGTTAGTCAGAGCAAACAGAAAGAGTCACTCCCTCAGGCATGGAGCTAGCTTATCTAATGAAAGGTGCCCTCAGCCCAGCATCTGTCTTCATAATGGTGCTGGTGCTGCTGGGCCCCAAATCCATCCTGCCTTGATATTGAATTAATGCTGATAACCAGTGGATGACACTTGTAATGTTGCTGATAAACTATCCAGATTTCATCTTCATCTCTAGTGAAATAAAAGTCTCTAATCTCCTCTGCATTCCTTGTGTTGTTATTAAAAATTGTGTCTGTCCAATCTGCACTGCACAATTCCATGGTCACAGGTGAGAAATCCCTGATGCAGCGAAATCTTAAAGCCCCTCCCCCCCACCCCTCCCTTCCCTCAGACTTCACTTCAGTCAGGATTTCCCTCCCTTCTTCCCCCCCAGGGTGGCACAGGGAGGGGCAGGGACTGGGGGAATGGGCTTTCAGGCAGTTCCTCACAAGCTCTTTTCCCTTTGGGCTGGGGGGGGCATTCATTCCACACCCTTCCCCTGCTGCACCCTGGGGTCCCACCCAGGGCAGACAGTCCTCCAGCAACTTCTCCACCCCGAGTCCTTTCCCACGGGGCTTCAGCTCTTCCCCAGCTGCCCCAGCCTGGGGCACTGCTATGGGGCACTCATCAATCACAGAATGGCTCTCAGGCCCAGACTGCTCCAGCCTGGCCCCCCACGGGGTCACCAGCCTCCCCCCAGCAAACCTGTTCCAGCGCAAATCTCTCTCCCTCACTCATCTCTCTGTCTCTGTCTCTCTCCATGGGCTGCAGGTGCTGGCAGGGGCTGGCTCCAACGCGGGTCACAGCATCTCCTTGGGCTGCTTTAGCCCTGGCTGGCGGCCAGACGCCCACCAAAGGCAGGAGACAATATCTATGCAGAGACTTAGCAACCAGTGTAAGGACAGGGAGAGATCAGCCTGGCCTCAACAACAGGGGCAAAACAGACTCAACCCCGAGTGAAGGGAAGAAAACTCTCCCATTGATGACACTGCCCTGCACCCCCAGGGACACCAGAGTCAGGGAATGAAAAGCACAACCAGAGCTTAAAGCAGCGGCCAGATCTTCAAAGTCTCTTCCCCCCACCCCTCCCTCCTTAGCAGACTTCAGGCAGGATTCTGCTCCCTTCTTCCCTCCTCTTGTGGCACGGGGGGGGCAGGGACTGGGGAAAGGGCGTTCTCGGTCACTTCTTCAGGAGCTGGTTTCCTTTTCCAGATCTTAAAACACCTCTACCTCCCCTCCCCCTGCTCCCTCCTTAGCAGACTTCACTCTAGGCGTGATTTCACTCCCTTCTGCCCCCCCATCCTGGCACGGGGTGGGGGCAGGGATTGGGAAATGGGGCTTCGGGCAGTTCCCTGCAAGTTGGTTTCCTTCTCAGCCGGTACAACCAAGACCCCTTGATGGGCACCCAAACCCCTTCTAGGCTGCTAAAGACACGTTTGGATGGGGAACCAAGACCCTTTGCATGGAGTCTGGACCCTTGGTAGAGCACTCAAGACCCCTGGGTGGGCACATAAGACCCCTTTGTAGAGCACATCAGACCCCTTGATGGGCACCCAATATCCTTTTGTCGTGGTTTCCCCCCGGCTGTGGCCGAGCTCCACGCAGCTGCCTGCTCCTTAAAGTAAAAGAGCAGGGGAAGAGGGAAAGGGGGGGAAACAAGGGAAGGGAAAAGGAAGGGGCAAATAACTCCAAACCCAAGAAACTCAGAGGCCCGTGGGTTGGGATAAGGAGAGTTTACTAAGAGAACAGAAAGATCAAATATAACAATGGCAACAGGACTTTAGAGCAAAAGAATATGAAACTATTGATACCCAATGCAGTTTCTCACCCAACCACACAGCTCAGGCCGCACCACCCAGAGCTGTCCCGGAACCCGACCGTCCCCCAAGACCCTCGCGTCCCGGAACCGCCCCTCTTCCTCCTCCCATCAGCCCCCGTTATCCTGGGCAGGACGTAATTGGCATGGAATACTCTCTTTGGCCCATCTGGGTCACCTGTCCTATTGACCCATTGATGGGGGCCAAAGACTCGTTTTTTAGGAAACCAAGACCCCTTAATAGGCACCCAAACCCCTCCTAGGGTACTCAAGACTCCTTCTCAAGGGCACCCAAGACCATTTTCATGGAGTCATGCCCCTTTGGGAAGTACCCAAGGCCCTTTCAGAACCAACCAAGACCATTTGATGGGCACCCGAAACGCCTCTTGGCACCCAAGACTCTTTGTAGGGCAAGCAAGACCCATTGATGGGCAACCAGGACCCTTTGTAGACCACCCAACACCCCTTTTTTTGGGCAACCAAGACTCCTTCATGGGCACTCAAAACACCTTTGTAGAGCGCCCAATACCCCTTAATGGGCACCCAAGACCCTTTTCATGGAGTCTAGACCCTTTGTAGTGTACTCAAGACCCTTTGATTGGCACCCAGGACCCTTTGATGTGCATCCAAGACCCTTGGTAGAGCACCCAAAACCCCTTGATGGGCACCAAGACCCTCTGATGGGCACCCAAGACCCTTGGTAGAGCACCCAAGACCACATGACGGGCACCCAAGAACCTTTTCCTAGTGTATCAACCCTTTGTTCAGCATCCAAGTCCCTTAGTAGAGCACACAGGGCCCCTGGAAGGGCACCCAATATCCTTTCCATAGAGTCTGGACCCTTGGTAGAGCACTCAGAACCCCTTGATGGGTACATAAGACCCTTTGTAGAGCACATGGACCCCGTGATGGGCACCCAATATCATTTTCATAGACTCAGGACCCACTGTCATACACCAAAGGCCCTTAGTAGAGTACCCAAGATGCTTTATAGAGCACCCAATACCACTTCTAGGACCCTTTGAGTACCACCCGAGATGCTTTGAATGCCACTCAAGAACCTTTGTGTAAAGCACTCAAACCCTTCATAGAGCACCCAAGAGCCCTTGATGGGCATCCAAGCCCCTTCTAAGGTACTCGGGACACCTTCTGAAAGGCACCCAAGACCATCTTCAGGGAGTCGTGCCCCTTTGAGAAGCACCCAAGACCCTTTGTAGGGTACTTAAGGCCCCTTGGTAGAGCACCCAAGACCATATGATGGGCACCCAAGACCCTTTTCATAGTGTCTCAACCCTTTGTTCAGCACACAAGACCCCTTGTAAAAAACCCAAGACCCATTGATGGCCACCAAAGACCCTTTTTTTTAGGCAACCAACACCCCTTAATAGGCACCCAAACCCCTCCCAGGGTACTCAAGACACCTTTTGATGGGCACCCAAGACCATTTTCATGGAGTCATGCCCCTTTGGGAAGTACCCAAGACCCTTTCAGAACCAACCAAGAGCATTTGATGGGCACCCGAAATGCTTCTCTTGGCACCCAAGACTCTTTGTAGGGCAAGCAAGACCCATTGATGGGCAACCAGGACCCTTTGTAGACCACCCAATACCCCTTTTTTTGGGCAACCAAGACTCCTTCATGGGCACTCAAGACACCTTTGTACAGCGCCCAACACCCCTTAATGGGCACCAAGACCCTTTTCATGGAGTCTAGACCCTTTGTAGTGTACTCAAGACCCTTTGATTGGCACCCAGGACCCTTTGATGGGCATCCAAGACCCTTGGTAGAGCACCCAAAACCCCTTGATGGGCACCAAGACCACTTCGTTGGCACCCAAGACCCCTAGTAGGGTACTCAAGGCCCCTTGATGGGCACCCAAGACCCTCTGATGGGCACCCAAGACCATCTGATGGGCACCCAAGACCCTTGGTAGAGCACCCAAGACCACATGACGGGCACCCAAGAACCTTTTCCTAGTGTCTCAACCCTTCATTCAGCATCCAAGTCCCTTAGTAGAGCAGACAGGGCCCCTGGATGGGCACCCAACATCCTTTCCATAGAGTCTGGACCCTTCTGGAAGGGCCCAAGGCCCTTTGTAGAGCACCCAAGAGCCCTTGATGGGCACCCAATACCACTTCTAGGACCCTTTGTGTGCCACTCAAGACCCTTTGTGTAAAGCACTCAAGACCCTTCGCAGAGCACCCAAGAGCCCTTGATGGGCATCAAAGCCCCTTCTAGGGTACTCAGGACACCTTCTGAAGGGCACCCAAGACCATCTTCAGGGAGTCGTGCCCCTTTGAGAAGCACCCAAGACCCTTTGAGAAACACCCAAGACCCTTTGTAGGACAACAAATGCTCCTTGCTGGGCAGCCAACACCCCTTGATGGGCACACAAGGCCCTTTGTAGGGTACTCAGGACCCTTTGATTGGCATCCAAGACCCTTGGTAGAGCACCCAAGAGCACATGATGGGCACCCAAGACCCTTTTCGTAGTGTCTCAACCCTTCATTCAGTATCCAAGTCCCTTAGTAGAGCACACAGGGCCACATGATGGGCACCCAACATCCTTTACATAGAGTCTGGACTCTTCTAGAAGAGCCCAAGGCCCTTTGTAGAGCACCCAAGAGCCCTTATAGGGCACAGAATACCACTTCTAGGGCACTCACGACCCTTGGAGTGGCACCCGAGACCCTTTGTAAAGCACACAAGGCCCTCTGAGTAGTGCCCAAGACCCTTTGTAGAGCACCCAAAACCCCTTCATGGGCACCCAAGACCCTTTGTAGGACAACAAATGCTCCTTGATGGGCACCGAAGACCCTCTGATGGGCACCCAAGACCACATGATGGGCACCCAAGACGCCTTTCTTGGCACCCAAGACTCTCTGTAGGGCAAGAAAGACCCATTGATGGGCACCCAAGACCCGGTTCATGGAGTCTGGACCCTTGGTAGAGCACTCAAGACCCCTTGATGGGCACATAAGACCCTTTGTAGAGCACATGAGGCCCCATGATGGGCACCCAATACCATTTTCATAGACTCAGGACCCATTGTCGTACACCCAAGGCCCTTAGTAGAGCACCCAAGACCCCTTATAGGGCACCCAATACCACTTCTAGGACCCTTTGAGTGCCACCCGAGACCCTTTGTGTAAAGCACTCAAGACCCTTCGCAGAGCACCCAGGAGCCCTTGATGGGCATCAAAGCCCCTTCTAGGGTACTCAGGACACCTTCTGAAGGGCACCCAAGACCATCTTCAGGGAGTCGTGCCCCTTTGAGAAGCACCCAAGACCCTTTGTAGGACAACAAATGCTCCTTGCTGGGCAGCCAACACCCTTTGATGGGGACACAAGGCCCTTTGCAGGGCACCCAAAATGCCTTTCTTGGCACCCAAGACCCTTTGTAGACTACCCAAGACCCATAGTAGCACACACAAAAACCCATTATCGGAAACCTAAGACCCATTGATGGGCACCCAAGTTCCTTTGATTGGCACCCAAGATGCTTTTTTGGAGTCTTGACCCTTTGTAGTGTACTCAAGACCCTTTGATTGGCACCCAGGACCCTTTGATGGGCATCCAATACCCTTGGTAGAGCACCCAAAACCCTTTGATGGGCACCAAGACCACTTCGTTGGCACCCAAGACCCCTTGTAGGGTACTCAAGGCCCCTTGATGGGCACCCAAGACCCTCTGATGGGCACCCAAGACCATTGGTAGAGCACCCAAGACCACATGACGGGCACCCAAGAACCTTTTCCTAGTGTCTCAACCCTGTGTTCAGCATCCAAGTCCCTTAGTAGACACGGCCCCTGGATGGGCAGCCAATATCACTTTCACAGAGTCTGGACCCTTCGAGAAGCGCCCAAGGCCCTTAGTAGAGCACCCAAGAGCCCTTACAGGGCACCCAACACCACTGCTAGGGCACCCAAGACCCTTTTCATAGTGTCTCGTTCCTTTATAGAGCACCCAAGACCCTTAGTAGAGCACACAGGACCCCTTCGTGGGCACCCAACATCCTTTACATAGAGTCTGGACTCTTCTAGAAGAGCCCAAGGCCCTTTGTAGAGCACCCAAGGGCCCTTATAGGGCACCCAATACCACTGCTAGGGCACTCAAGACGCTTTGAGTGGCACCTAAGACCATTTTCAGGGAGTCGTGCCCCTTTGGGAAGCACCCAAGACCCTTTGATGGGCACACAAGACCCTCTGTAGAGATCCCAAGACCCACAGAAGTGCACACAAGACCACCAGGAGTGCACACAAGACCCCTTGTAGGAAACCCAAGACTCATTGATGGCCACCAAAGACCCTTTTTTTTAGGCAACCAACACCCCTTAATAGGCATCCAAACCCCTCCCAGGGTACTCAAGACACCTTTTGATGGGCACCCAAGACCATTTTCATGGAGTCATGCCCCTTTGGGAAGTACCCAAGACCCTTTCAGAACCAACCAAGACCATTTGATGGGCACCCAAAACACTTCTCTTGGCACCCAAGACTCTTTGTAGGGCAAGCAAGACCCATTGGTGGGAAACCCTTTGTAGACCACCCAACACCCCTTTTTTTGGGCAACCAAGGCTCCTTCATGGGCAATTAAGACACCTTTGTAGAGCACCAAACACCCCTTAATGGGCACCCAAGACCCTTTTCATGGAGTCTAAACCCTTTTGTAGTGTACTCAAGACCCTTTGATTGGCACCCAGGACCCTTTGATGGGCATCCAAGACCCTTGCTAGAGCACCCAAACCCCTTGATGGGCACCAAGACCACTTCGTTGGCACCCAAGACCCCTTGTAGGGTACTCAAGGCCCCTTGATGGGCACCCAAGACCCTAAGATGGGCACCCAAGACCCTTGGTAGAGCACCCAAGACCACATGTCCGGCACCGAAGAACCTTTTGCTAGTATCTCAACCCTTCATTCAGCATCCAAGTCCCTTAGTAGAGCACACAGGGCCACATGATGGGCACCCAACATCCCTTTCATAGAGTCTGGACCCTTTCTGGAAGTGCCCAAGGCCCTTAGTAGAGCACCCAAAACCCCTTCATGGGCACCCAAGACCCTTTGTAGAGCACCCAAAACCCCTTCATGGGCACCCAAGACCCTTCGTAGGACAACAAATGCTCCTTGATGGGCACACAAGGCCCTTTGTAGGGCACACAAGGCCCTTTGTAGAGCATGCAAGACCCTTTATAGGGCACCCAATACCACTTCTAGGACCCTTTGAGTTCCACCCGAGACGCTTTGTGTAAATCACTCAAGACCCTTCGCAGAGCACCCAAGAGCCCTTGATGGGCATCAAAGCCCCTTCTAGGGTACTCAGGACACCTTCTGAAGGGCACCCAAGACCATCTTCAGGGAGTCGTGCCCCTTTGAGAAGCACCCAAGACCCTTTGAGAAACACCCAAGACCCTTTGTAGGACAACAAATGCTCCTTGCTGGGCAGCCAACACCCCTTGATGGGCACACAAGGCCCTTTGTAGGGCACCCAAGAGCACTTATAGGGCACCCTAGACCACTTCTAGGGCACTCACGGCCCTTGGAGTGGCACCCGAGACCCTTTGTAAAGCACCCAAGGCCCTCTGAGTAGTGCCCAAGACCCTTTGTAGAGCACCCAAAACCCCTTCATGGGCACCCAAGACCCTTTGTAGGACAACAAATGCTCCTGGATGGGCACACAAGGCCCTTTGTAGGGCACCCAAAACACCTTTCTTGGCACCCAAGACTCTCTGTAGGGCAAGACAGACCCATTGATGGGCACCCAAGACAAGGAACCAACGACGATGAAACCGATGATGATGAAGAAACTGCTGACGACGACGATGAAGAAACCGCTGATGATGATGATGAAACTGATGACGATGACGTCACCAACGACGATGAAGAAACCAACGACGACGACGCAGAAGAAATTGATGATGCCAAAGACGAGATGATGCCCATGCTGAAGAGAACGATGACTGTGGAGAAGCCGCTGCAGCCGAAGAGCTCGACGGTGACGCCGACGAAAGGGACGACCCAGAAGGAGAGAGAAACAAACCCAAGGACGACGAGCAAGGGAATGATGACGATGCAGCCGAAACCGACGCCAAGGGGGAAACCCACGAGGAAGAAGAAACCGATGGCGACGACGAGGAAGAAACCGACGACGGCGAAATGAAACCGCTGACAATGACGATGGAACCGACGGTGACGATGAAGAAACCGATGGCGACGGCGACGAAGAAACCGACGCTGAGGAAGAAGAAACACAGAAACGATGAAGGAGAAACTGGTGCCGACGATGAACAAACCGAGGGTGAAACGACCACGGAGAAACCAACGATGGAGAAACCGACGACGAACACAGAGAAATTGATGGCGACGCAGAAGAAACCGATGGCGACGCCGAAGGAACTGACGGCGACGATGGAACCGATGGCAGAGAAACTGAAGACGACGGCGATGAAGAAATCGATGCTGATGAAGAAGAGAGAAACACAACCGCTGCCGCCAAGGAAACCGCTGCTGCCAAAGGCGACGATGACGAAGACACCGACGACGATGACAGCGACGACGACGAAATCAACGGCGATGAAGAACCCGGTGATGATGAGAAAGAAACTGCTGCCAACGACGATGAAGAACCCGCTGCCAGTGACGATGAAACCACCGACGACGATGATGAAGAAACCACTGAGGAGATGAAGAAACCGCTGCTGCTGATGACGACACTGGAGACGATGATGATGACGGCATCTGTGGGCTCTTGTAGGGATACCAATTTGTGTGTGATCTAGCAGGGAGGTGCTATACTTTGTCCTGCTAAGGAAGGTTCAAACAACATCAACTGCAGCAGGGTATTATAATTCAGAGTCCCATTAAAGGGCCACTTTTCATCTTCATCTAGTTTACAGAGGGGCCACCAGTGATCACAACGCTTGATGAACGTCTCCGTGCTCACATTCCCACCCAGCCATTTCCCTAGAGCTTTCCATGTGCTGGGATACATCCCAGGGGGCTGATCCTTAGAATACCACCCCTTGCTCCTCCTCCCATTCCCATTCACACCAGACAGCCCGCAGGGATCTTTCAACAGTAACACAAGATACTAATAACAACTGAAATCCCACACACATTGGCAAGGAACACGGTACAGTCCCAAACCACAGGCTTCCTCTGTCCCCCTCTCAGGAGAGCGGACCCAGGGAGCAGCACTCCGCACTCACTTCCCAGCTGTGCTGCAGCTCAGTCACTCCCCACTCCCAGCACAGGGAGCTCGAGTCACTCCCACAAACAGTTCCTCAAGTCAAAATCCCCTTTCAGCTCTCAGGCCCTTAGAACAACACCCAAGGTCAGGACCAGTCAGTGCCCCCCGAGCAGGGGCTCCCCTCGGGGAATCCCGCCTCGGTCTCTCCCGGCACAGGCACTTCTCCCATGGTACCAGCAGAGCAGGACGCTCCTGCAGAAGGGCGCAGCTCAGCCTGTGCCCTACCAACGCCCCTGCTTCCAAATTGTGTCCCCTCAGGCACCAGGGACCTGGTGCACGCGCCCTGCGTAGGACGTCTCCTACGGCTCATGGCAACGTCTCCAGTGTTTCATCCTAGCAAAACACTCTGGCAGTGAAGCAGCTTCTGCAGGTGGGATCTTTTGGTGACACACGGAAAGGAAAGGCATGGAACAAAGTCATCTTTGGAGACTCTTAGAGCAGCTGAGCAACAGCAGCACAGGAGGTAAGGCTGCACACTTCAAGAATCACCTGTTGGAAAGGGACAACACAGAAGAGAGGAGTCAAGCCACCAGGGGAGGGCCCAAAGGACCTGCACTGGCACTCGTGCGGCTCATCATTTCAATACAGCACTTTAGAGAGGGAGGGATCCAGCAGTGAGGTGATGTTTGCTGCTAATACCAGGCTACTCATGTCAGAAAAGAGCAGCCAGCTATGAAGATGTGGGGAAAAAAATCCCCCTTAGGAGTTTCCCAAAGCCAGCACTTGCAGAATAAGCTCTGCACTTGGGAGAGAGAAACTAATTTCACACAGAAACGATGGGTTGGCAGCTGTCAGTCACCAAGAACAAGCACCACCATATCCTGCTCCGTTCCAGCTGCGGGCTGGTGCTGCAGGAAGCAGAACCAACGCCTGCTTCTCCCCTTCCCCTGGTCCCACAGTCCTGTTGCTCTCCCATGCTGAGCCTGACAGCTCTGCACCAACGTGCTGCATTGCCCTGGCCTGAGGGCCAGCCAGACAGTGGCTCTCACTGTCACAGTGCTCTCACTGTCACAAGACCTGCCAGTTCCCCAGATTTAATGAGAGCTCATTAAGTATCTCTGCTGATGGGCAAGGAGGAGTAAGCTTTCCCTGGTAGAGCTGTGCCCACTCCAGCAAGATGGGGCAAGAGTTTCTTTAGTGGAGGTGGCAAAGGGGACTGGACTGTAGTCTACAGGCAGACTGAAACAGACGTGAATCCCATTACCCAGGTTCAATGGCCACAGAGCCACCCGCTTCCAGAACAACTCTTTTCCTACCGCAGGCGAGCCGAGCGCCCAGCAGCAAGGACGGGAACCCTCCCCCGTCAGGGCAGCCCCATTGCCGGGCCCGCTGCCACCCAGGGCGTCTCCAAGCCACCCAGGCCCCGCACAGCCCACGCCCCCGCACCTGCTGCCTCGCCAAGCCCGGCCAGCGGCGCCTCCTCCAGAGCGCCCGGCGATCGGGATGCAGAGCAGGGCGGGGAGCGGCACAGGCAGCGGGACGAGGAGCCGCACACGGAGCCGGCCGCGCGGAGGACGCGGAGCTGCAGCGCAGCCGCCGGCGCCGCCGCGCTCCAGCGGGACGCGCAGCGGTCGCCGTGGCAACGGCCGGCGGCACGCGCGCCTTCCCACCGCCACCGCGCGAGCCGCGCTCCGCCCACCCCATCCCGGCCGCTGGGGAACTGCGGCAGCAGCGGATTCCAGCTGCTCGGGGCTGGCAGAGCCCGAGGGAAGGGACGGGAAACCGGGGCACAGGAGGGAGCAGCTCCGGCCTCAGCTACCAGAGATGCCGGGGGCGCCGCCACCACCAGTCCGGGAGGAGCAGAGCCGGGACCTTTGCCCACAGGAACCTCTGCACAAGAGGCAGCAGGAATTTTGCTCCAGCTGCCCCGAGGAGTCCTGCTGTTCCCATCTATCCTCCTGTTCCCTTACCCTCTCCTCAATATAGGCCTGACTCTGCGTCTGAGACAAGGAGCTCTCTGTCCCTTGAGACAAGGAGCTGGGCAGAATGGACTAGTTTCTGGCAAGAGACCCTCTTCTCCTTCTGATGCCACCATGTGCAAGGCATCGGCTGGCCCCTAGAGAGAGGATCCGGGCAGAGTTGGAAGGGTGATGGCAATGGTAATTAAAAGCCCAAACCCAGACTGGGACGGTTTGCAAGTCATTTGGGACCCCCTGACGGGTTCCCCAGAAAAGCAGATGGTCCTGAGAACCCCAAGAGCGCGAGCAGAGGAGGATGTCTGTACTCGGGCAGGAGATGGCACCACAGGGTGAGGAATGAGAGTAAAACCCCAAGGGGAATGTCACAATGGGACAGTGTCTGGAAAGCCCTAGGAAACTCTGAGCCTAATGCCAACAGTAAACAAGACTGTTCAAGAGCTGCACCCTGTGCTGGCCAATCCCTGCACCTTGCTGACTAAATGGGGACAGAACCAAGCATGGGTTACAGGACTGGCTTGGAAAGAGGCATTCTTCTGTCAGCCTTTAGCCAAAGAAAGGCCAAAGTTACCTGCATTTCAATGGGAAGGTCCCACCACTGCTGGGGAAACCCAGCTGACCTGGGCAGTGTCACCCCAAGGTCTGAGAAACGGCCCAACACTCTTTGGGAATCAAGTAGCATGAGAACTTGAAACAGGGCACCCTCCCTCCAGAGGCAGGATCCTCCTGCACAAGGTGAATCCTCTGGTAACAGCAACTGAAACCAAACCTGACTCTACTTGATGGTCAAGTGTGGTGAATTTTTGGGCATCGAGTTTCTCCACAGAAAGCTCAAATAGTGCAGCAACAGGTAGCCTCCCTTGGCTACAAACTGGCTGGAGGAGAAGGAGAGCTGAGAAGAAATGGAAGAGAAGCCACCTGAGGAACCCCCTCAGCAGTAAAACCAGCTCAGAACCTTTCTGGGGATCTCAGCCTGCTGTGGGTTGTAGATTGACCATTACGGACTAACAGCAAAGCCTCTTGAGGAACTCCTGAAAAATAATCCTGCCCAACTGCTGTGGGCAAGAGAGGCACAGAAAGCTTTTAACACACTTCAAAGGGAACTGAGGAGAGCTCCAGCCTCGGGGCTGCCAGACAGGACCAAACCCTTTTGGCTCTTCTCCCAGGAGAAACCAGGAGCAGCCCTGGGAGTCCTGGCTCAGCGCTTGAGGCCTTAGAGAAGAGCAGTGACATCCTTCTCTGAACAGCTGGATGAAGGGAGCAGGGGATGGCCAGGGTGTTTGCCAGCAGGAGCTGCCAGAATACTTCACACTGAAGCAGCCTGGGAATTCCCTTTAGGCCAGAAGATGCCAGGAATGGTCTCTCAGGCTGTGTCTGCTGCTCTGGAACAAAAGGGAAACCATTGGCTTCCCCCACCCAGAGTTCTGAAACACCCAGCATGGAGCCTGATGAGGTTGGGATTGAAGTAACACTGGGAATGCAGCTTCCTTCCTCAGTGCCACCACTACAGCCCCACTGACACGTGGTTGCTTGTAGACTATGGAAGCTGTGTATTCCAGCAGAGCCTGTTGGAAAGAAGAACCTTTAGAAGAGGCTCAAGGTTCCTGCTTCACAGGCGGCCGTAGTTCCGCCCGGCAAGGTACCCGTAAGGCTGGACGTGCAGTGAGCACTGCCCACCAGGCCACAGAATCAAATCCTTTTCCTATTGCAACTCCAGCCCCAAAGGCAGAAATGATTGAATTGTTGCCAGAGCCAGAGCATCAGAACTTGCAGCAGGAAAAAGGCTCGAGCTATGGACAGATTCTAAGGGCGCCTCTGGGGTGCTGCGTGCCCGGGGAGCAACCTGCCAAGAGCGTGGGCTTGGAACGAGCCACGGGAAACACATCAGGCTCGGGGAAGAAACACTTGGCTTCTCAGAAGCAGCTCAACTGCCAACCAAGATCCCCGTTCTGCACCGCCGAGGACACCTGGAGGGTAACACTGACCAGAGAAAGGGACAGACTGGCCCAGGACGAGGCTGAACAGGCAGCACAGGGAGTGCAAGAGATTCTGACCTTCATTTGGAGAATAGAAACAGGAGCTTTGAAGGAGCAGGAGAATATTGCCTACTTTAGGGCTGAGAGAGAACTAACAGAACATGGAGCTCTGCTTGCCCACAAGTCTCTTGCTCACACCCCCTGCTGCTCCTCTCCCTGCCCTGCAGTTGGACACGCCTGCTGCAACAAGGAGGCCGATGGGGGCACCGAGAACAGGGCAGGGTATCGCAAGGGTGGGGGGAATACAGAGGGGAGAACTCTTCATTGGGAATGTGTGAGCTCTCGGGGGGGGGGGGGGAAAGACCCCTCTTCCCACAGGAGAGCGGGCAGGCTCCTGCCTTACCTCTCTGGGAGGCTAACAGGTCCTCAGGCATCCTGCTGTTGTTCTGCAGGTCCCTCACAGGAACAGATGCCGGGGCAACGCTGCTCACTTCCCTCTCGTGGGGATCCACTGGCCAGGCCTGGGCAGAAAGGGAGGCTGGAGTCCTCACTGCTAAGAGAGGAAAAGAGTTTCCTAATCCCAGCCTTGGCTTCTCTGAAAACTATCAGTAAAGCCTCTCACAGCGCTGCTGCTATTGCTGAAAGACATCTTGGCAAGGAGACAGACCTTGCCAGCCTTTCTACAGCTCCAGCCCATCCTTGTGGTCAGGGCTGATGGGGAAAGAGGAGGAAGAACTGGGAATTTACTTACGCTGACACCACAACTTGACAGCAGCGATAGAAACAGAACAGAAACGGGGCTGGCCTCAAAAACCCCTTCCTCTCATCTCTTCTGACAATTCAGACCTAGAGGCAGCATGTTTCCCAGCCCCTGAGCCGGGCCAGCATCTCCCCCAGCCCCAGCCTCTACAGCCGGGCTCTTGCTGGGCAGCCTGACAAACAGCTGCTGCACTTGCAGCGTCTCCAGGGTGTCCCCAGCAGCTTCTGGGCAGCTCCCTGGGCCCAGCAGCATTCCTGGGCTCCAGCACTGTCGCTGCCCGGGAACAGCCTCCAGGGAAAGGCTGCGGGGATGGGACTGCAACCAGCCCCGGCTGAACAAGGCTCCAGGCTGCTGCAGCCCTTTCCCTGCGCTGAAATCAGCTCGTGGCCACGATGGGGGACGATGGGCTCTCTGCAGGCGAGAGTCTACTCGAGGGGCTGTGCTGGCTGGGCCTGAGCGAGCTGCCAGCAGGTTCCCCAGCAGTCTCAGGAGCCGGCACGGTGCCGGTGCCAGCCGGGACTCCCGGCATCGCTGTGCCCACGGGGCTCCCTGCACAGGGAGCTGCTCGAGCCAGGGGCAGTTCCAGCCACAGAACGATGCACTCAAGGGATGCATTTCCCATGGCCTGGCACAGCCATGGCCATCGAGTGCCAAGGCGGGAGGAAGCTGCTGTGGCACCGCCGGGGAAACGTCACTCAACTCCAGCAGCTTCTCCCTCTCCCGGGGCTGTCCGGGCACCGCAGCAGAGGCCAGGCTCACCCTGCCCACTGCTCTCGGACCCAACCTTCAGCTGCTTTCACCTCAAGACTCGGAAGAGATTTCTTTCCAGCTTCCCAGAGAGACTCCAGGGCCTCTACAGGGTTTGGGCTTCATCAAATGCGTTACCCCATTCCTTACAGCCTCAGGGAGAGGCAGAGGGGATTCTGCAGAGCAGCTTTTGGAGAAGAGGTCGGGCTGGTCAGCCAGCAGGAACATGCCAATAAACGCCATGGGATACAGAAGGAGACCAGGGGAGCTGCTTTGCAAAATCCCCTGACAGGTGCCTCTAGAGCTCTGCAAACACCACGACTCTCCCATGGACGCTCAGTGCAGCCACAAGGATCAGGCACAGGCACAGCTCAGGTACATTATTCCAGAAGGAAAAAGCCTCAGGGCCTGATGGGGAAGAAAAGGCAGGTCCTTGCTACTCTGTTCCCTCAGCTTGAAACAAACAGCAACCAATTCCTGTCCAAGGACTTCAGCTACCCTCCTCTCACCCAGTGCTCTCTAAACATTCATCTGCACTAAAGCAGATGGGTTCAGAAAGGCTGGAGGTAGCTGAGACAGTTACCTCCCTGCTGGCTTTCTCCCTTCTTGTCTCAGGACAGGCACAGGCACAGCTTAAGGCCAAGGAGAGAGCGTGCTTAGAAGAGGTGGAGAGCCCAGCTCCCATCACCTTCAAGCCAGCACCAAACACCCTTAAAGACACAAAGGTCTCTTTGGACTTGGGACTTTCAAACAAGGAATGGGGGTACCACAGTGAGTGGGACTGGGGGATTAAGCAGGGATTCAGGTCCACATTCTTCAGGCTCTTTGCGTAGGACGAATACCCAGGGAAAGCACCAGTGGAAAACTGTGCCTGGTTAAGATCACTTCCCAAGGGAAGCCAGGCACATCCCAGTGCTTAAGGTATTAAAAACACCCCTGAGAAAGCAGTAGGCACAAGAACTGAGTGTGTGTCGTGCAGCCAGGATAGAAGGCTGCTTCTGCCACTGCCTTTCCCTGTCAGACTAAGCCAAGCGTGGATGATGACAAGGCTGGAGCACCCCATCCTACAAGGACAGCCTGAGAGAGTTGGGTTAAATCAGACATTACAAAGAAGCTCTTCCTAAGGCGTAGTGCTGAGTCACTGGCACAGGTTGCCCAGAGAGGTGGTGGAAGCCCCAGCCCGGGAGGCATTCAGGGTCAGGCTCCATAAGCTCTGAGCAACCCCATCTGGTTCAGGGGCTCCCTGCTCACTGCAGGGGGTTACACTAGACGACCTGGAAAGCGCTCTAGGACTTGATGATCTGGCCCTCAGCTTGGGTGTGAGCTACATAAAAGGGACACCACCACATCTGCAGCTTGGTTCAGAACCTCACATAGGCCTTGGAGTTATCGTGGGCCTCTGCAGCAGCAGCAGCTTCACACATCCAGCACAACACTGCCATGGCTGAGCCCAGGTGACAAACACTCACCCACACAGCTCCAACAGCAACACGGTGTCTGGCCCTGGGGAGGTCACTTCACCTCCAGGCCAGGCTCACTGACTGCAAAGCAAACAGGGGGCCCCTCTCACCGCCTGCACTCACCTGCGCTCGGACCGAACCCAGAGGAGCCCCATCAGGCAGACATACCAGGCCCTGCTTGAGCAGTCAACGTCCCACCTCCAGACGGCAAAACCACCTCTCAGCAGGTGACACAAACAACAGGCAAACTTCAGCTGCTGGGGCCTCCTAAGGCCTTGCCACGAGTCCACCGCGCAGACACACAGGACCAGCCCGCACGCTCCCAGCACAGGCCCTGGGCAGCAGCAGGGCCCAGAGTCCTTCCATCCCTGCAGAAAAGCCTCGGCCCCTCAGGCCCTGCCGCTGCCAGCCCAGCACTGCCAGCAGTGTCAAGCTGCAGCCTGCCAGGCTGCCCCCAGCGCCGGGGGGGAACTGCGCTGCCAGAGGCTCCCCAAAACGCAGGCACCTGGCTCTGCACAGCAACGGCTGCTGAGAGAAACACCTCAGCTCTGACCCCACTGCACCTTCCTCCTGCTGCGCTGGGGCAGCCCCAGCGGGCTCTGGAGTTCACAGCAACCTCCTGGAGGGACATTATGGCCAGGAAGCGGCTGCTACAATTCAAGGCTACTTTCTTCACTGCCCCAAGGATTCCACATGGAGCAGATCTGGGAGCAGGGGGCTGGCCTCATCTGCACACAAGGGAAAAAGCATCATCAGAAGCAGCAGCAGCAGCAGCTTCCTGAACAGAGAGTCAGCATTTTCAAAAGATACTCCCCAACCTTCCCATCAACAATGCCTTCCTAGCAAGTTCTCCCATCCCTGTCCTTCCTCTCTAGAGAACATCTGCTGCAGGCACGGCCCTGAGCCCTGCCTAGTTTCAGACTCTCACAAGACAGTCACATTAACATGTTCCACATGGGGCCCAAACCAAGAACCACGCTGTCCTAGTTTCAGCTAGGAGGGAGTTAACTTTTCCTAGGAACCAGAGAGGAGGGGATACATCCAGGACAGGTGACCCTGAATTGGCCAAAGGGGTTATGCCATGCCAATTACTTCATGCTCAGTATAAAAGGAGGGGGAGGAGACTCCGAAGGCTTGTGGTTGTTGGAGGGGAGGGAGCGGGCTGAGCTGTGTGTGTTTTGGTGAGACAATTGTATGTTGTATCATATTATCATTGTTATACCCGTTGTTTTACTGTTATTCTAGTAAACCACCCTTATCCCAACCTGCAGGGTTTTTGGTGGTTTGGTTTGGGTTTCCTTTTTCCCTGTCTTTTCCCCCAGCTTTCCCCCTCCCCCATTTCAAAACAAAACAAGCACACGTGGTGCCCAGCTTCTTGGCTGGGTCAGAAACCTTGACACATGTGTCCAAGCCATTTCTGTGGTTACTTCTCTGTGCTGCCAAGTAATCCATCAGCACAACCTGGCCCAGGGGGAACACCCCACGCTGGACTCACCACCTTGCTGCAGCACAGAAGCCAGGCGCCTTCTCAAGACCGGCCCTAGGAAAAGAAACCCGCCAGAGCAGCGCACAGCGTGACAGCCTGTGTCCCCATCTGCCAGCTAAGGAGCCCATCTCCTGCTCTGCCAGCCCCAGACTCACGCCCCACAGCACAGCCACACTCGCAGGATGGAAGGGGAGGAAGGCAGGAAGGTTTCTCTGGAGGCTGCAGTCCTCTGCATAACAAACCATGAGGGAAAAGACCCTGCAGACAACACGAGGCACGGAAACAGTGCGAGGGCTGGACACAAAGCACATCGTCACACGTGCACAGCTCACACTGACCTCCAGTCCCAGGGAAACGCTTCCTGAGGCGAATGCTCCGTGTCCTGATCAAATTCTTCTGCCTCCTACTGCCCCTCCTCATCCCCTGCGTGGGGCAACGGCTCGAGCTGCTGGTGGGGCACACAGGGCTCTTCTCTGGCAGACCGCAGGGGCACTCCCTGACCGGCTGTGGTGGTTTCCCATGGCAAGGTTCTTGTGGAGGGTTGGGGGCTGCAGGAGTGGCTTCTGCAAGAAGCATTGAGAAGCTTTCTGTGAGCCTGACAGAGCAAACACCAGCCGACTCCAGGCCAGAGCTGCTGCTGACCAAGGCCCCACCAGCTGCAAGGACAACACAGAAGAAGGGAGAACACAGCCAGCTGGTGAGAGATGGGCAGCCCCAGCACCACGGCGCTGGCAAACGCAGTGCTGGCCTTTGCTGGAGAGAAGAGGGAAAGGTTTCTGCACAGGGAGGCACCTGGGCCCACAGAAAGGTGCTGCACTTGCTGCGGGAAAGAACAGGCACCCAAAGAACAAAGTGCCTCAGTCAAAAGCCCTGCGCTTATCGTGGCTGCTCATGGTCTGGAGGGAAATGCAGCAAGGCCAAGCCTGGAAGGGAAAGAACCACCTAAGGCCTGAGGTTAACGCCGGTTAAGCACAGCCTGGCAACAGTTCCTCTCATTAGAGGCACACCAAGGGAAGGAGAAGAGCCTTGTGAGCTGCAAGAGAGCAGGTGCAAAAGAAAGCCTGCTTTACAAGGGGTTCCCATCTCCTCATTCCAATACAGCTGGTCAAGCAGACTGGATTAAACGACAGCAACACTCGGTCCCGTTCTTCTAACAGCCTCCACGCTGGGCTTGCTCCAACACACAAGTCCACAACACAGACCACAGGAGGAAAAACAACCAACCAGCAACGCAGGGAGCTCAGCACCAGCAAGAACAAACTCTCTTTTTAGCCCTTACGCCCACCTGCTCCGGGCTCTCCACACAAGAGTCACTACTGTCCCCACCTTTCTACAGCATCTGCATTTGGAGACATCACTTCTCCAACGGGACCGAGGGCTTCCCCCAACAGTCACAAGGTCCCTTTCCTTGAGCGTTTGGATGAATCAGCTCCCCTGACAGTGAGGACAGCTACGGCTGACCACAGCCTCACACTACACCAACGCCTTGATCCACCCCTGGGGGGTTCAGCTCCGACTTGCAGCTGCCACTGCTCAGCCAAACCCTCCCCCTTTCATACCCGTCAAGGGCTTGGATGTCACACAGCAGATCCTTGGGAACCAAATCCCTCAGCCCTTCTGCAGACATGAGGATATTGCCATCATCCACAGCCACACCAACTATCTACTCTGGCCTCACAGCCCCAGGCTTAAAGCCCTCTCTGTCCCCATCAAATCACCCAACACGACTGCACAGCTCCCACTGGAAAGACGCTGGAAAGATGTACCTAACAGACATGGACAACAGTCAGTCTGCTCAACCTGAGCAAGGACGTGGCATGGAAAAGCAAACTGTACCTTATCAGCCAGGCTTTTACCTCCTCTGATGTTGGAACAGCAGTTGGAGCCCAGAAACAGTCTGCAGCACAGTCTGCTTGCTGGCCAGATGGGAGCTGAATTGTCAGTGCTCAGCCAGTGACCCCCAGGGCATCTACGGCTCCTGCCCAGCATCAGATGCAGTTTGCTGGCAGCAATGGCTGCTGCAGGGGCGGTGGCTGTGATGCCAGTACTGGGGAGGAGATGGAAGCCTCCATCCTCCCAGCACTGACGCTGATCCGTGGGGTTTCTCCTACCCACAGAGATGCCCTCCCTCAGCCTCTCTCTGCACCACAGATGGCCTAGTCCCCTCAGAATCTCTGTAGCCCTGGTTTCTACCCTCTCCAGTAGCTCCCTGTCCTTCAACTGGGGAGCCCAGAACTGCCACATGTCCCTGTTTTGCTCAGAGAGCGCAGAATAAACAGAGAAATGGTTATTGACCAGAATCTTGAAAGCCAGATGCTCAGAGTGAGACCTTTGGCTTCAGTAACCAGGAAACAAAGAGGAAAGTTTATACCCCTACTTAGGATAAAACCATGTGGGACAGGAAAGGTCCTTGCACCTGCAGCTTGATCCCAGCACCACACCCTCCAACACAACCAGGATCTTGCCATGCCTGAGGAACAGGGATGGAAATCTCACCTGCCATCCCCACCTTACCCTGGGGCATTTCACCTCCTCTGCCACTTTCAGCCAGAAGTAAAGGCCCTGAAGCCCTTCATTCTGCACAGCTTCACCAGGGGCTGCACCAGGCTCTGGCCACAACCACCACCTAAGGAGAAGAAACACAAAGATCAGCAGAGCTGGAGTTCAATGGGAGGGAAACAAGCAGGTTTTCTCTTGCCTCTCCAGAGGGTGTCAAACACAGAGCCAGCTGCAGCTCTGAGCCTGTCAACTGCTCCCCACAGCTTGTCTGCTCCCCCTGGGAATCACAGGCAGCTCTCCCCAGTCTCTGGCAGGCAGTGGCTCTGCCTGCAGTCGCCTCTCAGACTACAGACCATTGGCAACTAAGGCAGCACCAGGCACCTCCCCTCACACTCCTTTTCCTCCCCTGGTTCAGCAGCTTACCAGGTTGGAGGATTTGCTCTCCCAAACCAGGGGCTCAAAATACACCCCTGCCAGGCCCAGCCCAGTGGCAGGAACGACTGAGACATCACCCAGTGTCCCTCCCAAAGCGCTCCACGCCTCAGCACAGCAACTGGGACCATTCCAGAACTTTCCTGGGCTCTCGCTGCCTCCTGCAGACCCGTGGCTCTTCCCAGGCCAGAGTTGGCCACATCTCAGGTCCTGCTGCTGCCCGGGAGAGGTACAGCTCTCAGCAACAGAGCTAAAGAACATGGGGACCTGTCAGCAGGGCCTTGTAAAATGGGGTGCAGGAGTTACCAGCTGCCATGGGCTGGCCTTGCACTGCTTTGAGAAGAGACAAGCTGGGATCCTCTGCTGCAGTTCCCCTTCCACCCAACGACATTGACTTCTGCAGGAAGAGTTTGGGATCTCACAGACAGGACACATCTGCTTCAGGACAACACAGAAGCATCTAGAGACCTGCGACCCTGAAGCATCTCTGCAGATTCCCCAGGTACAAACTGCACCACTCAAAGGGAAAAACCCAACCGGTTACAGACACCATCTGTCTCTGGAACACAAAGTCTCCTTCACACCACAAACTTCTTCCTTAGCTGGCTGAATGATACATTCCCCTTGAGGGAAACCAAACTCTTGCAAACCTCTTGGGATGCAGAACCCAGCTCACGACGGACACTTCAACAGCTGTGGAGCTCTGATGCATTTGTAGCTAGGGCACAGCAGAGGAGAACAGTACTAAACACACACATTGTACCACTGCACTGCAAAGGAAGCTGTAAGTATGGTCTAACAAATAAAGTGAACAGAGGAACAGGCATCTCAGCAGCTGTATTTCCCCAGGGCTTTCTGCAAGTTGTCTGCACAGCCCAGGAATTCATCCATGGTGTTAAAGCAGCTCTATCCATCTCTTTTTGAGGAGCACTTCAGCAGATACTCAAGTTCCACTGACTTGACCTCCTGTTCACTAATATGCAAATTGCATTATGTTACATGAATTTTTTTTAAAAGACAGAAAAACCATGACTGTTGGTAGAAACACTCTGGGGAAAGGACTGTCTGATCTGACTCTCTGTCAGAAGATCTGAAGACACCAAAGAGCTCAGACAACAGAGCAGGGGCTTTTGGAGTGCCCACAGGAACTATTCCTCTAGAATGCTGGCCTCTTGTTGGAAGAAAAACAGCCCTGCCTTGCAGCAAGTCTGAAGTAAGGGGGGGGCAGAATGGGAATTAAGTGGTGGGAAATGCTGGGATGGGATGGGATGGACGTCAGAATGGCCATGAATGACACAAGGGCAGAGAGCAGCACACAGGGAACAGAGCTGGAAACTGGTGCAGAGCTGTGATCATCAGCCTCAGGAATCACGAGCTGCCACCTGGCAGCAAGTGGGAAATTCCACCAGAGAAACACCCTGAGGGTCCCTGAGCTGAGAGATTCAGTCCCTGACAATCTATTGCCTCTTACTGCTACTTGGAGACTTTGGTACCCAATGCAGCTTCATTCTTCTCTAGCCAAGCTGTGCTGCTCTGCAGGCTCTGTGCTCACCCAGCAGGAACAGAAATGCCTGGAACCAAGCAGCCTGGAGAAAGGGGCTCCCCTGAGTGAACAGCCTTTTGCCAGCGATGGCTCTTGCACTGAATTCAACATCTCCTCAGCTTCTGACCCTCAGTCTGGCCTGAGCAAGTTCAGCTTCAAGAAATAGACACCCACTGGCTCTCAAAAACACCAATTCCTGGCCATGCTGCAGGAGATGCAGAGCCCTTCAGATCAGGCCTCAGCTGGCTGCTAAAGGAACTCAGACTGTCATTTGAAACAGAGTCTCACACACAAGCAGCTTCCAAACACAGGCTGCTGCCATACTTGCTACATAGAAAACAGATTTTCAGTGCTATAGAACTTCACATTTCTTTCTCCCTTTTGAAGGAGATTTGGATTTGGCCATTTGCCATTCTAAGGGCTTTGCCACTGGTGTCATCTCACCCACAGCACAAAGTGGCTGGCTGGGTCTCAGGAACATTGTAAAGCTGGATCATTCCTGGTATCTGCTAAGCAGATTAGGTTTCCCAAAGAAGGAATCAGGGTTCTAGACACTGCAGGGACAATGAACAGCCTTTTGAAATCATTCCCCTGTCAGTAGTGTCCCTAAGAGGGGAACATGAAGGCAGAGTCAGGTCATTCTGCAAACACACCAACCCCCATTTCCCTAGCACACCACAAACCTCAGCAAAGAGATGTCTGCCCTTTTCAGACCCAACCTGACTTCTAGCCAGCTTGCTGTCCCTCAGAAAGAGCTTGACCACATCCCATGGTCACCATCCAAAAGGAACCTGTTATTTGTTCCTCACTAGAGCAACACTGAAATAGGTTTTCAGGTGTGAAATGTTACTTGTGGAATGTTTACAGATTTGTTCAGAGCACGAGCAGAGACAGCACTTTGGGGTCCTTCCATCACCCCACAGCACAGGATTGCTACCAGACAGGTTCAGTTCAGGAGCAGGGGCAGCTCCAGCAGAAGGAATCAGCAGAACGAGCTGCTCCCTCCACCCCTCTCTTAGGGACAAGAAAAGAAACTGAAGAACAATTCCTTGGCAAAAGGTGCCTCAGAAAAGAGCCTCAGCCTGCAGAGGAATCACTGCCCCACACCTACAAGTACCTTCCCATAGGACTACTGCCTACTGACTATGTCAGCAGCTTCTGCTTTCATGTCCTTCCCTACTCATCCTTATCCAGAAGGACCAGCCTAAATCTTCCCTGTGCTGAGACACTCCTGGTTTTGACAGGGAAACAGGAGGAGGAAGACCTCTCCAAAAAACAGAAGAGAGCAGAAGGAAGCACCAAAGGGGAAAAGAAACAACCAAACCCATGAGAAGAGTACAGAAGGCAATGACAAAATAGGAACAAAAAGAACCAAAATGGAGAAAAGAGCAGAAAGAACCAATGAAAAAGGGGAAAAAAAACCCTCAAAATCAGAAGAGAGAAGAACAAAGAGACACGAGGGGAAAACAGACACAACACAAAGAATCAGAAGAGTTCAGAAGGAAGGGATGAAATGGGGAAAAACTAATCAGAGTAACCAGAAAAAAAGGAAGCCACCAAAGGGGAAAAAGCAACCTCAAGAAAGGAAAGACAGCAGAAGGCAACAAGAAAAGGGGAAAATAAGAAGCAAGTCACTTGAGGAAGCGACTACAGGGGGAAAAAAATCCCCAGCAAGCTGCAAGAGAGCAGAGGAAGAAGCAAAAGGGGAAAAAAGCAACAAAGAAAATGAGAGTGGAGACACACAATGAAAAGGCAGGTGAGAGGAAGCCCCCCAAAAAGCCAGGAGAGAGAAGAAAGAAGAAACAAAAATGGATCAAGGAAAAAACCAAAACAAACCCCAAAAAAAAGAGCAAAAACAATGAAAAAAACCCCAGCAAACAAGACAAGAGAATGAAGCAATGAAATGGGGAAAAAACAACGCCAAAAAGAGAGAGAAGAATGAAGTGATGAAAGGGCAAAAATCAAGAAAGCAAACAGTGAAAAGAGAGAGAAGGGAGTGACAAAAGGAGAAACAAACACAGAAGCCCAGGAGACAGCAGAAAGAAGCCATGAACAGAGAAACATGTCCAGCTGCTGAACTCTAGAGTCTCAGGACACCTAAGTCATCAGACCAATCAAGAGTTCCTGCTTCCTAAATTTAAGGCTTAAGATTTGAGTCTTAAGACAGTTTCTTCAGCAACTTTTCTGGTCACATTCCCACACAATTGCACAAAAGGAACAGCTCTGTTCCTAAGGCAGCTCAGCCCAACTCACTTTCCCTTGCAAAAAGCTGTGCAGCTCAGAGGAAAAAAACCCTGATTTGGCCCTGGGATGCACAGGGACGTCAGAGCTCAGATCTGGAACAGCACAGCCTTGGCACGGCTCCTTTCTGCTCTCCTCATACCTGTGTGCCTGCCGGGACGTCCTGCTGCCCTCCAGTCCTCCCAGACAGATGGGGAAGCAGCTCCTGTCCGGTCCATGTGCCATGAAGAGCAGCACTTCTGACCACTAAGGGGGGAGAAAACAACTGCGTTAGCAGGAGCAAAGCTCCACTCTGCAGATCCCCACAGCTCCCTGACACCCAGGAGCCCCCAGCACGTGCTTGGCCTTAAAGCCCTGGGGGGGCTGCCAGTGCTGGGGAGCCCCACGGCCAGAAGGGCACTGCTGAGCCCCCATGGGCAGAGTGAGGAGGGCTCTGCTCTTCCAAAGCAACGCAGGACGAAGCCCGGGGACAGGCCAGCCCGGGGCATCTCTCCTGCTCAGCCCCTGGGAGAAGGCCAGGCCTGAGGAAGGCCCCGGGTGCCAAGCTCAGCACGGGCACCGCAACCAGGGGCACAGCCCCACCCCCTCCAGGTGCCGGCCTGGCTGAGGGGAGCTGCTCCCAGCACGCAGCTCCACCGGCCCAGGGCTGTGGCCGGCAGCACAGTCAGGCCCCCTCGGCTGGAAGCACCGCGGCTGCAGAGCGAACCCGGAGAAGCTCCCCTCGGGTCCCTGCCCCTGCCCTCCTCCCCCCTGCCCTCCCTTCCGCCACCCGGCCCCCGCACCGAGCGGGCCCAGAGCCCTGAGCCCTGAGGATCAGAGAATAGGACCAGGCTCAAGTTTGAAAAGCCAGGATTAGAACGAGAAATTAGGCAGAGGGTGTGGCAAACAGCCCAGGCTAACCCAGCTCCCCTCTGAGGACTGCTTGGGGAGCTTGACTCTGCCCAGGTTTGTTTTTTTCTCCTTAAAATAAAACAAATTGGTTTTTTAATCTTCCTGGACAATAAATGATTTTGAATAATTGAATAATAATCCGGCCTTTCCGTTTTCACCTGCTGTCTGGAACATGGTTCAAACCTCACCTGCAAGATGCTGACACCGTGGGGAAAAGAAACACCCCAAACCCCAGAATGGCAGCGCTCAGGTTCCTGCTCCCACCCCCACTGCCAAGGGGATTCTGGAATGCCAAACACTGCCGGGAAGAGATTGTCCCCAAAGTGACGGCAAAACCGGTGAGAAAACGATCTGCAGGGGGGTCAGGAGACTTTTGGAAGAAAGCCCAGAGCGAGGAGTCCGGCCGAGCCCCGCACAGCCGAGCCGAGCCGAGCCGAGTCGAGCCGAGCCGAAGAACCGTCCGAGCTCGGCTCCGTTCGGCTCTGTTCGGCCGGACTCGGTCCTGTTCGGCTCCGCTCGGGCCAGATCGGCTCCGTTCGGCTCCTCTCCGACCGCGGCACCGGCCCGTCCCCACCTGAGGCCTGGGCGGGCGGCGCTGGCGGCGGGGCCGGTGGCTGTGGCGGGGCCGCCTTCCCTTCATCGGAGCTGGGCTCTGTCCGGTGGTGGCCGTCGTCGGGGCTGCCCAGCGCCTCGCGGGCCGGCGGCGGGGCTGAAGAAGCGGTGGCATCTCCCGCCTGGGCGGGCCTTTGTCCCCGGCGGGGCCCGGCCCTCCCCCGGCAGCCCCGGCCGCTCCTCGGCTCCCGCCCGGCGCGGGGGGGGGGGGGGGGGGGGGGGAGGGAGTTGCCTGCTGCTGGGGGCTGCCCGGCCGGGGCATCGCTGGCTGTCCAGGCTGGCATGGCGGCAGCAGGGAAGGTGCCATTGAAGCCCGTTCCCTGCCCTTTCCCACACCGTTCCATACAGTCTATTCTCTTACTGTTCCCTCAGAATCAAAGTCATCAAATACAATAATTGGTAACGTTTCCCCCCTTTGAAAGTGTTGATAATCGTTCTCAATGCTTTCATCGACGGCCTTGATGAGGGAACAGCATCCACCCTCAGCAAGTATGTGAGGACACAAAGCTGGGAGGAGTGGCTGACACGCAGGACACTGCGCTGCCACCCAGAGAGACCTGGACAGGCTGGAGAGCTGGGCAGGGAGAGACCGAATGAAGTTCAACAAAAGCAAGTGTAACGTCTGGCACCTGGGAAGGAACAACCGTGCCGGAGGAAAGAAAGGGAGAAGGGTTCAAACTCACCGGGTCCCATGTGCTGGGGGGAATTAGATGCATCTTCTGCCGGCAAAGGAACTCCTGACGGGGAGAGCTCCTGCCAGCTGCTTTTTCATTCTCTGCCACCCCCATCCTGGGGGGATTCAAGCAGCACCAGCTCGCTGGGGGCAACTGAACACTTAAAGCAAGAGGAGCCAAGGTTTGTTTTGCAAATGAAGGATACTTGTCACCCTCAAACCAGGAACAAAAGGAACTCTCTGGCATGAAAGGAGACCCGTTCCAAGCAGAACCGGTTTCGCTGGCCTTCCCAAACTCACCAGAAGACTTGGAATAAGGAGTCCCTGGAATCATTTGTAACCGTCCAGCCCATTTCTCAGAACATGAAGGGATGTGTATGATGAACGTTGTGACTCGAGATGAGCAAGTGTAAAAAAGACCTGTCTGTCTGTCTGTCCCTACGGCCTGTTCATGGATAAAATTAGAGATGGATACACGGCCCCAATAATTCCTGCTGAACCTTCCTCAGAGCATGGGAGAGTTAAAATAAGCTTAAAAAAAGAAAGAAAAAAAAAAAAGAAATGAGCCGGCTCCATTTCTGGTGGATACAGGAGCCACGTTCATAGAAAAATCATAGAATCGTAGACTGGTCTGGGCTGGAAGGGACCCCAAGGATCACAGAGTTCCAACCCCCCTGCCACAGGCAGGGACACCAACCTCGTGCTTGGTGAACACGTTCTGGGTGTCGGGTCTCAGGGTTTTCCCGAGGGCTCGGGGTCGGGTCCAGTCCTGTTTAATATCTTCAATGACGGCCTTGGTGAGGGAACAGCATCCACCCTCAGCAAGTACCGGTGATACAGAGCTGGGAAGAGTGGCTGACAGGCAGGACACTGCGCTGCCACCCAGAGAGACCTGGACAGGCTGCAGAGCTGGGCAGGGAGAGACCTTGCTTCTCCAGCTGCTGCTCCCCTCCCCGGCCTGGTCCGCTGGGAACGGCTGCGGGCGCGATGCTGCGTGAGGAAGGAGCCGGCACTCGCCGCCCGGCCCTGCCTGCAGGAAAAGGAGAGCGCTGGGCTCCTCTGCCGGAGCTGCTCCTTGGGGCTCCTTTGTCCCTGCCGCAGCCCCCGAGCGGCTCCCCCGGCACCGGCGGCCAGGGCCGTGCCCGGGGGCTGCGCCGAGGGAGCGGGGGACGCGGCTCGGCCCCGCGGCCCGGCCGGCATCCCGCCCCGGCCGGCGGGGAGCGGCGGCGGCTGCCAGGGCCGGGCTGCCGTTCGGCTCCGCTCGGGCCCGTTCGGCTGCGCTCGGCGGGACAGCGCTCCGGCCCGGGCCCCGCACCCGGTCCCGGCGGCAGCCGCCGGCTCGGCTCGGCCCGGGGACAGACGAGCGAGGGCTGAGCCTCCGCCCGCTGCCTCCCGCGGGGATCTGCTCACGGACCGGCCGGCCGGGCCTTCGCGCCCCTCGGGCCCCGACGGGGGCTCCGCAGCCTCGCCGGGAGCCAGTCCCGCACCCCGCACGAACCGGCCCCGGCCCCGGGCCGTGCCGGCACCCTGCACCCCGCCCGCCACCGGCAGCCCCTCCCGGCTCGGGCGCGCAGGGGCGGAGCCGAGCCCAGAGCAAGGAGATCGGCCGAGCCCCGCACAGCCGACAGCAGCCGAGCCGAGCCGAAGGGCCGTCTGAGCTCGACTCCGTTCGGCTCTGTTCGCCGGACTCGGTCCTGTTCGGCTCCGCTCGGGCCAGTTCGGCTCTGTTCGGCTGCACTCGGGCCAGATCGGCTCCGCTCGGGCCAGATCGGCTCTGTTCGGCTCCGCTCCGACCGCGGCACCGGCCCGTCCCCACCTGAGGCCTGGGCGGGCGGCGTTGGCGGCGGGGCCGGTGGCTGTGGCGGGGCCGGTGGCTGTGGCGGGGCCGCCTTCCCTTCAGCGGAGGGGATCCCCATCGCACCTCATCTGAAGAGAGATGAGTGGGATACATTAAAGTATTACTTGCTTCAATGCTAAGAAGTGTAATTGATGGAATTGGAAACCAAAGCATGTGCAGGGAACCAACATAGGAAGTGGCTGTAAGTGTTCTGTCATGGGAGGGGGGAGGAAGAAGAGAGTTGGTTTCTTTCCTGTAGTTTTCAGCAAGGACTATAATCACTGTAGAGCTTGGATGGTGGATCTGAAAAGCTTCTAAAAGAGAAAATGATGCTGATTAGATGGTAGAAGCTTCCACCAAAAAAAAAAAAACAAACCAAAAACCAAACCAGCCCCTAGGGATGCAGTAGGATTAAATAACTTCATAGTGCATTGAATAGCGCCTTGGGGAAGTTTGGAAAGCAGATGCTTTGAACACTATTTTATGCTTATACACTTTCCTTTTTCTTTCTTCACTTTACCTTCTATAACACAGGTTACAATAGTCAATAATATTTTTAGGAGACTCTTTCAAGTAACTCTGTGGGTTCTACATCATCTTGTAGCTGGATGCCTAAACATTTTGAAATGGCCAAATCCTCAATTGTTCTTTGTCTTGTATTGAATCCTAAAATTAAAGCACCTGAGATAAACTGCAGGCAGAGGGGGAAAACAATCTTTCCTTTGAACTTGAGTCTCAGCCTGTCTTTCTGTTATGAAAATGTATGCTACTGAAATAATTGTCTGGAGCTCGTGGATTCTTTGTTCATGATGAATACTTGTTCTTCCTAGACCAAGATCTGGTGTAGTAAACATTTAGAGTTCTGAACTACCTGCTGGGTAACAGGGATGGTGTCTGTGCCGCAGGGTGGGTTTGTGTCAGGGCTTGGTTTGTGAGAGAAGACTGAGGCCACGGGCTTTGTCCTTGGGAGCCCAGGGGCAGAGGACAGGTCAGGGACGCCCAGCAGCTGTGCCCGCTGCATGGCCACCAAAGGCAGGGAAAGCCCCTGGGCCTCCTGGGCACAGGGACTGCCTGGGGCCCAGCACCCCAAAGGCCTTCCTCTTGCTGGGTGCTGGGCAGGGCTGTGCATGGGGGGGCCGCCCATCACAGCCCGTCCCCAGGCAACGGTGAGGTCACAAGGCCCCGGGGCAGTGTCCAAGGGGGTGTCCTGCCAGAGCCCTGCCAGAGCTGTCCTGGGGACAGCCCCAGGCACACGCAGGAGGAAGGGCTCCTAGATGAGCTGATGGAAAGGGGGCTGAGGGAGGACAACCCTCCGAAGGCAGGACAAGGCTGCTGGAGGTTTCCTACCGCAAGGCCAGCTCAGGGCAGAGCCACCTTTAGAGATGGTTTGAGGGACAGAAACCCTTTCTGGCTGGAAGGCCGTGGCAAGAGCAAGGGGACGCCTTCTTGAGAAGCCTCATCCCCCACGCAGCCGGGGGCAGCAGCCGTAAGCAAATGGGGTGCAGCAGTTTTGCAGGGGTCCCAGAGCTTTGGAGCCCAGGGCGGCAGCCTGCCAGGCGCGGGAAGGATCCTTGCCCCGAGGTTGATAGGGCCGGGGAGGAGGTGAGGCCCCGGGCTGAGGGAGAGCAGGGCTGGGGCATCTCCTGGCAGTGGTGAGCAGCAGGTGGGAGGAGGGAGCCGCTCTGGCTCCCATGCTGAGGGAATAGCCGATCCCCAGCTCTGCTGCTTTAAACCTTGGGGAAATATCATCATCATGAAATCCCTGGAAATTATCATGATGGTCAGAGTAATAATAAGAATATAATAATGCATAGATGTGTGCTTTAGGCTTAATACTGTCTCCATATCTCTCCTGCTTCCAAGATTTCAAAAGCAACTTCTTATTACAAGACTACTTCTAGTCTGTTAGACTTTTTAGGCTGTGAAGTATAATTCTGACAAAAGAGAAGCCATAGCCATAACTTTTTTTTTTTTTCCCAGAGGGAAAGGCAGAGGTTTTATGTCTTAAACATCTTGGTGCTGGCAACAAATTTGTCACTAGCATTTATTTCTTGCCATTTAATACATAAATTTATCATTTTGATGAAGAAGCTACTTCTAAAACATCACAATAATGCTCTAAGCAATAGATTTATTAAAAGATTCTCAGCGAAGGCAAAGGCAGTGTGATGGCACAGTACCTCTGGGATTCCTCCTTTGTGCTTATGCTTGGAGTGAGGGTTGGTTTAAGCCACACTTGTGGTAGGAACCAGTTTGGTGATGAGTTTAGACTGGCAGCAGAGCAACCAGCACAGCACACAAGGCTGCTCAGCACCTCCTTTCCCTCTCAGCTGGTTGTGGTGGGAGAACCTGTTCCATCTCTGTCCTTGTGGACTCAGGCAGAAGTGTCTGCACGTTCAGGCTCTATTCCTTGCCTGTGAGGTTGTCTCTTGTTACAGGGCAGCTTCTGCCCACAGACTGTAAGTTGGAGCTTGTTGGATGTCGCTCCCCTACACCAACTGTGTAGGGTAGCTACACCCTGCACTACAAACTGAATATTTGGCATAACCATTCAAAAAGCTTTAGGCAGTGTAAACTAGTCAAAGTTCAGAAGGGAAGCCAAAGAAACGTCTGTAGATGGTTGGTTAGATTTAGGAGAAGGGAGAGAGAAAATCCCAGCGACGACTTCCTGCTTCCTAGGAAAAGCACACGTAGGATGCCTGTGCATTGTACATGGGCAGCAATTTTGGTGAGTGTTTCAGGAGAAGGTTCAATTTCTACCTTCCTGGTTTAGAAACAATGCTGGTGAATAGGAAGCTCAGTGTTCTAGTGCCAGGTAAATAGAACATCTTTCCACTGGGGGCGTGGGGGGGAGAAAAGCGATTTCAAAGCCCTGCTAGAAGCCAGTGCCCACACAGGACAAACATGCGCTTGTCCTTGTGCCTGGGATTTGAAATCCTTTGCAAATGCTTGCCAAGGCCCTTAGAATCAAGAATTTAAACTGAACTGCCATGGTACAGCCAAAGGACACATTTCTTCTAAGGGGTTACAGGCTTTACACCTATCATTTTGTCGTGCCTAGAAAAAAGCATCTGCATCTACTTCTTGACAAGAGAATTGTTGCTTGTATGTTTGCTGCTTTTCTCTGTTGCGAGGCATTCAGCTTTCTCTGTCAGTATGGGATGTTTCCTTGTTCAGACAGACCTGTCAGAGGGCAGCAGTTAATCTGACTTTTTCTGAGGATGGATCTCAGCCCTTCCCAAACTTGCTCTGTCCCTGTGCTGCTTGGCCAGTGTTCAAAGCATCTGCTTTCCAAACTTCCCCAAAGCACTATTCAATGCACTATGAAGTTATTTAATAGCCTGGGTCATTAGTCATACTGTTCCACACAGGGAACCTCACATGCTTTGCACCTGCTGTCCATGCAATCCTACTCCAGCCCTTGGGGCTGCTTTGTTGGTTTTGGGGTTTGTTTTTTGTGGAAGCTTTTACCATCTAATCAGCATCATCTTCTCTTTTAGAAGCTTTTAAGATCCACCATCCAAGCTCTACAGTGATTATAGTCCTTGCTGAAAACTACAGGAAAGAAACCAACTCTCTTCTTCCTCCCCCCTCCCATGACAGAACACTTACAGCCACTTCCTATGTTGGTTCCCTGCACATGCTTTGGTTTCCAATTCCATCAATTACACTTCTTAGCATTGCAGCAAGTAATACTTTAATGTATCCCACTCATCTCTCTTCAGATGAGGTGCGATGGGGATCGATCCCAAACCTCTAAACCCCCTTTTTTTCCTCCCCAAGGTCTATCCCAGCTTTATGCAGACATTGAATCCATCCTGTACAATGAGCCCCTTCCTCAGCACAGACCCTGTGCCCTTCCTTTGATCTGTCCAGTTCAGACCTGACTCGATTCCCTTGATCTCTCAGTCAGAACCAACAGCAAATATTATTCCCGCCTGCAGTTGACATTCAGTTGTTTTAGAATGGCAGAGAATGGGCATTGTTGTATTCTGAAAACTAGGATCACACAGTGATCCCCTGCGCTGAAGGGAAGGCGGCCCCGCCACAGCCACCGGCCCCGCCACAGCCACCGGCCCCGCCGCCAACGCCGCCCGCCCAGGCCTCAGGTGGGGACGGGCCGGTGCCGCGGTCGGAGCGGAGCCGAACGGAGCCGATCTGGCCCGAGCGGAGCCGAACAGGACCGAGTGCAGCCGAACAGAGCCGAACGGAGTCGAGCTCAGACGGGCCTTCGGCTCGGCTCGGCTGCTGTCGGCTGTGCGGGGCTCGGCCGATCTCCTTGCTCTGGGCTCGGCTCCGCCCCTGCGCGCCCGAGCCGGGAGGGGCTGCCGGTGGCGGGCGGGGTGCAGGGTGCCGGCACGGCCCGGGGCCGGGGCCGGTTCGTGCGGGGTGCGGGACTGGCTCCCGGCGAGGCTGCGGAGCCCCCGTCGGGGCCCGAGGGGCGCGAAGGCCCGGCCGGCCGGTCCGTGAGCAGATCCCCGCGGGAGGCAGCGGGCGGAGGCTCAGCCCTCGCTCGTCTGTCCCCGGGCCGAGCCGAGCCGGCGGCTGCCGCCGGGACCGGGTGCGGGGCCCGGGCCGGAGCGCTGTCCCGCCGAGCGCAGCCGAACGGGCCCGAGCGGAGCCGAACGGCAGCCCGGCCCTGGCAGCCGCCGCCGCTCCCCGCCGGACGGGGCGGGATGCCGGCCGGGCCGCGGGGCCGAGCCGCGTCCCCCGCTCCCTCGGCGCAGCCCCTGGGCACGGCCCTGGCCGCCGGTGCTGGGGGCTGCGGCAGGGACAAAGGAGCCCCAAGGAGCAGCTCCGGCAGAGGAGCCCAGCGCTCTCCTTTTCCTGCAGGCAGGGCCGGGCGGCGAGTGCCGGCTCCTTCCTCACGCAGCATCGCGCCCGCAGCCGTTCCCAGCGGACCAGGCCGGGGAGGGGAGGAGCAGCTGGAGAAGCAAGGTCTCTCCCTGCCCAGCTCTGCAGCCTGTCCAGGTCTCTCTGGGTGGCAGCGCAGTGTACTGCGTGTCAGCCACTCCTCCCAGCTCTGTATCACCGGTACTTGCTGAGGGTGGATGCTGTTCCCTCACCAAGGCCGTCATTGAAGATATTAAACAGGACTGGACCCGACCCCGAGCCCTGGGGAAAAACCCTGAGACCCGACACCCAGAACGTGTTCACCAAGCACGAGGTTGGTGTCCCTGCCTGTGGCAGGGGGGTTGGAACTCTGTGATCCTTGGGGTCCCTTCCAGCCCAGACCAGTCTACGATTCTATGATTTTTCTATGAACGTGGCTCCTGTATCCACCAGAAATGGAGCCGGCTCATTTCTTTTTTTTTTTCTTTCTTTCTTTTTTTAAGCTTATTTTAACTCTCCCATGCTCCGAGGAAGGTTCAGCAGGAATTATTGGGGCCGTGTATCCATCTCTAATTTTATCCATGAACAGGCCGTAGGGACAGACAGACAGACAGGTCTTTTTTACACTTGCTCATCTCGAGTCACAACGTTCATCATACACATCCCTCCATGTTCTGAGAAATGGGCTGGACGGTTACAAATGATTCCAGGGACTCCTTATTCCAAGTCTTCTGGTGGGTTTGGGAAGGCCAGCGAAACCGGTTCTGCTTGGAACGGGTCTCCTTTCATGCCAGAGAGTTCCTTTTGTTCCTGGTTTGAGGGTGACAAGTATCCTTCATTTGCAAAACAAACCTTGGCTCCTCTTGCTTTAAGTGTTCGGTTGCCCCCAGCGAGCTGGTGCTGCTTGAATCCCCCCAGGATGGGGGTGGCAGAGAATGAAAAAGCAGCTGGCAGGAGCTCTCCCCGTCAGGAGTTCCTTTGCCGGCAGAAGATGCATCTAATTCCCCCCAGCACATGGGACCCGGTGAGTTTGAACCCTTCTCCCTTTCTTTCCTCCGGCACGGTTGTTCCTTCCCAGGTGCCAGACGTTACACTTGCTTTTGTTGAACTTCATTCGGTCTCTCCCTGCCCAGCTCTCCAGCCTGTCCAGGTCTCTCTGGGTGGCAGCGCAGTGTCCTGCGTGTCAGCCACTCCTCCCAGCTTTGTGTCCTCACATACTTGCTGAGGGTGGATGCTGTTCCCTCATCAAGGCCGTCGATGAAAGCATTGAGAACGATTATCAACACTTTCAAAGGGGGGAAACGTTACCAATTATTGTATTTGATGACTTTGATTCTGAGGGAACAGTAAGAGAATAGACTGTATGGAACGGTGTGGGAAAGGGCAGGGAACGGGCTTCAATGGCACCTTCCCTGCTGCCGCCATGCCAGCCTGGACAGCCAGCGATGCCCCGGCCGGGCAGCCCCCAGCAGCAGGCAACTCCCTCCCCCCCCCCCCCCCCCCCCCCCGCGCCGGGCGGGAGCCGAGGAGCGGCCGGGGCTGCCGGGGGAGGGCCGGGCCCCGCCGGGGACAAAGGCCCGCCCAGGCGGGAGATGCCACCGCTTCTTCAGCCCCGCCGCCGGCCCGCGAGGCGCTGGGCAGCCCCGACGACGGCCACCACCGGACAGAGCCCAGCTCCGATGAAGGGAAGGCGGCCCCGCCACAGCCACCGGCCCCGCCGCCAGCGCCGCCCGCCCAGGCCTCAGGTGGGGACGGGCCGGTGCCGCGGTCGGAGAGGAGCCGAACGGAGCCGATCTGGCCCGAGCGGAGCCGAACAGGACCGAGTCCGGCCGAACAGAGCCGAACGGAGCCGAGCTCGGACGGTTCTTCGGCTCGGCTCGACTCGGCTCGGCTCGGCTCGGCTGTGCGGGGCTCGGCCGGACTCCTCGCTCTGGGCTTTCTTCCAAAAGTCTCCTGACCCCCCTGCAGATCGTTTTCTCACCGGTTTTGCCGTCACTTTGGGGACAATCTCTTCCCGGCAGTGTTTGGCATTCCAGAATCCCCTTGGCAGTGGGGGTGGGAGCAGGAACCTGAGCGCTGCCATTCTGGGGTTTGGGGTGTTTCTTTTCCCCACGGTGTCAGCATCTTGCAGGTGAGGTTTGAACCATGTTCCAGACAGCAGGTGAAAACGGAAAGGCCGGATTATTATTCAATTACTCAAAATCATTTATTGTCCAGGAAGATTAAAAAACCAATTTGTTTTATTTTAAGGAGAAAAAAACAAACCTGGGCAGAGTCAAGCTCCCCAAGCAGTCCTCAGAGGGGAGCTGGGTTAGCCTGGGCTGTTTGCCACACCCTCTGTCTAATTTCTCGTTCTAATCCTGGCTTTTCAAACTTGAGCCTGGTCCTATTCTCTGATCCTCAGGGCTCAGGGCTCTGGGCCCGCTCGGTGCGGGGGCCGGGTGGCGGAAGGGAGGGCAGGGGGGAGGAGGGCAGGGGCAGGGACCCGAGGGGAGCTTCTCCGGGTTCGCTCTGCAGCCGCGGTGCTTCCAGCCGAGGGGGCCTGACTGTGCTGCCGGCCACAGCCCTGGGCCGGTGGAGCTGCGTGCTGGGAGCAGCTCCCCTCAGCCAGGCCGGCCCCTGGAGGGGGTGGGGCTGTGCCCCTGGTTGCGGTGCCCGTGCTGAGCTTGGCACCCGGGGCCTTCCTCAGGCCTGGCCTTCTCCCAGGGGCTGAGCAGGAGAGATGCCCCGGGCTGGCCTGTCCCCGGGCTTCGTCCTGCGTTGCTTTGGAAGAGCAGAGCCCTCCTCACTCTGCCCATGGGGGCTCAGCAGTGCCCTTCTGGCCGTGGGGCTCCCCAGCACTGGCAGCCCCCCAGGGCTTTAAGGCCAAGCACGTGCTGGGGTGCTGGGGGCTCCTGGGTGTCAGGGAGCTGTGGGGATCTGCAGAGTGGAGCTTTGCTCCTGCTAACGCAGTTGTTTTCTCCCCCCTTAGTGGTCAGAAGTGCTGCTCTTCATGGCACATGGACCGGACAGGAGCTGCTTCCCCATCTGTCTGGGAGGCCTGGAGGGCAACAGGACGTCCCGGCGGGCACACAGGTATGAGGAGAGCAGAAAGGAGCCGTGCCAAGGCTGTGCTGTTCCAGATCTGAGCTCTGACGTCCCTGTGCATCCCAGGGCCAAATCAGGGTTTTTTTCCTCTGAGCTGCACAGCTTTTTGCAAGGGAAAGTGAGTTGGGCTGAGCTGCCTTAGGAACAGAGCTGTTCCTTTTGTGCAATTGTGCGGGAATGTGACCAGAAAAGTTGCTGAAGAAACTGTCTTAAGACTCAAATCTTAAGCCTTAAATTTAGGAAGCAGGAACTCTTGATTGGTCTGATGACTTAGGTGTCCTGAGACTCTAGAGTTCAGCAGCTGGACATGTTTCTCTGTTCATGGCTTCTTTCTGCTGTCTCCTGGGCTTCTGTGTTTGTTTCTCCTTTTGTCACTCCCTTCTCTCTCTTTTCACTGTTTGCTTTCTTGATTTTTGCCCTTTCATCACTTCATTCTTCTCTCTCTTTTTGGCGTTGTTTTTTCCCCATTTCATTGCTTCATTCTCTTGTCTTGTTTGCTGGGGTTTTTTTCATTGTTTTTGCTCTTTTTTTTGGGGTTTGTTTTGGTTTTTTCCTTGATCCATTTTTGTTTCTTCTTTCTTCTCTCTCCTGGCTTTTTGGGGGGTTTCCTCCCCCCCTTTTCATTGTGTGTCTCCACTCTCATTTTCTTTGTTGCTTTTTTCCCCTTTTGCTTCTCCCTCTGCTCTCTTGCAGCATGTTGGGGATTTTTTCCCCCCTTTAGTCGCTTCCTCAAGTGACTTGCTTCTTATTTTCCCCTTTTCTTGTTGCCTTCTGCTGTCTTTCCTTTCTTGAGGTTGCTTTTTCCCCTTTGGTGGCTTCCTTTTTTTCTGGTTACTCTGATTAGTTTTTCCCCATTTCATCCCTTCCTTCTGAACTCTTCTGATTCTTTGTGTTGTGTCTGTTTTCCCCCTCGTGTCTCTTTGTTCTTCTCCCTTCTGATTTTGAGGGTTTTTTTTTACCCTTTTTCATTGGTTCTTTCTGCTCTTTTCTCCATTTTGGTTCTTTTTGTTCCTATTTTGTCATTGCCTTCTGTACTCTTCTCATGGGTTTGGTTGTTTCTTTTCCCCTTTGGTGCTTCCTTCTGCTCTCTTCTGTTTTTTGGAGAGGTCTTCCTCCTCCTGTTTCCCTGTCAAAACCAGGAGTGTCTCAGCACAGAAAGATCAGGGGAAGATTTAGGCTGGTCCTTCTGGATAAGGATGAGGAGGGAAGGACATGAAAGCAGAAGCTGCTGCCATAGTCAGTGGGCAGTAGTCCTATGGGAAGGTACTTGTAGGTGTGGGGCAGTGATTCCTCTGCAGGCTGAGGCTCTTTTCTGAGGCACCTTCTGCCAAGGAATTGTTCTTCAGTTTCTTTTCTTGTCCCTAAGAGAGGGGTGGAGGGAGCAGCTCGTTCTGCTGATTCCTTCTGCTGGAGCTGCCCCTGCTCCTGAACTGAACCTGTCTGGTAGCAATCCTGTGCTGTGGGGTGATGGAAGGACCCCAAAGTGCTGTCTCTGCTCGTGCTCTGAACAAATCTGTAAACATTCCACAAGTAACATTTCACACCTGAAAACCTATTTCAGTGTTGCTCTAGTGAGGAACAAATAACAGGTTCCTTTTGGATGGTGACCATGGGATGTGGCCAAGCTCTTTCTGAGGGACAGCAAGCTGGCTAGAAGTCAGGTTGGGTCTGAAAATGGCAGACATCTCTTTGCTGAGGTTTGTGGTGTGCTGGGGAAATGGGGGTTGGTGTGTATGCAGAATGACCTGACTCTGCCTTCATGTTCCCCTCTTAGGGACACTACTGACAGGGGAATGATTTCAAAAGGCTGTTCATTGTCCCTGCAGTGTCTAGAACCCTGATTCCTTCTTTGGGAAACCTAATCTGCTTAGCAGATACCAGGAATGATCCAGCTTTACAATGTTCCTGAGACCCAGCCAGCCACTTTGGGCTGTGGGTGAGATGACACCAGTGGCAAAGCCCTTAGAATGGCAAATGGCCAAATCCAAATCTCCTTCAAAAGGGAGAAAGAAATGTGAAGTTCTATAGCACTGAAAATCTGTTTTCTATGTGGCAAATATGGCAGCAGCCTGTGTTTGGAAGCTGCTTGTGTGTGAGACTCTGTTTCAAATGACAGGCTCAGTTCCTTTAGCAGCCAGCTGAGGCCTGATCTGAAGGGCTCTGCATCTCCTGCAGCATGGCCAGGAATTGGTGTTTTTGAGAGCCAGTGGGTGTCTATTTCTTGAAGCTGAACTTGCTCAGGCCAGACTGAGGGTCAGAAGCTGAGGAGATGTTGAATTCAGTGCAAGAGCCATCGCTGGCAAAAGGCTGTTCACTCAGGGGAGCCCCTTTCTCCAGGCTGCTTGGTTCCAGGCATTTCTGTTCCTGCTGGGTGAGCACAGAGCCTGCAGAGCAGCACAGCTTGGCTAGAGAAGAATGAAGCTGCATTGGGTACCAAAGTCTCCAAGTAGCAGTAAGAGGCAATAGATTGTCAGGGACTGAATCTCTCAGCTCAGGGACCCTCAGGGTGTTTCTCTGGTGGAATTTCCCACTTGCTGCCAGGTGGCAGCTCGTGATTCCTGAGGCTGATGATCACAGCTCTGCACCAGTTTCCAGCTCTGTTCCCTGTGTGCTGCTCTCTGCCCTTGTGTCATTCGTGGCCATTCTGACGTCCATCCCATCCCATCCCAGCATTTCCCACCACTTAATTCCCATTCTGCCCCCCCTTACTTCAGACTTGCTGCAAGGAAGGGCTGTTTTTCTTCCAACAAGAGGCCAGCATTCTAGAGGAATAGTTCCTGTGGGCACTCCAAAAGCCCCTGCTCTGTTGTCTGAGCTCTTTGGTGTCTTCAGATCTTCTGACAGAGATGTCAGATCAGACAGTCCTTTCCCCAGAGTGTTTCTACCAACAGTCATGGTTTTTCTGTCTTTTAAAAAAAATTCATGTAACATAATGCAATTTGCATATTAGTGAACAGGAGGTCAAGTCAGTGGAACTTGAGTATCTGCTGAAGTGCTCATCAAAAAGAGATGGACAGAGCTGCTTTAACACCATGGATGAATTCCTGGGCTGTGCAGACAACTTGCAGAAAGCCCTGGGGAAATACAGCTGCTGAGATGCCTGTTCCTCTGTTCACTTTATTTGTTAGACCATACTTACAGCTTCCTTTGCAGTGCAGTGGTACAATGTGTGTGTTTAGTACTGTTCTCCTCTGCAGAAGTCAATGTCGTTGGGTGGAAGGGGAACTGCAGCAGAGGATCCCAGCTTGTCTCTTCTCAAAGCAGTGCAAGGCCAGCCCATGGCAGCTGGTAACTCCTGCACCCCATTTTACAAGGCCCTGCTGACAGGTCCCCATGTTCTTTAGCTCTGTTGCTGAGAGCTGTACCTCTCCCGGGCAGCAGCAGGACCTGAGATGTGGCCAACTCTGGCCTGGGAAGAGCCACGGGTCTGCAGGAGGCAGCGAGAGCCCAGGAAAGTTCTGGAATGGTCCCAGTTGCTGTGCTGAGGCGTGGAGCGCTTTGGGAGGGACACTGGGTGATGTCTCAGTCATTCCTGCCACTGGGCTGGGCCTGGCAGGGGTGTATTTTGAGCCCCTGGTTTGGGGGAGCAAATCCTCCAACCTGGTAAGCTGCTGAACCAGGGGAGGAAAAGGAGTGTGAGGGGAGGTGCCTGGTGCTGCCTTAGTTGCCAATGGTCCGTAGTCTGAGAGGCGACTGCAGGCAGAGCCACTGCCTGCCAGAGACTGGGGAGAGCTGCCTGTGATTCCCAGGGGGAGCAGACAAGCTGTGGGGAGCAGTTGACAGGCTCAGAGCTGCAGCTGGCTCTGTGTTTGACACCCTCTGGAGAGGCAAGAGAAAACCTGCTTGTTTCCCTCCCATTGAACTCCAGCTCTGCTGATCTTTGTGTTTCTTCTCCTTAGGTGGTGGTTGTGGCCAGAGCCTGGTGCAGCCCCTGGTGAAGCTGTGCAGAATGAAGGGCTTCAGGGCCTTTGCTTCTGGCTGAAAGTGGCAGAGGAGGTGAAATGCCCCAGGGTAAGGTGGGGATGGCAGGTGAGATTTCCATCCCTGTTCCTCAGGCATGGCAAGATCCTGGTTGTGTTGGAGGGTGTGGTGCTGGGATCAAGCTGCAGGTGCAAGGACCTTTCCTGTCCCACAGGCGTTATCCTAAGTAGGGGTATAAACTTTCCTCTTTGTTTCCTGGTTACTGAAGCCAAAGGTCTCACTCTGAGCATCTGGCTTTCAAGATTCTGGTCAATAACCATTTCTCTGTTTATTCTGCGCTCTCTGAGCAAAACAGGGACATGTGGCAGTTCTGGGCTCCCCAGTTGAAGGACAGGGAGCTACTGGAGAGGGTAGAAACCAGGGCTACAGAGATTCTGAGGGGACTAGGCCATCTGTGGTGCAGAGAGAGGCTGAGGGAGGGCATCTCTGTGGGTAGGAGAAACCCCACGGATCAGCGTCAGTGCTGGAAGGATGGAGGCTTCCATCTCCTCCCCAGTACTGGCATCACAGCCACTGCCCCTGCAGCAGCCATTGCTGCCAGCAAACTGCATCTGATGCTGGGCAGGAGCCGTAGATGCCCTGGGGGGCACTGGCTGAGCACTGACAATTCAGCTCCCATCTGGCCAGCAAGCAGACTGTGCTGCAGACTGTTTCTGGGCTCCAACTGCTGTTCCAACATCAGAGGAGGTAAAAGCCTGGCTGATAAGGTACAGTTTGCTTTTCCATGCCACGTCCTTGCTCAGGTTGAGCAGACTGACTGTTCTCCATGTCTGTCAGGTACATCTTTCCAGCGTCTTTCCAGTGGGAGCTGTGCAGTCGTGTTGGGTGATTTGATGGGGACAGAGAGGGCTTTAAGCCTGAGGCCAGAGTAGATGGTTGGTGTGACTGTGGATGATGGCAATATCCTCATGTCTGCAGAAGGGCTGAGGGATTTGGTTCCCAAGGATCTGCTGTGTGACATCCAAGCCCTTGACGGGTATGAAAGGGGGAGGGTTTGGCTGAGCAGTGGCAGCTGCAAGTCGGAGCTGAACCCCCCAGGGGTGGATCAAGGCGTTGGTGTAGTGTGAGGCTGTGGTCAGCCGTAGCTGTCCTCACTGTCAGGGGAGCTGATTCATCCAAACGCTCAAGGAAAGGGACCTTGTGACTGTTGGGGGAAGCCCTCGGTCCCGTTGGAGAAGTGATGTCTCCAAATGCAGATGCTGTAGAAAGGTGGGGACAGTAGTGACTCTTGTGTGGAGAGCCCGGAGCAGGTGGGCGTAAGGGCTAAAAAGAGAGTTTGTTCTTGCTGGTGCTGAGCTCCCTGCGTTGCTGGTTGGTTGTTTTTCCTCCTGTGGTCTGTGTTGTGGACTTGTGTGTTGGAGCAAGCCCAGCGTGGAGGCTGTTAGAAGAACGGGACCGAGTGTTGCTGTCGTTTAATCCAATCTGCTTGACCAGCTGTATTGGAATGAGGAGATGGGAACCCCTTGTAAAGCAGGCTTTCTTTTGCAGCTGCTCTCTTGCAGCTCACAAGGCTCTTCTCCTTCCCTTGGTGTGCCTCTAAGGAGAGGAACTGTTGCCAGGCTGTGCTTAACCGGCGTTAACCTCAGGCCTTAGGTGGTTCTTTCCCTTCCAGGCTTTGCCTTGCTGCATTTCCCTCCAGACCATGAGCAGCCACGATAAGCGCAGGGCTTTTGACTGAGGCACTTTGTTCTTTGGGTGCCTGTTCTTTCCCGCAGCAAGTGCAGCACCTTTCTGTGGGCCCAGGTGCCTCCCTGTGCAGAAACCTTTCCCTCTTCTCTCCAGCAAAGGCCAGCACTGCGTTTGCCAGCGCCGTGGTGCTGGGGCTGCCCATCTCTCACCAGCTGGCTGTGTTCTCCCTTCTTCTGTGTTGTCCTTCCAGCTGGTGGGGCCTTGGTCAGCAGCAGCTCTGGCCTGGAGTCGGCTGGTGTTTGCTCTGTCAGGCTCACAGAAAGCTTCTCAATGCTTCTTGCAGAAGCCACTCCTGCAGCCCCCAACCCTCCACAAGAACCTTGCCATGGGAAACCACCACAGCCGGTCAGGGAGTGCCCCTGCGGTCTGCCAGAGAAGAGCCCTGTGTGCCCCACCAGCAGCTCGAGCCGTTGCCCCACGCAGGGGATGAGGAGGGGCAGTAGGAGGCAGAAGAATTTGATCAGGACACGGAGCATTCGCCTCAGGAAGCGTTTCCCTGGGACTGGAGGTCAGTGTGAGCTGTGCACGTGTGACGATGTGCTTTGTGTCCAGCCCTCGCACTGTTTCCGTGCCTCGTGTTGTCTGCAGGGTCTTTTCCCTCATGGTTTGTTATGCAGAGGACTGCAGCCTCCAGAGAAACCTTCCTGCCTTCCTCCCCTTCCATCCTGCGAGTGTGGCTGTGCTGTGGGGCGTGAGTCTGGGGCTGGCAGAGCAGGAGATGGGCTCCTTAGCTGGCAGATGGGGACACAGGCTGTCACGCTGTGCGCTGCTCTGGCGGGTTTCTTTTCCTAGGGCTGGTCTTGAGAAGGCGCCTGGCTTCTGTGCTGCAGCAAGGTGGTGAGTCCAGCGTGGGGTGTTCCCCCCTGGGCCAGGTTGTGCTGATGGATTACTTGGCAGCACAGAGAAGTAACCACAGAAATGGCTTGGACACATGTGTCAAGGTTTCTGACCCAGCCAAGAAGCTGGGCACCACGTGTGCTTGTTTTGTTTTGAAATGGGGGAGGGGGAAAGCTGGGGGAAAAGACAGGGAAAAAGGAAACCCAAACCAAACCACCAAAAACCCTGCAGGTTGGGATAAGGGTGGTTTACTAGAATAACAGTAAAACAACGGGTATAACAATGATAATATGATACAACATACAATTGTCTCACCAAAACACACACAGCTCAGCCTGCTCCCTCCCCTCCAACAACCACAAGCCTTCGGAGTCTCCTCCCCCTCCTTTTATACTGAGCATGAAGTAATTGGCATGGCATAACCCCTTTGGCCAATTCAGGGTCACCTGTCCTGGATGTATCCCCTCCTCTCTGGTTCCTAGGAAAAGTTAACTCCCTCCTAGCTGAAACTAGGACAGCGTGGTTCTTGGTTTGGGCCCCATGTGGAACATGTTAATGTGACTGTCTTGTGAGAGTCTGAAACTAGGCAGGGCTCAGGGCCGTGCCTGCAGCAGATCTTCTCTAGAGAGGAAGGACAGGGATGGGAGAACTTGCTAGGAAGGCATTGTTGATGGGAAGGTTGGGGAGTATCTTTTGAAAATGCTGACTCTCTGTTCAGGAAGCTGCTGCTGCTGCTGCTTCTGATGATGCTTTTTCCCTTGTGTGCAGATGAGGCCAGCCCTCTGCTCCCAGATCTGCTCCATGTGGAATCCTTGGGGCAGTGAAGAAAGTAGCCTTGAATTGTAGCAGCCGCTTCCTGGCCATAATGTCCCTCCAGGAGGTTGCTGTGAACTCCAGAGCCCGCTGGGGCTGCCCCAGCGCAGCAGGAGGAAGGTGCAGTGGGGTCAGAGCTGAGGTGTTTCTCTCAGCAGCCGTTGCTGTGCAGAGCCAGGTGCCTGCGTTTTGGGGAGCCTCTGGCAGCGCAGTTCCCCCCCGGCGCTGGGGGCAGCCTGGCAGGCTGCAGCTTGACACTGCTGGCAGTGCTGGGCTGGCAGCGGCAGGGCCTGAGGGGCCGAGGCTTTTCCGCAGGGATGGAAGGACTCTGGGCCCTGCTGCTGCCCAGGGCCTGTGCTGGGAGCGTGCGGGCTGGTCCTGTGTGTCTGCGCGGTGGACTCGTGGCAAGGCCTTAGGAGGCCCCAGCAGCTGAAGTTTGCCTGTTGTTTGTGTCACCTGCTGAGAGGTGGTTTTGCCGTCTGGAGGTGGGACGTTGGCTGCTCAAACAGGGCCTGGTATGTCTGCCTGATGGGGCTCCTCTGGGTTCGGTCCGAGCGCAGGTGAGTGCAGGCGGTGAGAGGGGCCCCCTGTTTGCTTTGCAGTCAGTGAGCCTGGCCTGGAGGTGAAGTGACCTCCCCAGGGCCAGACACCGTGTTGCTGTTGGAGCTGTGTGGGTGAGTGTTTGTCACCTGGGCTCAGCCATGGCAGTGTTGTGCTGGATGTGTGAAGCTGCTGCTGCTGCAGAGGCCCACGATAACTCCAAGGCCTATGTGAGGTTCTGAACCAAGCTGCAGATGTGGTGGTGTCCCTTTTATGTAGCTCACACCCAAGCTGAGGGCCAGATCATCGAGTCCTAGAGCACTTTCCAGGTCATCTAGTGTAACCCCCTGCAGTGAGCAGGGAGCCCCTGAGCCAGATGGGGTTGCTCAGAGCTTATGGAGCCTGACCCTGAATGCCTCCCGGGCTGAGGCTTCCACCACCTCTCTGGGCAACCTGTGCCAGTGACTCAGCACTACGCCTTAGGAAGAGCTTCTTTGTAATGTCTGATTTAACCCAACTCTCTCAGGCTGTCCTTGTAGGATGGGGTGCTCCAGCCTTGTCATCATCCACGCTTGGCTTAGTCTGACAGGGAAAGGCAGTGGCAGAAGCAGCCTTCTATCCTGGCTGCACGACACACACTCAGTTCTTGTGCCTACTGCTTTCTCAGGGGTGTTTTTAATACCTTAAGCACTGGGATGTGCCTGGCTTCCCTTGGGAAGTGATCTTAACCAGGCACACTTGCCACTGGTGCTTTCCCTGGGTATTCGTCCTACGCAAAGAGCCTGAAGAATGTGGACCTGAATCCCTGCTTAATGCCCCAGTCCCACTCACTGTGGTACCCCCATTCCTTGTTTGAAAGTCCCAAGTCCAAAGAGACCTTTGTGTCTTTAAGGGTGTTTGGTGCTGGCTTGAAGGTGATGGGAGTTGGGCCCTCCACCCCTTCTAAGCACGCTCTCTCCTTGGCAGTAAGCTGTGCCTGTGCCTGTCCTGAGGCAAGAAGGGAGAAAGCCAGCAGGGAGGTAACTGTCTCAGCTACCTCCAGCCTTTCTGAACCCATCTGCTTTAGTGCAGATGAATGTTTAGAGAGCACTGGGTGAGAGGAGGGTAGCTGAAGTCCTTGGACAGGAATTGGTTGCTGTTTGTTTCAAGCTGAGGGAACAGAGTAGCAAGGACCTGCCTTTTCTTCCCCATCAGGCCCTGAGGCTTTTTCCTTCTGGAATAATGTACCTGAGCTGTGCCTGTGCCTGATCCTTGTGGCTGCACTGAGCGTCCATGGGAGAGTCGTGGTGTTTGCAGAGCTCTAGAGGCACCTGTCAGGGGATTTTGCAAAGCAGCTCCCCTGGTCTCCTTCTGTATCCCATGGCGTTTATTGGCATGTTCCTGCTGGCTGACCAGCCCGACCTCTTCTCCAAAAGCTGCTCTGCAGAATCCCCTCTGCCTCTCCCTGCGGCTGTAAGGAATGGGGTAACGCATTTGATGAAGCCCAAACCCTGTAGAGGCCCTGGAGTCTCTCTGGGAAGCTGGAAAGAAATCTCTTCCGAGTCTTGAGGTGAAAGCAGCTGAAGGTTGGGTCCGAGAGCAGTGGGCAGGGTGAGCCTGGCCTCTGCTGCGGTGCCCGGACAGCCCCGGGAGAGGGAGAAGCTGCTGGAGTTGAGTGACGTTTCCCCGGCGGTGCCACAGCAGCTTCCTCCCGCCTTGGCACTCGATGGCCATGGCTGTGCCAGGCCATGGGAAATGCATCCCTTGAGTGCATCGTTCTGTGGCTGGAACTGCCCCTGGCTCGAGCAGCTCCCTGTGCAGGGAGCCCCGTGGGCACAGCGATGCCGGGAGTCCCGGCTGGCACCGGCACCATGCCGGCTCCTGAGACTGCTGGGGAACCTGCTGGCAGCTCGCTCAGGCCCAGCCAGCACAGCCCCTCGAGTAGACTCTCGCCTGCAGAGAGCCCATCGTCCCCCATCGTGGCCACGAGCTGATTTCAGCGCAGGGAAAGGGCTGCAGCAGCCTGGAGCCTTGTTCAGCCGGGGCTGGTTGCAGTCCCGTCCCCGCAGCCTTTCCCTGGAGGCTGTTCCCGGGCAGCGACAGTGCTGGAGCCCAGGAATGCTGCTGGGCCCAGGGAGCTGCCCAGAAGCTGCTGGGGACACCCTGGAGACGCTGCAAGTGCAGCAGCTGTTTGTCAGGCTGCCCAGCAAGAGCCCGGCTGTAGAGGCTGGGGCTGGGGGAGATGCTGGCCCGGCTCAGGGGCTGGGAAACATGCTGCCTCTAGGTCTGAATTGTCAGAAGAGGTGAGAGGAAGGGGTTTTTGAGGCCAGCCCCGTTTCTGTTGTTTTGTGGGTTGCCTGCCCTTGGAAAGGAGAGGAGAGAAGCCTTGCAGCTGTGGATGGGCAAGTGGCCAATGCCATGCAAGTTTGTAGCCTGTTGTCTTAGTGCTGGAGTACTGTGAGGTCAGAGGGTCCTGGGGCTCAGCACCTGAGGGCACGCTGGTGCCTCAGTCTCCCAGTAAGCTGTCAGTCTGTGACTTGGGGTCATTTCTCCTCCTCCTGTTAACAGCAGGTGCTAGGCCCCAGTGGCTGTCTGCTGTGGGAGCCTTGCCAGCTCCCAAGCCGGGTGCTGAGCTCTGTGCAGCCGCAGCCTGCGCTCCAGCTGGCAGCTCTGTGGCAGCAGTTGGATCCCGGCAGAAGAAGGTCAGCAGAGAAGGGGGTGATCATGCAGCGATGGCTCAGCCAAATGCACGAAACTGCCCTGATTTCAGGGAGAACTGGTCTTTGGAGCTCAGTGCTTGCTGCCTCTGTGTCAGAGCAGGGGTTTGGCTGCTCCAGATGATCCTGCCCCGCTCCCGTGGTGCACGTGGCATCATTAGTGTAGGAACCACTAGTTCCTTCCCAGGTGCCAGACTTTACACTTGCTTTTGTTGAACTTCATTAGGTCTCTCCCTGCCCAGCTCTCCAGCCTGTCCAGGTCTCTCTGGGTGGCAGTGCAGTGTCCTGCCAGCTCTGTATCGTCAGGTACTTGCTGAGGGTGGATGCTGTTCCCTCATCAAGGCCGTCAATGAAGATACTAAACAGGACTGGACCCAACCCCGAGCCCTGGGGAACACAGAGAAATCTGCCCCATGAAGTCTGTAACTTGAGTTCTTCCTCTGGCTTTGTTTGTTCTCCAGGAAAATGCCTCTGGCCATCTGGAAAAGGTGTCAGAAGTCCCAATCAGTATCCCATCCCCTGCTCCCTTCATCCAGCTGTTCAGAGAAGGATGGCACTGCTCTTCTCTAAGGCCTCAAGCGCTGAGCCAGGACTCCCAGGGCTGCTCCTGGTTTCTCCTGGGAGAAGAGCCAAAAGGGTTTGGTCCTGTCTGGCAGCCCCAAGGCTGGAGCTCTCCTCAGTTCCCTTTGAAGTGTGTTAAAAGCTTTCTGTGCCTCTCTTGCCCACAGCAGTTGGGCAGGATTATTTTTCAGGAGTTCCTCAAGAGGCTTTGCTGTTAGTCCATAATGGTCAATCTACAACCCACAGCAGGCTGAGATTCCCAGAAAGGTTCTGAGCTGGTTTTACTGCTGAGGGGGTTCCTCAGGTGGCTTCTCTTCCATTTCTTCTCAGCTCTCCTTCTCCTCCAGCCAGTTTGTAGCCAAGGGAGGCTCCCTGTTGCTGCACTATTTGACCTTTCTGTGGAGAAACTCGATGCCCAAAAATTCACCACACTTGCCCATCAACTAGAGTCAGGTTTGGTTTCAGTTGCTGTTACCAGAGGATTCACCTTGTGCAGGAGGATCCTGCCTCTGGAGGGAGGGTGCCCTGTTTCAAGTTCTCATGCTACTTGATTCCCAAAGAGTGTTGGGCCGTTTCTCAGACCTTGGGGTGACATTGCCCAGGTGAGCTGGGTTTCCCCAGCAGTGGTGGGACCTTCCCATTGAAATGCAGGTAACTTTGGCCTTTCTTTGGCTAAAGGCTGACAGAAGAATGCATCTTTCCAAGCCAGTCCTGTAACCCATGCTTGGTTCTGTCCCCATTTAGTCAGCAAGGTGCAGGGATTGGCCAGCACAGGGTGCAGCTCTTGAACAGTCTTGTTTCCTGTTGGCATTAGGCTCAGAGTTTCCTAGGGCTTTCCAGACACTGTCCCATTGTGACATTCCCCTTGGGGTTTTACTCTCATTCCTCACCCTGTGGTGCCATCTACTGCCCGAGTACAGACATCCTCCTCTGCTCGCGCTCTTGGGGTTCTCAGGACCATCTGCTTTTCTGGGGAACCCGTCAGGGGGTCCCAAATGACTTGCAAACCGTCCCAGTCTGGGTTTGGGCTTTTAATTACCATTGCCATCACCCTTCCAACTCTGCCCGGATCCTCTCTCTAGGGGCCAGCCGATGCCTTGCACATGGTGGCATCAGAAGGAGAAGAGGGTCTCTTGCCAGAAACTAGTCCATTCTGCCCAGCTCCTTGTCTCAAGGGACAGAGAGCTCCTTGTCTCAGACCCAGAGTCAGGCCTATATTGAGGAGAGGGTAAGGGAACAGGAGGATAGATGGGAACAGCAGGACTCATCGGGGCAGCTGGAGCAAAATTCCTGCTGCCTCTTGTGCAGAGGTTCCTGTGGGCAAAGGTCCCGGCTCTGCTCCTCCCGGACTGGTGGTGGCGGCGCCCCCGGCATCTCTGGTAGCTGAGGCCGGAGCTGCTCCCTCCTGTGCCCCGGTTTCCCGTCCCTTCCCTCGGGCTCTGCCAGCCCCGAGCAGCTGGAATCCGCTGCTGCCGCAGTTCCCCAGCGGCCGGGATGGGGTGGGCGGAGCGCGGCTCGCGCGGTGGCGGTGGGAAGGCGCGCGTGCCGCCGGCCGTTGCCACGGCGACCGCTGCGCGTCCCGCTGGAGCGCGGCGGCGCCGGCGGCTGCGCTGCAGCTCCGCGTCCTCCGCGCGGCCGGCTCCGTGTGCGGCTCCTCGTCCCGCTGCCTGTGCCGCTCCCCGCCCTGCTCTGCATCCCGATCGCCGGGCGCTCTGGAGGAGGCGCCGCTGGCCGGGCTTGGCGAGGCAGCAGGTGCGGGGGCGTGGGCTGTGCGGGGCCTGGGTGGCTTGGAGACGCCCTGGGTGGCAGCGGGCCCGGCAATGGGGCTGCCCTGACGGGGGAGGGTTCCCGTCCTTGCTGCTGGGCACTCGGCTCGCCTGCGGTAGGAAAAGAGTTGTTCTGGAAGCGGGTGGCTCTGTGGCCATTGAACCTGGGTACTTAATGAGCTCTCATTAAATCTGGGGAACTGGCAGGTCGTGTGACAGTGAGAGCACGGTGTCAGTTTATATGAATTAGTTTTATAGGTTTATAGATGCCTTATGTATAAAGTTCAACATTATTTATATTTACGTAATATAAAAATTAATACTGATTAAAAGTGGCAGTGTGAGCGGTCACACCCAGGAAGAACTTAACTTCACAGGGTAGATAAGCAGGCACTTCTTTTGTTCCATCGCTGGGGAATACAGGGGATAGTTCCACCCAAGACGTGTTCACCCAAAGGTACAAGGCAGAACATATTTAGACAATTTCTAACAAAGATCATTGTCCAAAAATGCTGTCTTCTTAGCTTGACCTTTACAATGATTGGCTTTTGATTGCTTCACTTTATCTGTATCCTTATTCCATAAAATTCATTGGTTAATTATGCAGATATTATAAATAAAAAGGGGGGAGGGTATTGATTAGCATATTCATGTTCCTTCCTAGAAATCATTATCATGTGTTCATGTCCTTTGCACATGTGCAGTGATGTTGAGCGGGGTCCTCTGGTGGTTGTTGATAGTCTTCCTCACCGTGTCCGCAAGTGAACCCGGTCCATAAGCAAGCTTATCTCATCTTCATCTGTTGTTCCCTAACTGCAGTTTCTTCCTGTTTTAACTCCAGGCCGGGGCTGGCATCCACTGTGTTAATCCAGGGTCTGTGACTGGCACCCATTGTTTTAATGCAGGGTCTGTAGAGATTCTTCACAGTGATAAAGACACACCGTCCTGTACAGTACATTCTCTTACTCTTACTGTTCCCTTAGAATCCAGGTCATCAAATACAATCAATTCTTGATAACAGCAGAACGTTTATCAAATCTTTCTAACTCTTCTTGAAAGGATCAGGGTTTTGCAAGACAAGTCTGAGCTCTCCCAGGAGAATTCCACAAATTCCATTGACGCTTGAGAGCCCTGTGGCTGATGCTGTGCAAGGGAAATGTGAGCACCTTGTTTTGCCATGCTGTTAGTGTGCTGGAGCTGTGGGCTGCTCCTAGAAGAGCAGTGCTGCTTCCCACTGCCTTGGTCGCACGTGAACCATCATCTTGGCTGCAGCTGCCAGAGCGAGAGCGTTGGTTCAGCACAGTGACCTGAGGAGAGGAGCTGAGCTGTCCGGCTGGCCCTCAGGCCAGGGGATGCAGCACGTGGGTGCAGAGCTGTCAGGCTCAGCATGGGAGAGCAACAGGACTGTGGGACCAGGGGAAGGGGAGAAGCAGGCGTTGGTTCTGCTTCCTGCAGCACCAGCCCGCAGCTGGAACGGAGCAGGGTATGGTGGTGCTTGTTCTTGGTGACTGACAGCTGCCAACCCATCGTTTCTGTGTGAAATTAGTTTCTCTCTCCCAAGTGCAGAGCTTATTCTGCAAGTGCTGGCTTTGGGAAACTCCTAAGGGGGATATTCTTCCCACATCTTCATAGCTGGCTGCTCTTTTTTCTGACATGAGTAGCCTGGTATTAGCAGCAAACATCACCTCACTGCTGGATCCCTCCCTCTCTAAAGTGCTGTATTGAAATGATGAGCCGCATGAGTGCCAGTGCAGGTCCTTTGGGCCCTCCCCTGGTGACTTGACTCCTCTCTTCTGTGTTGTCCCTTGATTCTTGAACTGTGCAGCCTTACCTCCTTTTGCTCAGCTGCTGTTGCTCAGCTGCTCTAAGAGTCTCCAAAGATGACTTTGTTCCATGCCTTTCCTTTCCGTGTGTCACCAAAAGATCCCACCTGCAGAAGCTGCCTCACTGCCAGAGTGTTTTGCTAGGATGAAACACTGTTTAATTCAGGGGGTGTCTGTGTGAACATCTAGGCTCTAGCAATAGAGTTTTGCCTACCAAGCCCCGTGTCTGGCAGTCTGATCCCTGTGTGTGAATTCCTGCAGCTGCACAGCAGTGTTTCCCAGGGAATGCGGGACTTCCCCGAGGGACAGCTCAGCTCAGGTGGATCCCTGCGGGGGTAGACAAGGACCATCTCAAGAGAGAAGGTAATCTTTATGGTTTGTCAGACTTTGTGGTTGTGCACATTGGGGTTGGGGCATCTCCTGGTGCAGTGGGGCCCTTTTGTATGTGGTTTGTTTGGAGGTTGGGGACGGGTCATTGGAGACGTTGCCATGAGCCGTAGGAGACGTCCTACGCAGGGCGCGTGCACCAGGTCCCTGGTGCCTGAGGGGACACAATTTGGAAGCAGGGGCGTTGGTAGGGCACAGGCTGAGCTGCGCCCTTCTGCAGGAGCGTCCTGCTCTGCTGGTACCGTGGGAGAAGTGCCTGTGCCGGGAGAGACCGAGGCGGGATTCCCCGAGGGGAGCCCCTGCTCGGGGGGCACTGACTGGTCCTGACCTTGGGTGTTGTTCTAAGGGCCTGAGAGCTGAAAGGGGATTTCCACTTGAGGAACTGTTTGTGGGAGTGACTCGAGCTCCCTGTGCTGGGAGTGGGGAGTGACTGAGCTGCAGCACAGCTGGGAAGTGAGTGCGGAGTGCTGCTCCCTGGGTCCGCTCTCCTGAGAGGGGGACAGAGGAAGCCTGTGGTTTGGGACTGTACCGTGTTCCTTGCCAATGTGTGTGGGATTTCAGTTGTTATTAGTATCTTGTGTTACTGTTGAAAGATCCCTGCGGGCTGTCTGGTGTGAAGTGGGAATGGGAGGAGGAGCAAGGGGTGGTATTCTAAGGAGCAGACCCCTGGGATGTATCCCAGCACATGGAAAGCTCTAGGGGAATGGCTGTGTGGGAATGTGAGCACGGAGACGTTCATCAAGCGTTGTGATCACTGGTGGCCCCTCTGTAAACTAGATGAAGATGAAAAGTGGCCCTTTAATGGGACTCTGAATTATAATACCCTGCTGCAGTTGATGTTGTTTGAACCTTCCTTAGCAGGACAAAGTATAGCACCTCCCTGCTGGATCACACACAAATTGGTATCCCTACAAGAGCCCACATCATCATCGTCTCCAGTGTCGTCATCATCATCAGCGGTTTCTTCATCTCCTCAGTGGTTTCTTCATCATCGTCGTCGGTGGTTTCATCGTCACTGGCAGCGGGTTCTTCATCGTCGTTGGCAGCAGTTTCTTTCTCATCATCACCGGGTTCTTCATCGCCGTTGATTTCGTCGTCGTCGCTGTCATCGTCGTCGGTGTCTTCGTCATCGTCGCCTTCGGCAGCAGCGGTTTCCTTGGCGGCAGCGGTTGTGTTTCTCTCTTCTTCATCAGCATCGATTTCTTCATCGCCGTCGTCTTCAGTTTCTCTGCCATCGGTTCCATCGTCGCCGTCAGTTCCTTCGGCGTCGCCATCGGTTTCTTCTGCGTCGCCATCAATTTCTCCGTGTTCGTCGTCGGTTTCTCCATCGTTGGTTTCTCCGTGGTCGTTTCACCCTCGGTTTGTTCATCGTCGGCACCAGTTTCTCCTTCATCGTTTCTGTGTTTCTTCTTCCTCAGCGTCGGTTTCTTCGTCGCCGTCGCCATCGGTTTCTTCATCGTCACCGTCGGTTCCATCGTCATCATCAGCGGTTTCATTTCGCCGTCGTCGGTTTCTTCCTCGTCGTCGCCATCGGTTTCTTCTTCCTCGTGGGTTTCCCCCTTGGCGTCGGTTTCGGCTGCATCGTCATCATTCCCTTGCTCGTCGTCCTTGGGTTTGTTTCTCTCTCCTTCTGGGTCGTCCCTTTCGTCGGCGTCACCGTCGAGCTCTTGGGCTGCAGCGGCTTCTCCACAGTCATCGTTCTCTTCAGCATGGGCATCATCTCGTCTCTGGCGTCATCAATTTCTTCTGCGTCGTCGTCGTTGGTTTCTTCATCGTCGTTGGTGACATCATCGTCATCAGTTTCATCATCATCATCAGCGGTTTCTTCATCGTCGTCGTCAGCAGTTTCTTCGTCATCATCGGTTTCATCGTCGTTGGTTCCTTGTCTTGGGTGCCCATCAATGGGTCTGTCTTGCCCTGCAGAGAGTCTTGGGTGCCAAGAAAGGCATTTTGGGTGCTCTACGAAGGGCCTTGTGTGCCCTACAAAGGGCCTTGTGTGCCCATCCAGGAGCATTTGTTGTCCTACAAAGGGACTTGATGCCCATGGAGGGGTTTTGGGTGCTCTACAAAGGGTCTTGGGCACTACTCAGAGGGCCTTGGGTGCTTTACAAAGGGTCTCGGGTGCCACTCCAAGGGTCTTGAGTGCCCTAGCAGTGGTATTGGGTGCCCATCAAGGGCTCTTGGGTGCTCTACAAAGGGCCTTGGGTGCTTCTAGAAGGGTCCAGACTCTATGAAAGGGATATTGGGTGCCCATCCAGGGGCCCTGTGTGCTCTACTAAAGGACCTGGATGCTGAACAAAGGGTGGAGACACTAGGAAAAGGGTCTTGGGTGCCCATCAAGGGGCCTTGAGTACCATACAACGGGTCTTGGGTGCCAACGAAGTGGTCTTGGATGCCCATCAGAGGCTCTTGGGTGCCAATCAGAGGGTTTTGAGTACACTACAAAGGGTCTAGACTCCATGAAAAGGGTCTCGGGTGCCCATCAAAAGGTGTCTTGAGTTCCCTGGGAGGGGTTTGGGTGCCTATTAAGGGGTCTTGCTTGCCTAAAAAACGGGTCTTTGGTGGCCATCAATGGGTCTTGGATCCTTCTAAAAGGGTCTTGGTTGCTTCACAAAGAGGCACAACTCCTTGAAATGGTCTTAGGTGCCACTCAAAGCGTCTTGAGTGCCCTAGCAGTGGTATTGGGTGCCCTATAAGGGCTCTTGGGCGCTCTACAAAGGGCCTTGGGCTCTTCTAGAAGGGTCCAGACTCTATGAAAAGGATGTTGGGTGCCAATCCAGGGGTCCTGTGTGCTCTACTAAGGGTCTTGGTTGCTCTACACAGGGTCAAGACACTATGAAAAGGGTCTTGGGTGCCCATTGAGGGGTCTTGTGTTTCCTATAAGGGGTTTTTGTGTGTGCTACTATGGGTCTTGGGTACTCTACAAAGGATCTTGGGTGCCAGGACAGGCCATTTGGGTGCCCTACAAAGGGCCTTGTGTGCCCATCAAGGGGTCTTGGCTGCCCAGCAAGGAGCATTTGTTGTCCTACAAAGGGTCTTGGGTGCTTCTCAAAGGGGCACGACTCCCTGAAGATGGTCTTGGGTGCCCTTCAGAAGGTGTCCTGAGTACCCTAGAAGGGGCTTGGATGCCCATCAAGGGCTCTTGGGTGCTCTGCAGAGGGTCTTGAGTGCTTTACACAAAGGGTCTCGGGTGGCACTCAAAGGGTCCTAGAAGTGGTATTGGGTGCCCTATAAGGGGTCTTGGGTGCTCTACTAAGGGCCTTGGGTGTACAACAATGGGTCCAGAGTCTATGAAAAGGATATTGGGTGCCCATCACGGGGTCTTGGGTGCCCATCAATGGGTCTTTGATTTCCTATAAGGGGTCTTGTGTGCACTCCTGTGGGTCTTGGGTACTTACAAAGGGTCTTGAGTTCCCTACAGAGGGTTTTGGGTGCCCATCAAAGGGTCTTGGATCCTTCTAAAAGGGACTTGGTTGCTTCACAAAGGGGCACAACTCCCTGAAATGGTCTTAGGTGCCACTCAAAGCGTCTTGAGTGCCCTAGCAGTGGTATTGGGTGCCCTATAAGGGCTCTTGGGCGCTCTACAAAGGGCCTTGGGTCCTAAGTCTATGAAAAGGTGTCCTGGTTTCAGTCAGGACAGAGTTAACTTCATTTGTAGCAGCGGATAGGATGCTGTGTTTGGGAGTTACAATGAAAGCAGTGCTGAGAACACCCTGATGTTTCTAGTTGCAGTCAGACAGTCAAAGCCAGGACAGGTGACCCAGATGGGCCAAAGAGAGTATTCCATGCCAGTTACGTCCTGCCCAGGATAACGGGGGCTGATGGGAGGAGGAAGGGGGGCGGTTCCGGGACTCGAGGTTCTTGGGGGACGGTCGGGTTCCGGGACAGCTCTGGGTGGTGCGGCCTGAGCTGTGTGGTTGGGTGAGAAACTGCATTGGGTATCAATAGTTTCATATTCTTTTGCTCTAAAGTCCTGTTGCCATTGTTATATTTGATCTTTCTGTTCTCTTAGTAAACTATCCTTATCCCAACCCACGGGCCTCTGAGTTTCTTGGGTTTGGAGTTATTTGCCCCTTCCTTTTCCCTCTTCCCCTGCTCTTTTACTTTAAGGAGCAGGCAGCTGCATGGATCTCAGCCCACAGCCGGGGTGAAACCACGACACTTGTGTTGTTATTAAAAATTGTGTCTGTCAAATCTGCACTGCACAATTCCATGGTCACAGGTGAGAAATCCCTGATGCAGCGAAACCTGTTTCACTCACATTATTTAAATGGTAATATCCACCTGATCTTCTGAGCTTCACAGATCCCCAGAGTTTATTTCTGGGTGTCATGAGCACAACAGTTCCACTGCCTGTGATCTGCCCCCAAGGCGGTAGGTATTGTCTATATACAAGGCCTTGGACCAAATCACAGGGCTGGATCTAAACTTGGCAAGGAATGGCAAGAATAACAAGAAGCACTTGTACAGGTGTGTCTGCCAGAAAGGGGAGGTTTAGAAAGGGCTGAGGCACCTTCCCCAGGTGTGTTTATAAAAAGGGGAGATGAGGTGCTCAGGGATCTGGCTTAGCACAGGACGGGCACGGTTGGGCTCCATGATCTTCAAGGGCTTTTCCAAGGTTGTGATTCTGTGATTGTAGCCAGTAAATGATGGATGGATGTATTTATTTCTCTATGAGTCCTGTGGATTGCCCACCCACGCCTCGCTTCTCCAGCTGCTGCTCCCCTCCCCGGCCTGGTCCGCTGGGAACGGCTGCGGGCGCGATGCTGCGTGAGGAAGGAGCCGGCACTCGCCGCCCGGCCCTGCCTGCAGGAAAAGGAGAGCGCTGGGCTCCTCTGCCGGAGCTGCTCCTTGGGGCTCCTTTGTCCCTGCCGCAGCCCCCGAGCGGCTCCCCCGGCACCGGCGGCCAGGGCCGTGCCCAGGGGCTGCGCCGAGGGAGCGGGGGACGCGGCTCGGCCCCGCGGCCCGGCCGGCATCCCGCCCCGTCCGGCGGGGAGCGGCGGCGGCTGCCAGGGCCGGGCTGCCGTTCGGCTCCGCTCGGGCCCGTTCGGCTGCGCTCGGCGGGACAGCGCTCCGGCCCGGGCCCCGCACCCGGTCCCGGCGGCAGCCGCCGGCTCGGCTCGGCCCGGGGACAGACGAGCGAGGGCTGAGCCTCCGCCCGCTGCCTCCCTCCCGCGGGGATCTGCTCACGGACCGGCCGGCCGGGCCTTCGCGCCCCTCGGGCCCCGACGGGGGCTCCGCAGCCTCGCCGGGAGCCAGTCCCGCACCCCGCACGAACCGGCCCCGGCCCCGGGCCGTGCCGGCACCCTGCACCCCGCCCGCCAGCGGCAGCCCCTCCCGGCTCGGGCGCGCAGGGGCGGAGCCGAGCCCAGAGCAAGGAGATCGGCCGAGCCCCGCACAGCCGACAGCAGCCGAGCCGAAGGCCCGTCTGAGCTCGGCGCCGTTCGGCTCTGTTCGTCTGCACTCTGGCCAGATCGGCTCCGCTCGGGCCAGATCGGCTCTGTTCGGCCGGACTCCGTCCTGTTCGGCTCCGCTCGGGCCAGATCGGCTCCGTTCGGCTCTGCTCCGACCGCGGCACCGGCCCGTCCCCACCTGAGGCCTGGGCGGGCGGCGTTGGCGGCGGGGCCGGTGGCTGTGGCGGGGCCGGTGGCTGTGGCGGGGCCGCCTTCCCTTCAGCGGAGGGGATCCCCATCGCACCTCATCTGAAGAGAGATGAGTGGGATACATTAAAGTATTACTTGCTTCAATGCTAAGAAGTGTAATTGATGGAATTGGAAACCAAAGCATGTGCAGGGAACCAACATAGGAAGTGGCTGTAAGTGTTCTGTCATGGGAGGGGGGAGGAAGAAGAGAGTTGGTTTCTTTCCTGTAGTTTTCAGCAAGGACTATAATCACTGTAGAGCTTGGATGGTGGATCTTAAAAGCTTCTAAAAGAGAAAATGATGCTGATTAGATGGTAGAAGCTTCCACAAAAAAAAAAAAAAACAACAAAAACCAAACCAGCCCCTAGGGATGCAGTAGGATTAAATAACTTCATAGTGCATTGAATAGCGCCTTGGGGAAGTTTGGAAAGCAGATGCTTTGAACACTATTTTATGCTTATACACTTTCCTTTTTCTTTCTTCACTTTACCTTCTATAACACAGGTTACAATAGTCAATAATATTTTAGGAGACTCTTTCAAGTAACTCTGTGGGTTCTACATCATCTTGTAGCTGGATGCCTAAACATTTTGAAATGGCCAAATCCTCAATTGTTCTTTGTCTTGTATTGAATCCTAAAATGAAAGCACCTGAGATAAACTGCAGGCAGAGGGGGAAAACAATCTTTCCTTTGAACTTGAGTCTCAGCCTGTCTTTCTGTTATGAAAATGTATGCTACTGAAATAATTGTCTGGAGCTCGTGGATTCTTTGTTCATGATGAATACTTGTTCTTCCTGAAGCAAAATCTGGTGTAGTAAACATTTAGAGTTCTGAACTACCTGCTGGGTAACAGGGATGGTGTCTGTGCCGCAGGGTGGGTTTGTGTCACGGCTTGGTTTGTGAGAGAAGACTGAGGCCACGGGCTTTGTCCTTGGGAGCCCAGGGGCAGAGGACAGGTCAGGGACGCCCAGCAGCTGTGCCTGCTGCATGGCCACCAAAGGCAGGGAAAGCCCCTGGGCCTCCTGGGCACAGGGACTGCCTGGGGCCCAGCACCCCAAAGGCCTTCTCTTGCTGGGTGCTGGGCAGGGCTGTGCATGGGGGGGCCGCCCATCACAGCCCGTCCCCAGGCAACGGTGAGGTCACAAGGCCCCGGGGCAGTGTCCAAGGGGGTGTCCTGCCAGAGCCCTGCCAGAGCTGTCCTGGGGACAGCCCCAGGCACACGCAGGAGGAAGGGCTCCTAGAGGAGCTGATGAACAGGGGGCTGAGGGAGGACAACCCTCCGAAGGCAGGACAAGGCTGCTGGAGGTTTCCTACCGCAAGGCCAGCTCAGGGCAGAGCCACCTTTAGAGATGGTTTGAGGGACAGAAACCCTTTCTGGCTGGAAGGCCGTGGCAAGAGCAAGGGGACGCCTTCTTGAGAAGCCTGCAGAGCTCAGCAGCCTCATCCCCCACGCAGCAGGGGGCAGCAGCCGTAAGCAAATGGGGTGCAGCAGTTTTGCAGGGGTCCCAGAGCTTTGGAGCCCAGGGCGGCAGCCTGCCAGGCGCGGGAAGGATCCTTGCCCCGAGGTTGATAGGGCCGGGGAGGAGGTGAGGCCCCGGGCTGAGGGAGAGCAGGGCTGGGGCATCTCCTGGCAGTGGTGAGCAGCAGGTGGGAGGAGGGAGCCGCTCTGGCTCCCATGCTCAGGGAATAGCCGATCCCCAGCTCTGCTGCTTTAAACCTTGGGGAAATATCATCATCATGAAATCCCTGGAAATTATCATGATGGTCAGAGTAATAATAAGAATATAATAATGCATAGATGTGTGCTTTAGGCTTAATACTGTCTCCATATCTCTCCTGCTTCCAAGATTTCAAAAGCAACTTCTTATTACAAGACTACTTCTAGTCTGTTAGACTTTTTAGGCTGTGAAGTATAATTCTGACAAAAGAGAAGCCATAGCCATAATTTTTTTTTTTTTCCCAGAGGGAAAAGCAGAGGTTTTATGTCTTAAACATCTTGGTGCTGGCAACAAATTTGTCACTAGCATTTATTTCTTGCCATTTAATACATAAATTTATAATTTTGATGAAGAAGCTACTTCTAAAACATCACAATAATGCTCTAAGCAATAGATTTATTAAAAGATTCTCAGAGAAGGCAAAGGCAGTGTGATGGCACAGTACCTCTGGGATTCCTCCTTTGTGCTTATGCTTGGAGTGAGGGTTGGTTTAAGCCACACTTGTGGTAGGAACCAGTTTGGTGATGAGTTTAGACTGGCAGCAGAGCAACCAGCACAGCACACAAGGCTGCTCAGCACCTCCTTTCCCTCTCACCTGGTTGTGGTGGGAGAACCTGTTCCATCTCTGTCCTTGTGGACTCAGGCAGAAGTGTCTGCACGTTCAGGCTCTATTCCTTGCCTGTGTGGTTGTCTCTTGTTACAGGGCAGCTTCTGCCCACAGACTGTAAGTTGGAGCTTGTTGGATGTCGCTCCCCTACACCAACTGTGTAGGGTAGCTACACCCTGCACTACAAACTGAATATTTGGCATAACCATTCAAAAAGCTTTAGGCAGTGTAAACTAGTCAAAGTTCAGAAGGGAAGCCAAAGAAACGTCTGTAGATGGTTGGTTAGATTTAGGAGAAGGGAGAGAGAAAATCCCAGCGACGACTTCCTGCTTCCTAGGAAAAGCACACGTAGGGTGCCTGTGCATTGTACATGGACAGCAATTTTGGTGAGTGTTTCAGGAGAAGGTTCAATTTCTACCTTCCTGGTTTAGAAACAATGCTGGTGAATAGGAAGCTCAGTGTTCTAGTGCCAGGTAAATAGAACATCTTTCCACTGGGGGCGTGGGGGGGAGAAAAGCGATTTCAAAGCCCTGCTAGAAGCCAGTGCCCACACAGGACAAACATGCGCTTGTCCTTGTGCCTGGGATTTGAAAGCCTTTGCAAATGCTTGCCAAGGCCCTTAGAATCAAGAATTTAAACTGAACTGCCATGGTACAGCCAAAGGACACATTTCTTCTAAGGGGTTACAGGCTTTACACCTATCATTTTGTCGTGCCTAGAAAAAAGCATCTGCATCTACTTCTTGACAAGAGAATTGTTGCTTGTATGTTTGTTGCTTTTCTCCGTTGCGAGGCATTCAGCTTTCTCTGTCAGTATGGGATGTTTCCTTGTTCAGACAGACCTGTCAGAGGGCAGCAGTTAATCTGACTTTTTCTGAGGATGGATCTCAGCCCTTCCCAAACTTGCTCTGTCCCTGTGCTGCTTGGCCAGTGTTCAAAGCATCTGCTTTCCAAACTTCCCCAAAGCACTATTCAATGCACTATGAAGTTATTTAATAGCCTGGGTCATTAGTCATACTGTTCCACACAGGGAACCTCACATGCTTTGCACCTGCTGTCCATGCAATCCTACTCCAGCCCTTGGGGCTGCTTTGTTGGTTTTGGGGTTTGTTTTTTGTGGAAGCTTCTACCATCTAATCAGCATCATTTTCTCTTTTAGAAGCTTTTAAGATCCACCATCCAAGCTCTACAGTGATTATAGTCCTTGCTGAAAACTACAGAAAAGAAACCAACTCTCTTCTTTCTCCCCCCTCCCATGACAGAACACTTACAGCCACTTCCTATGTTGGTTCCCTGCACATGCTTTGGTTTCCAATTCCATCAATTACACTTCTTAGCATTGAAGCAAGTAATACTTTAATGTATCCCACTCATCTCTCTTCAGATGAGGTGCGATGGGGATCGATCCCAAACCTCTAAACCCCCTTTTTTTCCTCCCCAAGGTCTATCCCAGCTTTATGCAGACATTGAATCCATCCTGTACAATGAGCCCCTTCCTCAGCACAGACCCTGTGCCCTTCCTTTGATCTGTCCAGTTCAGACCTGACTCGATTCCCTTGATCTCTCAGTCAGAACCAACAGCAAATATTATTCCCGCCTGCAGTTGACATTCAGTTGTTTTAGAATGGCAGAGAATGGGCATTGTTGTATTCTGAAAACTAGGATCACACAGTGATCCCCTGCGCTGAAGGGAAGGCGGCCCCGCCACAGCCACCGGCCCCGCCACAGCCACCGGCCCCGCAGCCAACGCCGCCCGCCCAGGCCTCAGGTGGGGACGGGCCGGTGCCGCGGTCGGAGCGGAGCCGAACGGAGCCGATCTGGCCCGAGCGGAGCCGATCTGGCCCGAGTGCAGCCGAACAGAGCCGATCTGGCCCGAGCGGAGCCGATCTGGCCCGAGTGCAGCCGAACAGAGCCGAACTGGCCCGAGCGGAGCCGATCTGGCCCGAGTGCAGCCGAACAGAGCCGAACGGCGCCGAGCTCAGACGGGCCTTCGGCTCGGCTCGGCTCCGCCCCTGCGCGCCCGAGCCGGGAGGGGCTGCCGGTGGCGGGCGGGGTGCAGGGTGCCGGCACGGCCCGGGGCCGGGGCCGGTTCGTGCGGGGTGCGGGACTGGCTCCCGGCGAGGCTGCGGAGCCCCCGTTGGGGCCCGAGGGGCGCGAAGGCCCGGCCGGCCGGTCCGTGAGCAGATCCCCGCGGGAGGCAGCGGGCGGAGGCTCAGCCCTCGCTCGTCTGTCCCCGGGCCGAGCCGAGCCGGCGGCTGCCGCCGGGACCGGGTGCGGGGCCCGGGCCGGAGCGCTGTCCCGCCGAGCGCAGCCGAACGGGCCCGAGCGGAGCCGAACGGCAGCCCGGCCCTGGCAGCCGCCGCCGCTCCCCGCCGGACGGGGCGGGATGCCGGCCGGGCCGCGGGGCCGAGCCGCGTCCCCCGCTCCCTCGGCGCAGCCCCCGGGCACGGCCCTGGCCGCCGGTGCCGGGGGAGCCGCTCGGGGGCTGCGGCAGGGACAAAGGAGCCCCAAGGAGCAGCTCCGGCAGAGGAGCCCAGCGCTCTCCTTTTCCTGCAGGCAGGGCCGGGCGGCGAGTGCCGGCTCCTTCCTCACGCAGCATCGCGCCCGCAGCCGTTCCCAGCGGACCAGGCCGGGGAGGGGAGCAGCAGCTGGAGAAGCAAGGTCTCTCCCTGCCCAGCTCTCCAGCCTGTCCAGGTCTCTCTGGGTGGCAGCGCAGTGTCCTGCCTGTCAGCCACTCTTCCCAGCTCTGTATCACCGGTACTTGCTGAGGGTGGATGCTGTTCCCTCACCAAGGCCGTCATTGAAGATATTAAACAGGACTGGACCCGACCCCGAGCCCTCGGGAAAACCCTGAGACCCGACACCCAGAACGTGTTCACCAAGCACGAGGTTGGTGTCCCTGCCTGTGGCAGGGGGGTTGGAACTCTGTGATCCTTGGGGTCCCTTCCAGCCCAGACCAGTCTACGATTCTATGATTTTTCTATGAACGTGGCTCCTGTATCCACCAGAAATGGAGCCGGCTCATTTCTTTTTTTTTTTTCTTTCTTTTTTTAAGCTTATTTTAACTCTCCCATGCTCCGAGGAAGGTTCAGCAGGAATTATTGGGGCCGTGTATTCATCTCTAATTTTATCCATGAACAGGCCGTAGGGACAGACAGACAGACAGGTCTTTTTTACACTTGCTCATCTCGAGTCACAACGTTCATCATACACATCCCTTCATGTTCTGAGAAATGGGCTGGACGGTTACAAATGATTCCAGGGACTCCTTATTCCAAGTCTTCTGGTGAGTTTGGGAAGGCCAGCGAAACCGGTTCTGCTTGGAACGGGTCTCCTTTCATGCCAGAGAGTTCCTTTTGTTCCTGGTTTGAGGGTGACAAGTATCCTTCATTTGCAAAACAAACCTTGGCTCCTCTTGCTTTAAGTGTTCAGTTGCCCCCAGCGAGCTGGTGCTGCTTGAATCCCCCCAGGATGGGGGTGGCAGAGAATGAAAAAGCAGCTGGCAGGAGCTCTCCCCGTCAGGAGTTCCTTTGCCGGCAGAAGATGCATCTAATTCCCCCCAGCACATGGGACCCGGTGAGTTTGAACCCTTCTCCCTTTCTTTCCTCCGGCACGGTTGTTCCTTCCCAGGTGCCAGACGTTACACTTGCTTTTGTTGAACTTCATTCGGTCTCTCCCTGCCCAGCTCTCCAGCCTGTCCAGGTCTCTCTGGGTGGCAGCGCAGTGTCCTGCGTGTCAGCCACTCCTCCCAGCTTTGTGTCCTCACATACTTGCTGAGGGTGGATGCTGTTCCCTCACCAAGGCCGTCGATGAAAGCATTGAGAACGATTATCAACACTTTCAAAGGGGGGAAACGTTACCAATTATTGTATTTGATGACTTTGATTCTGAGGGAACAGTAAGAGAATAGACTGTATGGAACGGTGTGGGAAAGGGCAGGGAACGGGCTTCAATGGCACCTTCCCTGCTGCCGCCATGCCAGCCTGGACAGCCAGCGATGCCCCGGCCGGGCAGCCCCCAGCAGCAGGCAACTCCCTCCCCCCCCCCGCAGTCCCCGCCGGGCGTGAGCCGAGGAGCGGCCGGGGCTGCCGGGGGAGGGCCGGGCCCCGCCGGGGACAAAGGCCCGCCCAGGCGGGAGATGCCACCGCTTCTTCAGCCCCGCCGCCGGCCCGCGAGGCGCTGGGCAGCCCCGACGACGGCCACCACCGGACAGAGCCCAGCTCCGATGAAGGGAAGGCGGCCCCGCCACAGCCACCGGCCCCGCCGCCAACGCCGCCCGCCCAGGCCTCAGGTGGGGACGGGCCCGTGCCGCGGTCGGAGAGGAGCCGAACAGAGCCGATCTGGCCCGAGCGGAGCCGGACAGGACCGAGTCCGGCCGAACAGAGCCGAACGGAGCCGAGCTCGGACGGTTCTTCGGCTCGGCTCGGCTCGGCTCGGCTCGGCTCGGCTGTGCGGGGCTCGGCCGGACTCCTCGCTCTGGGCTTTCTTCCAAAAGTCTCCTGACCCCCCTGCAGATCGTTTTCTCACCGGTTTTGCCGTCACTTTGGGGACAATCTTTTCCCGGCAGTGTTTGGCATTCCAGAATCCCCTTGGCAGTGGGGGTGGGAGCAGGAACCTGAGCGCTGCCATTCTGGGGTTTGGGGTGTTTCTTTTCCCCACGGTGTCAGCATCTTGCAGGTGAGGTTTGAACCATGTTCCAGACAGCAGGTGAAAACGGAAAGGCCGCGATTATTATTCAATTACTCAAAATCATTTATTTTCCAGGAAGATTAAAAAACCAATTTGTTTTATTTTAAGGAGAAAAAAACAAACCTGGGCAGAGTCAAGCTCCCCAAGCAGTCCTCAGAGGGGAGCTGGGTTAGCCTGGGCTGTTTGCCACACCCTCTGTCTAATTTCTCGTTCTAATCCTGGCTTTTCAAACTTGAGCCTGGTCCTATTCTCTGATCCTCAGGGCTCAGGGCTCTGGGCCCGCTCGGTGCGGGGGGCCGGGTGGCGGAAGGGAGGGCAGGGGGGAGGAGGGCAGGGGCAGGGACCCGAGGGGAGCTTCTCCGGGTTCGCTCTGCAGCCGCGGTGCTTCCAGCCGAGGGGGCCTGACTGTGCTGCCGGCCACAGCCCTGGGCCGGTGGAGCTGCGTGCTGGGAGCAGCTCCCCTCAGCCAGGCCGGCCCCTGGAGGGGGTGGGGCTGTGCACCTGGTTGCGGTGCCCGTGCTGAGCTTGGCACCCGGGGCCTTCCTCAGGCCTGGCCTTCTCCCGGGGGCTGAGCAGGAGAGATGCCCCGGGCTGGCCTGTCCCCGGGCTTCGTCCTGCGTTGCTTTGGAAGAGCAGAGCCCTCCTCACTCTGCCCATGGGGGCTCAGCAGTGCCCTTCTGGCCGTGGGGCTCCCCAGCACTGGCAGCCCCCCAGGGCTTTAAGGCCAAGGAAGTGCTGGGGTGCTGGGGGCTCCTGGGTGTCAGGGAGCTGTGGGGATCTGCAGAGTGGAGCTTTGCTCCTGCTAACGCAGTTGTTTTCTCCCCCCTTAGTGGTCAGAAGTGCTGCTCTTCATGGCACATGGACCGGACAGGAGCTGCTTCCCCATCTGTCTGGGAGGCCTGGAGGGCAACAGGACGTCCCGGCAGGCACACAGGTATGAGGAGAGCAGAAAGGAGCCGTGCCAAGGCTGTGCTGTTCCAGATCTGAGCTCTGACGTCCCTGTGCATCCCAGGGCCAAATCAGGGTTTTTTTCCTCTGAGCTGCACAGCTTTTTGCAAGGGAAAGTGAGTTGGGCTGAGCTGCCTTAGGAACAGAGCTGTTCCTTTTGTGCAATTGTGCGGGAATGTGACCAGAAAAGTTGCTGAAGAAACTGTCTTAAGACTCAAATCTTAAGCCTTAAATTTAGAAAGCAGGAATTCTTGATTGGTCTGATGACTTAGGTGTCCTGACACTCTAGAGTTAGCAGCTGGACATGTTTCTCTGTTCATGGCTTCTTTCTGCTGTCTCCTGGGCTTCTGTGTTTGTTTCTCCTTTTGTCACTCCCTTCTCTGTCTTTTCACTGTTTGCTTTCTTTATTTTTGCCCATTCATCACTTCATTCTTCTCTCTCTTTTTGGCGTTGTTTTTTCCCCATTTCATTGCTTCATTCTCTTCTCTTGTTTGCTGGGGTTTTTTTCATTGTTTTTGCTCTTTTTTTGGGGGTTGGTTTTGGTTTTTTCCTTGATCCATTTTTGTTTCTTCTTTCTTCTCTCTCCTGGCTTTTTGGGGGGCTTCCTCTCACCTGCCTTTTCATTGTGTCTCTCCACTCTTATTTTCTTTGTTGCTTTTTTCCCCTTTTGCTTCTTCCTCTGCTCTCTTGCAGCTTGCTGGGGATTTTTTTCCCCCTTTAGTCACTTCCTCAAGTGACTTGCTTCTTATTTTCCCCTTTTCTTGTTGCCTTCTGCTGTCTTTCCTTTCTTGAGGTTGCTTTTTCCCCTTTGGTGGCTTCCTTTTTTTCTGGTTACTCTGATTAGTTTTTCCCCATTTCATCCCTTCCTTCTGAACTCTTCTGATTCTTTGTGTTGTGTCTGTTTTCCCCTTGTGTCTCTTTGTTCTTCTCTCTTCTGATTTTGAGGGTTTTTTTCCCCCTTTTTCATTGGTTCTTTCTGCTCTTTTCTCCATTTTGGTTCTTTTTGTTCCTATTTTGTCATTGCCTTCTGTACTCTTCTCATGGGTTTGGTTGTTTCTTTTCCCCTTTGGTGCTTCCTTCTGCTCTTCACACCTGAAAACCTATTTCAGTGTTGCTCTAGTGAGGAACAAATAACAGGTTCCTTTTGGGTGGTGACCATGGGATGTGGCCAAGCTCTTTCTGAGGGACAGCAAGCTGGCTAGAAGTCAGGTTGGGTCTGAAAAGGGCAGACATCTCTTTGCTGAGGTTTGTGGTGTGCTGGGGAAATGGGGGTTGGTGTGTTTGCAGAATGACCTGACTCTGCCTTCATGTTCCCCTCTTAGGGACACGACTGACAGGGGAATGATTTCAAAAGGCTGTTCATTGTCCCTGCAGTGTCTAGAACCCTGATTCCTTCTTTGGGAAACCTAATCTGCTTAGCAGATACCAGGAATGATCCAGCTTTACAATGTTCCTGAGACCCAGCCAGCCACTTTGTGCTGTGGGTGAGATGACACCAGTGGCAAAGCCCTTAGAATGGCAAATGGCCAAATCCAAATCCCCTTCAAAAGGGAGAAAGAAATGTGAAGTTCTATAGCACTGAAAATCTGTTTTCTATGTAGCAAGTATGGCAGCAGCCTGTGTTTGGAAGCTGCTTGTGTGTGAGACTCTGTTTCAAATGACAGTCTGAGTTCCTTTAGCAGCCAGCTGAGGCCTGATCTGAAGGGCTCTGCATCTCCTGCAGCATGCCCAGGAATTGGTGTTTTTGAGAGCCAGTGGGTGTCTATTTCTTGAAGCTGAACTTGCTCAGGCCAGACTGAGGGTCAGAAGCTGAGGAGATGTTGAATTCAGTGCAAGAGCCATCGCTGGCAAAAGGCTGTTCACTCAGGGGAGCCCCTTTCTCCAGGCTGCTTGGTTCCAGGCATTTCTGTTCCTGCTGGGTGAGCACAGAGCCTGCAGAGCAGCACAGCTTGGCTAGAGAAGAATGAAGCTGCATTCTGTACCAAAGTCTCCAAGTAGCAGTAAGAGGCAATAGATTGTCAGGGACTGAATCTCTCAGCTCAGGGACCCTCAGGGTGTTTCTCTGGTGGAATTTCCCCCTTGCTGCCAGGTGGCAGCTCGTGATTCCTGAGGCTGATGATCACAGCTCTGCACCAGTTTCCAGCTCTGTTCCCTGTGTGCTGCTCTCTGCCCTTGTGTCATTCGTGGCCATTCTGACGTCCATCCCATCCCATCCCAGCATTTCCCACCACTTAATTGCCATTCTGCCCCCCCCTTACTTCAGACTTGCTGCAAGGCAGGGCTGTTTTTCTTCCAACAAGAGGCCAGCATTCTAGAGGAATAGTTCCTGTGGGCACTCCAAAAGCCCCTGCTCTGTTGTCTGAGCTCTTTGGTGTCTTCAGATCTTCTGACAGAGATGTCAGATCAGACAGTCCTTTCCCCAGAGTGTTTCTACCAACAGTCATGGTTTTTCTGTCTTTTAAAAAAAATTCATGTAACATAATGCAAATTGCATATTAGTGAACAGGAGGTCAAGTCAGTGGAACTTGAGTATCTGCTGAAGTGCTCCTCAAAAAGAGATGGATAGAGCTGCTTTAACACCATGGATGAATTCCTGGGCTGTGCAGACAACTTGCAGAAAGCCCTGGGGAAATACAGCTGCTGAGATGCCTGTTCCTCTGTTCACTTTATTTGTTAGACCATACTTACAGCTTCCTTTGCAGTGCAGTGGTACAATGTGTGTGTTTAGTACTGTTCTCCTCTGCTGTGCCCTAGCTACAAATGCATCAGGGCTCCACAGCTGTTGAAGTGTCCGTCGTGAGCTAGGTTCTGCATCCCAAGAGGTTTGCAAGAGTTTGGTTTCCCTCAAGGGGAATGTATCATTCAGCCAGCTAAGGAAGAAGTTTGTGGTGTGAAGGAGACTTTGTGTTCCAGAGACAGTTGGTGTCTGTAACCGGTTGGGTTTTTCCCTTTGAGTGGTGCAGTTTGTACCTGGGGAATCTGCAGAGATGCTTCAGGGTCGCAGGTCTCTAGATGCTTCTGTGTTGTCCTGAAGCAGATGTGTCCTGTCTGTGAGATCCCAAACTCTTCCTGCAGAAGTCAATGTCGTTGGGTGGAAGGGGAACTGCAGCAGAGGATCCCAGCTTGTCTCTTCTCAAAGCAGTGCAAGGCCAGCCCATGGCAGCTGGTAACTCCTGCACCCCATTTTACAAGGCCCTGCTGACAGGTCCCCATGTTCTTTAGCTCTGTTGCTGAGAGCTGTACCTCTCCCGGGCAGCAGCAGGACCTGAGATGTGGCCAACTCTGGCCTGGGAAGAGCCACGGGTCTGCAGGAGGCAGCGAGAGCCCAGGAAAGTTCTGGAATGGTCCCAGTTGCTGTGCTGAGGCGTGGAGCGCTTTGGGAGGGACACTGGGTGATGTCTCAGTCGTTCCAGCCACTGGGCTGGGCCTGGCAGGGGTGTATTTTGAGCCCCTGGTTTGGGAGAGCAAATCCTCCAACCTGGTAAGCTGCTGAACCAGGGGAGGAAAAGGAGTGTGAGGGGAGGTGCCTGGTGCTGCCTTAGTTGCCAATGGTCCGTAGTCTGAGAGGCGACTGCAGGCAGAGCCACTGCCTGCCAGAGACTGGGGAGAGCTGCCTGTGATTCCCAGGGGGAGCAGACAAGCTGTGGGGAGCAGTTGACAGGCTCAGAGCTGCAGCTGGCTCTGTGTTTGACACCCTCTGGAGAGGCAAGAGAAAACCTGCTTGTTTCCTTCCCATTGAACTCCAGCTCTGCTGATCTTTGTGTTTCTTCTCCTTAGGTGGTGGTTGTGGCCAGAGCCTGGTGCAGCCCCTGGTGAAGCTGTGCAGAATGAAGGGCTTCAGGGCCTTTGCTTCTGGCTGAAAGTGGCAGAGGAGGTGAAATGCCCCAGGGTAAGGTGGGGATGGCAGGTGAGATTTCCATCCCTGTTCCTCAGGCATGGCAAGATCCTGGTTGTGTTGGAGGGTGTGGTGCTGGGATCAAGCTGCAGGTGCAAGGACCTTTCCTGTCCCACATGGCGTTATCCTAAGTAGGGGTATAAACTTTCCTCTTTGTTTCCTGGTTACTGAAGCCAAAGGTCTCACTCTGAGCATCTGGCTTTCAAGATTCTGGTCAATAACCATTTCTCTGTTTATTCTGCGCTCTCTGAGCAAAACAGGGACATGTGGCAGTTCTGGGCTCCCCAGTTGAAGAAGGACAGGGAGCTACTGGAGAGGGTAGAAACCAGGGCTACAGAGATTCTGAGGGGACTAGGCCATCTGTGGTGCAGAGAGAGGCTGAGGGAGGGCATCTCTGTGGGTAGGAGAAACCCCTTGAATCAACATCAGTGCTGGGAGGATGGAGGCTTCCATCTCCTCCCCAGTACTGGCATCACAGCCACTGCCCCTGCAGCAGCCATTGCTGCCAGCAAACTGCATCTGATGCTGGGCAGGAGCCGTAGACGCCCTGGGGGGCACTGGCTGAGCACTGACAATTCAGCTCACACTTGCCAGCAAGCAGGCATGGCTGGCTGGGCCTGGCACGCCAAAATCCTGGCCTCGCTTGGTGCTGCCTGGACCTCAGCTGGCAAAACCCCCTGGGGAATCCCTGTGAGAATGGATCTGGCGTTTCCCCAGCCCTGTTCAAACTCTTCCCCTGGAACTAGGGAATCAGAATGTCTCTGGCCTTGAGGTAGCCCCACAGACTCCCCTTGCTGTTACCGAGTCTTTGCACACAGACACCACACACCCCCACAGCCTTCAGTCTGCACTCAGACACACACACACACAGAGAATATTTTAGGGGGTCTGTCTGGAGTTTTTAACTGTGCTCTCTCAAGTGTGGAGGCATCTGATGTCTTTCCTCCAGCATCTGTGCTCTGCTGTGGCTGCTGGGTCTGGTGTGTTCATGCTGGTGTGGCCCCAGGTGACTCAGCTGTGCTGCAGACTGTTTCTGGGCTCCACCTGCTGTTCCAACATCAGAGGAGGTAAAAGCCTGGCTGATAAGGGACAGTTTGCTTTTCCATGCCACGTCCTTGCTCAGGTTGAGCAGACTGACTGTTGTCCATGTCTGTCAGGTACATCTTTCCAGCGTCTTTCCAGTGGGAGCTGTGCAGTCGTGTTGGGTGATTTGATGGGGACAGAGAGGGCTTTAAGCCTGGGGCTGTGAGGCCAGAGTAGATGGTTGGTGTGGCTGTGGATGATGGCAATATCCTCATGTCTGCAGAAGGGCTGAGGGATTTGGTTCCCAAGGATCTGCTGTGTGACATCAAAGCCCTTGACGGGTATGAAAGGGGGAGGGTTTGGCTGAGCAGTGGCAGCTGCAAGTCGGAGCTGAACCCCCCAGGGGTGGATCAAGGCGTTGGTGTAGTGTGAGGCTGTGGTCAGCCGTAGCTGTCCTCACTGTCAGGGGAGCTGATTCATCCAAACGCTCAAGGAAAGGGACCTTGTGACTGTTGGGGGAAGCCCTCGGTCCCGTTGGAGAAGTGATGTCTCCAAATGCAGATGCTGTAGAAAGGTGGGGACAGTAGTGACTCTTGTGTGGAGAGCCCGGAGCAGGTGGGCGTAAGGGCTAAAAAGAGAGTTTGTTCTTGCTGGTGCTGAGCTCCCTGCGTTGCTGGTTGGTTGTTTTTCCTCCTGTGGTCTGTGTTGTGGACTTGTGTGTTGGAGCAAGCCCAGCGTGGAGGCTGTTAGAAGAACGGGACCGAGTGTTGCTGTCGTTTAATCCAGTCTGCTTGACCAGCTGTATTGGAATGAGGAGATGGGAACCCCTTGTAAAGCAGGCTTTCTTTTGCACCTGCTCTCTTGCAGCTCACAAGGCTCTTCTCCTTCCCTTGGTGTGCCTCTAATGAGAGGAACTGTTGCCAGGCTGTGCTTAACCGGCGTTAACCTCAGGCCTTAGGTGGTTCTTTCCCTTCCAGGCTTTGCCTTGCTGCATTTCCCTCCAGACCATGAGCAGCCACGATAAGCGCAGGGCTTTTGACTGAGGCACTTTGTTCTTTGGGTGCCTGTTCTTTCCCGCAGCAAGTGCAGCACCTTTCTGTGGGCCCAGGTGCCTCCCTGTGCAGAAACCTTTCCCTCTTCTCTCCAGCAAAGGCCAGCACTGCGTTTGCCAGCGCCGTGGTGCTGGGGCTGCCCATCTCTCACCAGCTGGCTGTGTTCTCCCTTCTTCTGTGTTGTCCTTCCAGCTGGTGGGGCCTTGGTCAGCAGCAGCTCTGGCCTGGAGTCGGCTGGTGTTTGCTCTGTCAGGCTCACAGAAAGCTTCTCAATGCTTCTTGCAGAAGCCACTCCTGCAGCCCCCAACCCTCCACAAGAACCTTGCCATGGGAAACCACCACAGCCGGTCAGGGAGTGCCCCTGCGGTCTGCCAGAGAAGAGCCCTGTGTGCCCCACCAGCAGCTCGAGCCGTTGCCCCACGCAGGGGATGAGGAGGGGCAGTAGGAGGCAGAAGAATTTGATCAGGACACGGAGCATTCGCCTCAGGAAGCGTTTCCCTGGGACTGGAGGTCAGTGTGAGCTGTGCACGTGTGACGATGTGCTTTGTGTCCAGCCCTCGCACTGTTTCCGTGCCTCGTGTTGTCTGCAGGGTCTTTTCCCTCATGGTTTGTTATGCAGAGGACTGCAGCCTCCAGAGAAACCTTCCTGCCTTCCTCCCCTTCCATCCTGCGAGTGTGGCTGTGCTGTGGGGCGTGAGTCTGGGGCTGGCAGAGCAGGAGATGGGCTCCTTAGCTGGCAGATGGGGACACAGGCTGTCACGCTGTGCGCTGCTCTGGCGGGTTTCTTTTCCTAGGGCCGGTCTTGAGAAGGCGCCTGGCTTCTGTGCTGCAGCAAGGTGGTGAGTCCAGCGTGGGGTGTTCCCCCCTGGGCCAGGTTGTGCTGATGGATTACTTGGCAGCACAGAGAAGTAACCACAGAAATGGCTTGGACACATGTGTCAAGGTTTCTGACCCAGCCAAGAAGCTGGGCACCACGTGTGCTTGTTTTGTTTTGAAATGGGGGAGGGGGAAAGCTGGAGGAAAAGACAGGGAAAAAGGAAACCCAAACCAAACCACCAAAAACCCTGCAGGTTGGGATAAGGGTGGTTTACTAGAATAACAGTAAAACAACGGGTATAACAATGATAATATGATACAACATACAATTGTCTCACCAAAACACACACAGCTCAGCCCGCTCCCTCCCCTCCAACAACCACAAGCCTTCGGAGTCTCCTCCCCCTCCTTTTATACTGAGCATGAAGTAATTGGCATGGCATAACCCCTTTGGCCAATTCAGGGTCACCTGTCCTGGATGTATCCCCTCCTCTCTGGTTCCTAGGAAAAGTTAACTCCCTCCTAGCTGAAACTAGGACAGCGTGGTTCTTGGTTTGGGCCCCATGTGGAACATGTTAATGTGACTGTCTTGTGAGAGTCTGAAACTAGGCAGGGCTCAGGGCCATGCCTGCAGCAGATGTTCTCTAGAGAGGAAGGACAGGGATGGGAGAACTTGCTAGGAAGGCATTGTTGATGGGAAGGCTGGGGAGTATCTTTTGAAAATGCTGACTCTCTGTTCAGGAAGCTGCTGCTGCTTCTGATGATGCTTTTTCTCTTGTGTGCAGATGAGGACAGCCCCCTGCTCCCAGATCTGCTCCATGTGGAATCCTTGGGGCAGTGAAGAAAGTAGCCTTGAATTGTAGCAGCCGCTTCCTGGCCATAATGTCCCTCCAGGAGGTTGCTGTGAACTCCAGAGCCTGCTGGGGCTGCCCCAGCGCAGCAGGAGGAAGGTGCAGTGGGGTCAGAGCTGAGGTGTTTCTCTCAGCAGCCGTTGCTGTGCAGAGCCAGGTGCCTGCGTGAGAGGAGGGTAGCAGAAGTCCTTGGACAGGAATTGGTTGCTGTTTGTTTCAAGCTGAGGGAACAGAGTAGCAAGGATCTGCCTTTTCTTCCCCATCAGGCCCTGAGGCTTTTTCCTTCTGGAATAATGTACCTGAGCTGTGCCTGTGCCTGATCCTTGTGGCTGCACTGAGCGTCCATGGGAGAGTTGTGGTATTTGCAGAGCTCTAGAGGCACCTGTAAGGGGATTTTGCAAAGCAGCTCCCCTGGTCTCCTTCTGTATCCCATGATGTTTATTGGCATGTTCCTGCTGGCTGACCAGCCCGACCTCTTCTCCAAAAGCTGCTCTGCAGAATCCCCTCTGCCTCTCCCTGAGGCTGTAAGGAATGGGGTAACGCATTTGATGAAGCCCAAACCCTGTAGAGGCCCTGGAGTCTCTCTGGGAAGCTGGAAAGAAATCTCTTCCGAGTCTTGAGGTGAAAGCAGCTGAAGGTTGGGTCCGAGAGCAGTGGGCAGGGTGAGCCTGGCCTCTGCTGCGGTGCCCGGACAGCCCCGGGAGAGGGAGAAGCTGCTGGAGTTGAGTGACGTTTCCCCGGCGGTGCCACAGCAGCTTCCTCCCGCCTTGGCACTCGATGGCCATGGCTGTGCCAGGCCATGGGAAATGCATCCCTTGAGTGCATCGTTCTGTGGCTGGAACTGCCCCTGGCTCGAGCAGCTCCCTGTGCAGGGAGCCCCGTGGGCACAGCGATGCCGGGAGTCCCGGCTGGCACCGGCACCGTGCCGGCTCCTGAGACTGCTGGGGAACCTGCTGGCAGCTCGCTCAGGCCCAGCCAGCACAGCCCCTCGAGTAGACTCTCGCCTGCAGAGAGCCCATCGTCCCCCATCGTGGCCACGAGCTGATTTCAGCGCAGGGAAAGGGCTGCAGCAGCCTGGAGCCTTGTTCAGCCGGGGCTGGTTGCAGTCCCGTCCCCGCAGCCTTTCCCTGGAGGCTGTTCCCGGGCAGCGACAGTGCTGGAGCCCAGGAATGCTGCTGGGCCCGGGGAGCTGCCCAGAAGCTGCTGGGGACACCCTGGAGACGCTGCAAGTGCAGCAGCTGTTTGTCAGGCTGCCCAGCAAGAGCCCGGCTGTAGAGGCTGGGGCTGGGGGAGATGCTGGCCCGGCTCAGGGGCTGGGAAACATGCTGCCTCTAGGTCTGAATTGTCAGAAGAGGTGAGAGGAAGGGGTTTTTGAGGCCAGCCCCGTTTCTGTTGTTTTGTGGGTTGCCTGCCCTTGGAAAGGAGAGGAGAGAAGCCTTGCAGCTGTGGATGGGCAAGTGGCCAATGCCATGCAAGTTTGTAGCCTGTTGTCTTAGTGCTGGAGTACTGTGAGGTCAGAGGGTCCTGGGGCTCAGCACCTGAGGGCACGCTGGTGCCTCAGTCTCCCAGTAAGCTGTCAGTCTGTGACTTGGGGTCATTTCTCCTCCTCCTGTTAACAGCAGGTGCTAGGCCCCAGTGGCTGTCTGCTGTGGGAGCCTTGCCAGCTCCCAAGCCGGGTGCTGAGCTCTGTGCAGCCGCAGCCTGCGCTCCAGCTGGCAGCTCTGTGGCAGCAGTTGGATCCCGGCAGAAGAAGGTCAGCAGAGAAGGGGGTGATCATGCAGCGATGGCTCAGCCAAATGCAGGGAACTGACCTGATTTCAGGGAGAACTGGTCTTTGGAGCTCAGTGCTTGCTGCCTCTGTGTCAGAGCAGGGGTTTGGCTGCTCCAGATGATCCTGCCCCCCTCCCGTGGTGCGCGTGGCATCACATCTCTACCATTAGTTCATTTGCTTTCTCCTTTGCCAACAGCAGCCAGATCCCTACTGCTGGCAGCCAGCTCAGGGCCTATGGCCCATCTGGCCATAAATCGATGTGAGTAGGCAATATTCTCCTGCTCCTTCAAAGCTCCTGTTTCTATTCTCCAAATGAAGGTCAGAATCTCTTGCACTCCCTGTGCTGCCTGTTCAGCCTCGTCCTGGGCCAGTCTGTCCCTTTCTCTGGTCAGCGTTACCCTCCAGGTGTCCTCGGTGGTGCAGAACGGGGATCTTGGTTGGCAGTTGAGCTGCTTCTGAGAAGCCAAGTGTTTCTTCCCCGAGCCTGATGTGTTTCCCGTGGCTCGTTCCAAGCCCACGCTCTTGGCAGGTTGCTCCCCGGGCACGCAGCACCCCAGAGGCGCCCTTAGAATCTGTCCATAGCTCGAGCCTTTTTCCTGCTGCAAGTTCTGATGCTCTGGCTCTGGCAGTAATTCAATCATTGCTGCCTTTGGGGCTGGAGTTGCAATAGGAAAAGGATTTGATTCTGTGGCCTGGTGGGCAGTGCTCACTGCACGTCCAGCCTTACGGGTACCTTGCCGGGCGGAACTACGGCCGCCTGTGAAGCAGGAACCTTGAGCCTCTTCTAAAGGTTCTTCTTTCCAACGGGCTCTGCTGGGATACACAGCTTCCATAGTCTCCAAGCAACCACGTGTCAGTGGGGCTGTAGTGGTGGCACTGAGGAAGGAAGCTGCATTCCCAGTGTTACTTCAATCCCAACCTCATCAGGCTGCATGCTGGGTGTTTCAGAACTCTGGGTGGGGGAAGCCAATGGTTTCCCTTTTGTTCCAGAGCAGCAGACACAGCCTGAGAGACCATTCCTGGCATCTTCTCGCCTAAAGGGAATTCCCAGGCTGCTTCAGTGTGAAGTATTCTGGCAGCTCCTGCTGGCAAACACCCTGGCCATCCCCTGCTCCCTTCATCCAGCTGTTCAGAGAAGGATGGCACTGCTCTTCTCTAAGGCCTCAAGCGCTGAGCCAGGACTCCCAGGGCTGCTCCTGGTTTCTCCTGGGAGAAGAGCCAAAAGGGTTTGGTCCTGTCTGGCAGCCCCGAGGCTGGAGCTCTCCTCATTTCCCTTTGAAGTGTGTTAAAAGCTTTCTGTGCCTCTCTTGCCCACAGCAGTTGGGCAGGATTATTTTTCAGGAGTTCCTCAAGAGGCTTTGCTGTTAGTCCATAATGGTCAATCTACAACCCACAGCAGGCTGAGATCCCCAGAAAGGTTCTGAGCTGGTTTTACTGCTGAGGGGGTTCCTCAGGTGGCTTCTCTTCCATTTCTTCTCAGCTCTCCTTGTCCTCCAGCCAGTTTGTAGCCAAGGGAGGCTACCTGTTGCTGCACTATTTGAGCTTTCTGTGGAGAAACTCGATGCCCAAAAATTCACCACACTTGCCCATCAACTAGAGTCAGGTTTGGTTTCAGTTGCTGTTACCAGAGGATTCACCTTGTGCAGGAGGATCCTGCCTCTGGAGGGAGGGTGCCCTGTTTCAAGTTCTCATGCTACTTGATTCCCAAAGAGTGCTGGGCCGTTTCTCAGACCTTGGGGTGACACTGCCCAGGTCAGCTGGGTTTCCCCAGCAGTGGTGGGACCTTCCCATTGAAATGCAGGTAACTTTGGCCTTTCTTTGGCTAAAGGCTGACAGAAGAATGCATCTTTCCAAGCCAGTCCTGTAACCCATGCTTGGTTCTGTCCCCATTTACTCAGCAAGGTGCAGGGATTGGCCAGCACAGGGTGCAGCTCTTGAACAGTCTTGTTTACTGTTGGCATTAGGCTCAGAGTTTCCTAGGGCTTTCCAGACACTGTCCCATTGTGACATTCCCCTTGGGGTTTTACTCTCATTCCTCACCCTGTGGTGCCATCTCCTGCCCGAGTACAGACATCCTCCTCTGCTCGCGCTCTTGGGGTTCTCAGGACCATCTGCTTTTCTGGGGAACCCGTCAGGGGGTCCCAAATGACTTGCAAACCGTCCCAGTCTGGGTTTGGGCTTTTAATTACCATTGCCATCACCCTTCCAACTCTGCCCGGATCCTCTCTCTAGGGGCCAGCCGATGCCTTGCACATGGTGGCATCAGAAGGAGAAGAGGGTCTCTTGCCAGAAACTAGTCCATTCTGCCCAGCTCCTTGTCTCAAGGGACAGAGAGCTCCTTGTCTCAGACCCAGAGTCAGGCCTATATTGAGGAGAGGGTAAGGGAACAGGAGGATAGATGGGAACAGCAGGACTCCTCGGGGCAGCTGGAGCAAAATTCCTGCTGCCTCTTGTGCAGAGGTTCCTGTGGGCAAAGGTCCCGGCTCTGCTCCTCCCGGACTGGTGGTGGCGGCGCCCCCGGCATCTCTGGTAGCTGAGGCCGGAGCTGCTCCCTCCTGTGCCCCGGTTTCCCGTCCCTTCCCTCGGGCTCTGCCAGCCCCGAGCAGCTGGAATCCGCTGCTGCCGCAGTTCCCCAGCGGCCGGGATGGGGTGGGCGGAGCGCGGCTCGCGCGGTGGCGGTGGGAAGGCGCGCGTGCCGCCGGCCGTTGCCACGGCGACCGCTGCGCGTCCCGCTGGAGCGCGGCGGCGCCGGCGGCTGCGCTGCAGCTCCGCGTCCTCCGCGCGGCCGGCTCCGTGTGCGGCTCCTCGTCCCGCTGCCTGTGCCGCTCCCCGCCCTGCTCTGCATCCCGATCGCCGGGCGCTCTGGAGGAGGCGCCGCTGGCCGGGCTTGGCGAGGCAGCAGGTGCGGGGGCGTGGGCTGTGCGGGGCCTGGGTGGCTTGGAGACGCCCTGGGTGGCAGCGGGCCCGGCAGTGGGGCTGCCCTGACGGGGGAGGGTTCCCGTCCTTGCTGCTGGGCACTCGGCTCGCCTGCGGTAGGAAAAGAGTTGTTCTGGAAGCGGGTGGCTCTGTGGCCATTGAACCTGGGTAATGGGATTCACGTCTGTTTCAGTCTGCCTGTAGACTACAGTCCAGTCCCCTTTGCCACCTCCACTAAAGAAACTCTTGCCCCATCTTGCTGGAGTGGGCACAGCTCTACCAGGGAAAGCTTACTCCTCCTTGCCCATCAGCAGAGATACTTAATGAGCTCTCATTAAATCTGGGGAACTGGCAGGTCCTGTGACAGTGAGAGCACTGTGACAGTGAGAGCCACTGTCCGGCTGGCCCTCAGGCCAGGGGATGCAGCACGTGGGTGCAGAGCTGTCAGGCTCAGCATGGGAAGGCAACAGGACTGTGGGACCAGGGGAAGGGGAGAAGCAGGTGTTGGTTCTGCTTCCTGCAGCACCAGCCCGCAGCTGGAACGGAGCAGGATATGGTGGTGCTTGCTCTTGGTGACTGACAGCTGCCAACCCATCGTTTCTGTGTGAAATTAGTTTCTCTCTCCCAAGTGCAGAGCTTATTCTGCAAGTGCTGGCTTTGGGAAACTCCTAAGGGGGATTTTTTTCCCCACATCTTCGTAGCTGGCTGCTCTTTTCTGACATGAGTAGCCTGGTATTAGCAGCAAACATCACCTCACTGCTGGATCCCTCCCTCTCTAAAGTGCTGTATTGAAATGATGAGCCGCACGAGTGCCAGTGCAGGTCCTTTGGGCCCTCCCCTGGTGACTTGACTCCTCTCTTCTGTGTTGTCCCTTTCCAACAGGTGATTCTTGAACTGTGCAGCCTTACCTCCTGTGCTGCTGTTGCTCAGCTGCTCTAAGAGTCTCCAAAGATGACTTTGTTCCATGCCTTTCCTTTCCATGTGTCACCAAAAGATCCCACCTGCAGAAGCTGCCTCACTGCCAGAGTGTTTTGCTAGGATGAAACACTGTTTAATTCAGGGGGTGTCTGTGTGAACATCTAGGCTCTAGCAATAGAGTTTTGCCTACCAAGCCCCGTGTCTGGCAGTCTGATCCCTGTGTGTGAATTCCTGCAGCTGCACAGCAGTGTTTCCCAGGGAATGCGGGACTTCCCCGAGGGACAGCTCAGCTCAGTTGGATCCCTGCGGGGGTAGACAAGGACCATCTCAAGAGAGAAGGTAATCTTTATGGTTTGTCAGACTTTGTGGTTGTGCACTTTGGGGTTGGGGCATCTCCTGGTGCAGTGGGGCCCTTTTGTATGTGGTTTGTTTGGAGGTTGGGGACGGGTCATTGGAGACGTTGCCATGAGCCGTAGGAGACGTCCTACGCAGGGCGCGTGCACCAGGTCCCTGGTGCCTGAGGGGACACAATTTGGAAGCAGGGGCGTTGGTATGGCACAGGCTGAGCTGCGCCCTTCTGCAGGAGCGTCCTGCTCTGCTGGTACCGTGGGAGAAGTGCCTGTGCCGGGAGAGACCGAGGCGGGATTCCCCGAGGGGAGCCCCTGCTCGGGGGGCACTGACTGGTCCTGACCTTGGGTGTTGTTCTAAGGGCCTGAGAGCTGAAAGGGGATTTCCACTTGAGGAACTGTTTGTGGGAGTGACTCGAGCTCCTGTGCTGGGAGTGGGGAGTGACTGAGCTGCAGCACAGCTGGGAAGTGAGTGCGGAGTGCTGCTCCCTGGGTCCGCTCTCCTGAGAGGGGGACAGAGGAAGCCTGTGTTTTGGGACTGTACCGTGTTCCTTGCCAATGTGTTTGGGATTTCAGTTGTTATTAGTATCTTGTGTTACTGTTGAAAGATCCCTGCGGGCTGTCTGGTGTGAAGTGGGAATGGGAGGAGGACCAAGGGGTGGTATTCTAAGGAGCAGCCCCCCGGGATGTATCCCAGCACATGGAAAGCTCTAGGGGAATGGCTGGGTGGGAATGTGAGCACGGAGACGTTCATCAAGCATTGTGATCACTGGTGGCCCCTCTGTAAACTAGATGAAGATGAAAAGTGGCCCTTTAATGGGACTCTGAATTATAATACCCTGCTGCAGTTGATGTTGTTTGAACCTTCCTTAGCAGGACAAAGTCTAGCACCTCCCTGCTGGATCACACACAAATTGGTATCCCTACAAGAGCCCACAGATGCCGTCATCATCATCGTCTCCGGTGTCGTCAGCAGCAGCAGCGGTTTCTTCATCTCCTCAGTGGTTTCTTCATCATCGTTGTCGGTGGTTTCATCGTCACTGGCAGCGGGTTCTTCATCGTCGTTGGCAGCAGTTTCTTTCTCATCATCACCGGTTTCTTCATCGCCATTGATTTCGTCGTCGTCGCTGTCATCGTCGTCGGTGTCTTCGTCATCGTCGCCTTCGGCAGCAGCGGTTTCCTTGGCGGCAGCGGTTGTGTTTCTCTCTTCTTCATCAGCATCGATTTCTTCATCGCCGTCGTCTTCAGTTTCTCTGCCATCGGTTCCATCGTCGCCGTCAGTTCCTTCGGCGTCGCCATCGGTTTCTTCTGCGTCGCCATCAATTTCTCCGTGTTCGTCGTCGGTTTCTCCATCGTTGGTTTCTCCGTGGTCGTTTCACCCTCGGTTTGTTCATCGTCGGCACCAGTTTCTCCTTCATCGTTTCTGTGTTTCTTCTTCCTCAGCATCGGTTTCTTCGTCGCCGTCGCCATCGGTTTCTTCATCGTCACCGTCGGTTCCATCGTCATCGTCAGCGGTTTCATTTCGCCGTCGTCGGTTTCTTCCTCGTCGTCGCCATCGGTTTCTTCTTCCTCGTGGGTTTCCCCCTTGGCGTCGGTTTCGGCTGCATCGTCATCATTCCCTTGCTCGTCGTCCTTGGGTTTGTTTCTCTCTCCTTCTGGGTCGTCCCTTTCGTCGGCGTCACCGTTGAGCTCTTCGGCTGCAGCGGCTTCTCCACAGTCGTCGTTCTCTTCAGCATGGGCGTCATCTCGTCTTTGGCGTCATCAATTTCTTCTGCGTCGTCGTCGTTGGTTTCTTCATCGTCGTTGGTGACGTCATCGTCATCAGTTTCATCATCATCATCAGCGGTTTCTTCATCGTCGTCGTCAGCAGTTTCTTCGTCATCATCGGTTTCATCGTCGTTGGTTCCTTGTCTTGGGTGCCCATCAATGGGTCTGTCTTGCCCTACAGAGAGTCTTGGGTGCCAAGAAAGGTGTTTTGGGTGCCCTACAAAGGGCCTTGTGTGCCCATCAAGGAGCATTTGTTGTCCTACAAAGGGTCTTGATGCCCATGAAGGGGTTTTGGGTGCTCTACAAAGGGTCTTGGGCACTACTCAGAGGGCGTTGGGTGCTTTACAAAGGGTCTCGGGTGCCACTCCAAGGGTCTTGAGTGCCCTAGCAGTGGTATTGGGTGCCCATCAAGGGCTCTTGGGTGCTCTACAAAGGGCCTTGGATGCTTCTCAAAGGGTCCAGACTCTATGAAAGGGATATTGGGTGCCCATCCAGGGGCCCTGTGTGCTCTACTAAGGGACCTGGATGCTGAACAAAGGGTGGAGACACTAGGAAAAGGGTCTTGGGTGCCCATCAAGGGGCCTTGAGTACCATACAACGGGTCTTGGGTGCCAACGAAGTGGTCTTGGATGCCCATCAGAGGCTCTTGGGTGCCAATCAAAGGGTCTTGAGTACACTACAAAGGGTCTAGACTCCATGAAAAGGGTCTTGGTTGCCCATCAAAAGGTGTCTTGAGTTCCCTGGGAGGGGTTTGGGTGCCTATTAAGGGGTCTTGCTTGCCTAAAAAACGGGTCTTTGGTGGCCATCAATGGGTCTTGGATCCTTCAAAAAGGTCTTGGTTGCTTCACAAAGAGGCACAACTCCCTGAAATGGTCTTAGGTGCCACTCAAAGCGTCTTGAGTGCCCTAGCAGTGGTATTGGGTGCCCTATAAGGACTCTTGGGCGCTTTACAAAGGGCCTTGGGCTCTTCTAGAAGGGTCCAGACTCTATGAAAAGGATGTTGGGTGCCAATCCAGGGGTCCTGTGTGCTCTACTAAGGGTCTTGGTTGCTCTACACAGGGTCAAGACACTATGAAAAGGGTCTTGGGTGCCCATTGAGGGGTCTTGTGTTTCCTATAAGGGGTTTTTGTGTGTGCTACTATGGGTCTTGGGTACTCTACAAAGGGTCTTGGGTGCCAGGAAAGGCCATTTGGGTGCCCTACAAAGGGCCTTGTGTGCCCATCAAGGGGTGTTGGCTGCCCAGCAAGGAGCATTTGTTGTCCTACAAAGGGTCTTGGGTGCTTCTCAAAGGGGCACGACTCCCTGAAGATGGTCTTGGGTGCCCTTCAGAAGGTGTCCTGAGTACCCTAGAAGGGGCTTGGATGCCCATCAAGGGCTCTTGGGTGCTCTGCAGAGGGTCTTGAGTGCTTTACACAAAGGGTCTCGGGTGGCACTCAAAGGGTCCTAGAAGTGGTATTGGGTGCCCTATAAGGGGTCTTGGGTGCTCTACTAAGGGCCTTGGGTGTACGACAATGGGTCCAGAGTCTATGAAAAGGATATTGGGTGCCCATCACGGGGTCTTGGGTGCCCATCAATGGGTCTTTGATTTCCTATAAGGGGTCTTGTGTGCACTCCTGTGGGTCTTGGGTACTTACAAAGGGTCTTGAGTTCCCTACAGAGGGTTTTGGGTGCCCATCAAAGGGTCTTGGATCCTTCTAAAAGGGACTTGGTTGCTTCACAAAGGGGCACAACTCCCTGAAATGGTCTTAGGTGCCACTCCAAGCGTCTTGAGGCCCTAGCAGTGGTATTGGGTGCCCTATAAGGGGTCTTGGGTGCTCTACTAAGGGCCTTGGGTGTACGACAATGGGTCCAGAGTCTATGAAAAGGATATTGGGTGCCCATCACGGGGTCTTGGGTGCCCATCAATGGGTCTTTGATTTCCTATAAGGGGTCTTGTGTGCACTCCTGTGGGTCTTGGGTACTTACAAAGGGTCTTGAGTTCCCTACAGAGGGTTTTGGGTGCCCATCAAAGGGTCTTGGATCCTTCTAAAAGGGACTTGGTTGCTTCACAAAGGGGCACAACTCCCTGAAATGGTCTTAGGTGCCACTCCAAGCGTCTTGAGGCCCTAGCAGTGGTATTGGGTGCCCTATAAGGGCTCTTGGGCGCTCTACAAAGGGCCTTGGGTCCTAAGTCTATGAAAAGGTGTCCTGGTTTCAGTCAGGACAGAGTTAACTCCATTTGTAGCAGCGGATGGGATGCTGTGTTTGGGAGTTACAATGAAAGCAGTGCTGAGAACACCCTGATGTTTTTAGTTGCAGTCAGACAGTCAAAGCCAGGACAGGTGACCCAGATGGGCCAAAGAGAGTATTCCATGCCAATTATGTCCTGCCCAGGATAACGGGGGCTGATGGGAGGAAGAAGAGGGGCGGTTCCGGGACGCGAGGGTCTTGGGGGACGGTCGGGTTCCGGGGCAGCTCTGGGTGGTGCGGCCTGAGTTGTGTGGTTGGGTGAGAAACTGCATTGGGTATCAATAGTTTCATATTCTTTTGCTCTAAAGTCCTGTTGCCATTGTTATATTTGATCTTTCTGTTCTCTTAGTAAACTACCCTTATCCCAACCCACGGGCCTCTGAGTTTCTTGGTTTTGGAGTTATTTGCCCCTTCCTTTTCCCTCTTCCCCTGCTCTTTTACTTTAAGGAGCAGGCAGCTGCATGGATCTCAGCCCACAGCCGGGGTGAAACCACGACACTTGTGTTGTTATTAAAGATTGTGTCTGTCAAATCTGCACTGCACAATTCCATGGTCACAGGTGAGAAATCCCTGATGCAGCGAAACCTGTTTCACTCACATTATTTAAATGGTAATATCCACCTGATCTTCTGAGCTTCACAGATCCCCAGAGTTTATTTCTGGGTGTCATGAGCACAACAGTTCCACTGCCTGTGATCTGCCCCCAAGGCGGTAGGTATTGTCTATATACAAGGCCTTGGACCAAATCACAGGGCTGGATCTAAACTTGGCAAGGAATGGCAAGAATAACAAGAAGCACTTGTACAGGTGTGTCAGCCAGAAAGGGGAGGTTTAGAAAGGGCTGAGGCACCTTCCCCAGGTGTGTTTATAAAAAGGGGAGATGAGGTGCTCAGGGATCTGGCTTAGCACAGGACGGGCACGGTTGGGCTCCATGATCTTCAAGGGCTTTTCTGAGGTTGTGATTCTGTGATTGTAGCCAGTAAATGATGGATGGATGTATTGATTTCTCTATGAGTCCTGTGGGTTGCCCACCCACGCCTCGCTTCTCCAGCTGCTGCTCCCCTCCCCGGCCTGGTCCGCTGGGAACGGCTGCGGGCGCGATGCTGCGTGAGGAAGGAGCCGGCACTCGCCGCCCGGCCCTGCCTGCAGGAAAAGGAGAGCGCTGGGCTCCTCTGCCGGAGCTGCTCCTTGGGGCTCCTTTGTCCCTGCCGCAGCCCCCGAGCGGCTCCCCCGGCACCGGCGGCCAGGGCCGTGCCCAGGGGCTGCGCCGAGGGAGCGGGGGACGCGGCTCGGCCCCGCGGCCCGGCCGGCATCCCGCCCCGGCCGGCGGGGAGCGGCGGCGGCTGCCAGGGCCGGGCTGCCGTTCGGCTCCGCTCGGGCCCGTTCGGCTGCGCTCGGCGGGACAGCGCTCCGGCCCGGGCCCCGCACCCGGTCCCGGCGGCAGCCGCCGGCTCGGCTCGGCCCGGGGACAGACGAGCGAGGGCTGAGCCTCCGCCCGCTGCCTCCCTCCCGCGGGGATCTGCTCACGGACCGGCCGGCCGGGCCTTCCCGCCCCTCGGGCCCCGACGGGGGCTCCGCAGCCTCGCCGGGAGCGAGTCCCGCACCCCGCACGAACCGGCCCCGGCCCCGGGCCGTGCCGGCACCCTGCACCCCGCCCGCCACCGGCAGCCCCTCCCGGCTCGGGCGCGCAGGGGCGGAGCCGAGCCCAGAGCAAGGAGATCGGCCGAGCCCCGCACAGCCGAGCCGAGCCGAGTCGAAGGGCCGTCTGAGCTCGGCGCCGTTCGGCCGGACTCGGTCCTGTTCGGCTCCGCTCGGGCCAGATCGGCTCTGTTCGGCTCCGCTCCGACCGCGGCACCGGCCCGTCCCCACCTGAGGCCTGGGCGGGCGGCGTTGGCGGCGGGGCCGGTGGCTGTGGCGGGGCCGGTGGCTGTGGCGGGGCTGCCTTCCCTTCAGCGCAGGGGATCACTGTGTGATCCTAGTTTTCAGAATACAACAATGCCCATTCTCTGCCATTCTAAAACAACTGAATGTCAACTGCAGGCGGGAATAATATTTGCTGTTGGTTCTGACTGAGAGATCAAGGGAATCGAGTCAGGTCTGAACTGGACAGATCAAAGGAAGGGCACAGGGTCTGTGCTGAGGAAGGGGCTCATTGTACAGGATGGATTCAATGTCTGCATAAAGCTGGGATAGACCTTGGGGAGGAAAAAAAGGGGGTTTAGAGGTTTGGGATCGATCCCCATCGCACCTCATCTGAAGAGAGATGAGTGGGATACATTAAAGTATTACTTGCTTCAGTGCTAAGAAGTGTAATTGATGGAATTGGAAACCAAAGCATGTGCAGGGAACCAACATAGGAAGTGGCTGTAAGTGTTCTGTCATGGGAGGGGGGAGGAAGAAGAGAGTTGGTTTCTTTCCTGTAGTTTTCAGCAAGGACTATAATCACTGTAGAGCTTGGATGGTGGATCTGAAAAGCTTCTAAAAGAGAAAATGATGCTGATTAGATGGTAGAAGCTTCCACAAAAAAAAAAAAAAAAAAAACCAACCAAAAACCAAACCAGCCCCTAGGGATGCAGTAGGATTAAATAACTTAATAGTGCATTGAATAGCGCCTTGGGGAAGTTTGGAAAGCAGATGCTTTGAACACTATTTTATGCTTATACATTTGCCTTTTTCTTTATTCACTTTACCTTCTATAACACAGGTTACAATAGTCAATAATATTTTTAGGAGACTCTTTCAAGTAACTCTGTGGGTTCTACATCATCTTGTAGCTGGATGCCTAAACATTTTGAAATGGCCAAATCCTCAATTGTTCTTTGTCTTGTATTGAATCCTAAAATGAAAGCACCTGAGATAAACTGCAGGCAGAGGGGGAAAACAATCTTTCCTTTGAACTTGAGTCTCAGCCTGTCTTTCTGTTATGAAAATGTATGCTACTGAAATAATGGTCTGGAGCTCGTGGATTCTTTGTTCATGATGAATACTTGTTCTTCCTGAAGCAAGATCTGGTGTAGTAAACATTTAGAGTTCTGAACTACCTGCTGGGTAACAGGGATGGTGTCTGTGCCGCAGGGTGGGTTTGTGTCACGGCTTGGTTTGTGAGAGAAGACTGAGGCCACGGGCTTTGTCCTTGGGAGCCCAGGGGCAGAGGACAGGTCAGGGACGCCCAGCAGCTGTGCCCGCTGCATGGCCACCAAAGGCAGGGAAAGCCCCTGGGCCTCCTGGGCACAGGGATTGCCTGGGGCCCAGCACCCCAAAGGCCTTCCTCTTGCTGGGTGCTGGGCAGGGCTGTGCATGGGGGGGCCGCCCATCACAGCCCGTCCCCAGGCAACGGTGAGGTCACAAGGCCCCGGGGCAGTGTCCAAGGGGGTGTCCTGCCAGAGCCCTGCCAGAGCTGTCCTGGGGACAGCCCCAGGCACACGCAGGAGGAAGGGCTCCTAGAGGAGCTGATGAACAGGGGGCTGAGGGAGGACAGCACTCCAAAGGCAGGACAAGGCTGCTGGAGGTTTCCTACCGCAAGGCCAGCTCAGGGCAGAGCCACCTTTAGAGATGGTTTGAGGGACAGAAACCCTTTCTGGCTGGAAGGCCGTGGCAAGAGCAAGGGGACGCCTTCTTGAGAAGCCTGCAGAGCTCAGCAGCCTCATCCCCCACGCAGCCGGGGGCAGCAGCCGTAAGCAAATGGGGTGCAGCAGTTTTGCAGGGGTCCCAGAGCTTTGGAGCCCAGGGCGGCAGCCTGCCAGGCGCGGGAAGGATCCTTGCCCCGAGGTTGATAGGGCCGGGGAGGAGGTGAGGCCCCGGGCTGAGGGAGAACAGGGCTGGGGCATCTCCTGGCAGTGGTGAGCAGCAGGTGGGAGGAGGGAGCCGCTCTGGCTCCCATGCTGAGGGAATAGCCGATCCCCAGCTCTGCTGCTTTAAACCTTGGGGAAATATCATCATCATGAAATCCCTGGAAATTATCATGATGGTCAGAGTAATAATAAGAATATAATAATGCATAGATGTGTGCTTTAGGCTTAATACTGTCTCCATATCTCTCCTGCTTCCAAGATTTCAAAAGCAACTTCTTATTACAAGACTACTTCTAGTCTGTTAGACTTTTTAGGCTGTGAAGTATAATTCTGACAAAAGAGAAGCCATAGCCATAACTTTTTTTTTTTTCCCAGAGGGAAAAGCAGAGGTTTTATGTCTTAAACATCTTGGTGCTGGCAACAAATTTGTCACTAGCATTTATTTCTTGCCATTTAATACATAAATTTATAATTTTGATGAAGAAGCTACTTCTAAAACATCACAATAATGCTCTAAGCAATAGATTTATTAAAAGATTCTCAGCGAAGGCAAAGGCAGTGTGATGGCACAGTACCTCTGGGATTCCTCCTTTGTGCTTATGCTTGGAGTGAGGGTTGGTTTAAGCCACACTTGTGGTAGGAACCAGTTTGGTGATGAGTTTAGACTGGCAGCAGAGCAACCAGCACAGCACACAAGGCTGCTCAGCACCTCCTTTCCCTCTCAGCTGGTTGTGGTGGGAGAACCTGTTCCATCTCTGTCCTTGTGGACTCAGGCAGAAGTGTCTGCACGTTCAGGCTCTATTCCTTGCCTGTGTGGTTGTCTCTTGTTACAGGGCAGCTTCTGCCCACAGACTGTAAGTTGGAGCTTGTTGGATGTCGCTCCCCTACACCAACTGTGTAGGGTAGCTACACCCTGCACTACAAACTGAATATTTGGCATAACCATTCAAAAAGCTTTAGGCAGTGTAAACTAGTCAAAGTTCAGAAGGGAAGCCAAAGAAACGTCTGTAGATGGTTGGTTAGATTTAGGAGAAGGGAGAGAGAAAATCCCAGCGACGACTTCCTGCTTCCTAGGAAAAGCACACGTAGGGTGCCTGTGCATTGTACATGGGCAGCAATTTTGGTGAGTGTTTCAGGAGAAGGTTCAATTTCTACCTTCCTGGTTTAGAAACAATGCTGGTGAATAGGAAGCTCAGTGTTCTAGTGCCAGGTAAATAGAACATCTTTCCACTGGGGGCGTGGGGGGGAGAAAAGCGATTTCAAAGCCCTGCTAGAAGCCAGTGCCCACACAGGACAAACATGCGCTTGTCCTTGTGCCTGGGATTTGAAAGCCTTTGCAAATGCTTGCCAAGGCCCTTAGAATCAAGAATTTAAACTGAACTGCCATGGTACAGCCAAAGGACACATTTCTTCTAAGGGGTTACAGGCTTTACACCTATCATTTTGTCGTGCCTAGAAAAAAGCATCTGCATCTACTTCTTGACAAGAGAATTGTTGCTTGTATGTTTGCTGCTTTTCTCTGTTGCGAGGCATTCAGCTTTCTCTGTCAGTATGGGATGTTTCCTTGTTCAGACAGACCTGTCAGAGGGCAGCAGTTAATCTGACTTTTTCTGAGGATGGATCTCAGCCCTTCCCAAACTTGCTCTGTCCCTGTGCTGCTTGGCCAGTGTTCAAAGCATCTGCTTTCCAAACTTCCCCAAAGCACTATTCAATGCACTATGAAGTTATTTAATAGCCTGGGTCATTAGTCATACTGTTCCACACAGGGAACCTCACATGCTTTGCACCTGCTGTCCATGCAATCCTACTCCAGCCCTTGGGGCTGCTTTGTTGGTTTTGGGGTTTGTTTTTTGTGGAAGCTTTTACCATCTAATCAGCATCATCTTCTCTTTTAGAAGCTTTTCAGATCCACCATCCAAGTGATTATAGTCCTTGCTGAAAACTACAGAAAAGAAACCAACTCTCTTCTTCCTCCCCCCTCCCATGACAGAACACTTACAGCCACTTCCTATGTTGGTTCCCTGCACATACTTTGGTTTCCAATTCCATCAATTACACTTCTTAGCACTGAAGCAAGTAATACTTTAATGTATCCCACTCATCTCTCTTCAGATGAGGTGCGATGGGGTTCAACCCTAAACCTCTAAAACCCCTTTTTTTCCTCCCCAAGGTCTATCCCAGCTTTATGCAGACATTGAATCCATCCTGTACAATGAGCCCCTTCCTCAGCACAGACCCTGTGCCCTTCCTTTGATCTGTCCAGTTCAGACCTGACTCGATTCCCTTGATCTCTCAGTCAGAACCAACAGCAAATATTATTCCCGCCTGCAGTTGACATTCAGTTGTTTTAGAATGGCAGAGAATGGGCATTGTTGTATTCTGAAAACTAGGATCACACAGTGATCCCCTCCGCTGAAGGGAAGGCGGCTCCGCCACAGCCACCGGCCCCGCCACCAACGCCGCCCGCCCAGGCCTCAGGTGGGGACGGGCCGGTGCCGCGGTCGGAGCGGAGCCGAACGGAGCCGATCTGGCCCGAGCGGAGCCGAACAGGACCGAGTCCGGCCGAACAGAGCCGATCTGGCCCGAGCGGAGCCGAACAGGACCGAGTGCAGCCGAACAGAGCCGAACGGCGCCGAGCTCAGACGGGCCTTCGGCTCGGCTCGGCTGCTGTCGGCTGTGCGGGGCTCGGCCGATCTCCTTGCTCTGGGCTCGGCTCCGCCCCTGCGCGCCCGAGCCGGGAGGGGCTGCCGGTGGCGGGCGGGGTGCAGGGTGCCGGCACGGCCCGGGGCCGGGGTCGGTTCGTGCGGGGTGCGGGACTGGCTCCCGGCGAGGCTGCGGAGCCCCCGTCGGGGCCCGAGGGGCGCGAAGGCCCGGCCGGCCGGTCCGTGAGCAGATCCCCGCGGGAGGGAGGCAGCGGGCGGAGGCTCAGCCCTCGCTCGTCTGTCCCCGGGCCGAGCCGAGCCGGCGGCTGCCGCCGGGACCGGGTGCGGGGCCCGGGCCGGAGCGCTGTCCCGCCGAGCGCAGCCGAACGGGCCCGAGCGGAGCCGAACGGCAGCCCGGCCCTGGCAGCCGCCGCCGCTCCCCGCCGGACGGGGCGGGATGCCGGCCGGGCCGCGGGGCCGAGCCGCGTCCCCCGCTCCCTCGGCGCAGCCCCTGGGCACGGCCCTGGCCGCCGGTGCCGGGGGAGCCGCTCGGGGGCTGCGGCAGGGACAAAGGAGCCCCAAGGAGCAGCTCCGGCAGAGGAGCCCAGCGCTCTCCTTTTCCTGCAGGCAGGGCCGGGCGGCGAGTGCCGGCTCCTTCCTCACGCAGCATCGCGCCCGCAGCCGTTCCCAGAGAACCAGGCCGGGGAGGGGAGCAGCAGCTGGAGAAGCAAGGTCTCTCCCTGCCCAGCTCTCCAGCCTGTCCAGGTCTCTCTGGGTGGCAGCGCAGTGTCCTGCCTGTCAGCCACTCCTCCCAGCTCTGTATCACCGGTACTTGCTGAGGGTGGATGCTGTTCCCTCACCAAGGCCGTCAATGAAGATATTAAACAGGACTGGACCCGACCCCGAGCCCTCGGGAAAACCCTGAGACCCGACACCCAGAACGTGTTCACCAAGCACGAGGTTGGTGTCCCTGCCTGTGGCAGGGGGGTTGGAACTCTGTGATCCTTGGGGTCCCTTCCAGCCCAGACCAGTCTACGATTCTATGATTTTTCTATGAACGTGGCTCCTGTATCCACCAGAAATGGAACCGGCTCATTTCTTTTTTTTCTTCTTTCTTTCTTTTTTTAAGCTTATTTTAACTCTCCCATGCTCCGAGGAAGGTTCAGCAGGAACTATTGGGGCCGTGTATCCATCTCTAATTTTATCCATGAACAGGCCGTAGGGACAGACAGACAGACAGGTCTTTTTTACACTTGCTCATCTCGAGTCACAACGTTCATCATACACATCCCTTCATGTTCTGAGAAATGGGCTGGACGGTTACAAATGATTCCAGGGACTCCTTATTCCAAGTCTTCTGGTGAGTTTGGGAAGGCCAGCGAAACCGGTTCTGCTTGGAACTGTTCTCCTTTCATGCCAGAGAGTTCCTTTTGTCCCTGGTCTGTGGGTGACAAGTATCCTTCATTTGCAAAACAAACCTTGGCTCCTCTTGCTTTAAGTGTTCAGTTGCCCCCAGCGAGCTGGTGCTGCTTGAATCCCCCCAGGATGGGGGTGGCAGAGAATGAAAAAGCAGCTGGCAGGAGCTCTCCCCGTCAGGAGTTCCTTTGCCGGCAGAAGATGCATCTAATTCCCCCCAGCACATGGGACCCGGTGAGTTTGAACCCTTCTCCCTTTCTTTCCTCCGGCACGGTTGTTCCTTCCCAGGTGCCAGACGTTACACTTGCTTTTGTTGAACTTCATTCGGTCTCTCCCTGCCCAGCTCTCCAGCCTGTCCAGGTCTCTCTGGGTGGCAGCGCAGTGTCCTGCGTGTCAGCCACTCCTCCCAGCTTTGTGCCCTCACATACTTGCTGAGGGTGGATGCTGTTCCCTCACCAAGGCCGTCGATGAAAGCATTGAGAACGATTATCAACACTTTCAAAGGGGGGAAACGTTACCAATTATTGTATTTGATGACTTTGATTGTGAGGGAACAGTAAGAGAATAGACTGTATGGAACGGTGTGGGAAAGGGCAGGGAACGGGCTTCAATGGCACCTTCCCTGCTGCCGCCATGCCAGCCTGGACAGCCAGCGATGCCCCCGCCGGGCAGCCCCCAGCAGCAGGAAACTCCCTCCCCCCCCCCCCCCGCAGCCCCCGCAGTCCCCGCCGGGCGTGAGCCGAGGAGCGGCCGGGGCTGCCGGGGGAGGGCCGGGCCCCGCCGGGGACAAAGGCCCGCCCAGGCGGGAGATGCCACCGCTTCTTCAGCCCCGCCGCCGGCCCGCGAGGCCCTGGGCAGCCCCGACGACGGCCACCACCGGACAGAGCCCAGCTCCGATGAAGGGAAGGCGGCCCCGCCACAGCCACCGGCTCCGCCGCCAGCGCCGCCCGCCCAGGCCTCAGGTGGGGACCGGCCGGTGCCGCGGTCGGAGAGGAGCCGAACAGAGCCGATCTGGCCCGAGCGGAGCCGAACAGGACCGAGTCCGGCCGAACAGAGCCGATCTGGCCCGAGCGGAGCCGAACAGGACCGAGTCCGGCCGAACAGAGCCGAACGGAGCCGAGCTCGGACGGTTCTTCGGCTCGGCTCGGCTCGGCTCGGCTCGGCTGTGCGGGGCTCGGCCGGACTCCTCGCTCTGGGCTTTCTTCCAAAAGTCTCCTGACCCCCCTGCAGATCGTTTTCTCACCGGTTTTGCCGTCACTTTGGGGACAATCTTTTCCCGGCAGTGTTTGGCATTCCAGAATCCCCTTGGCAGTGGGGGTGGGAGCAGGAACCTGAGCGCTGCCATTCTGGGGTTTGGGGTGTTTCTTTTCCCCACGGTGTCAGCATCTTGCAGGTGAGGTTTGAACCATGTTCCAGACAGCAGGTGAAAACGGAAAGGCCGCGATTATTATTCAATTATTCAAAATCATTTATTTTCCAGGAAGATTAAAAAACCAATTTGTTTTATTTTAAGGAGAAAAAACAAACCTGGGCAGAGTCAAGCTCCCCAAGCAGTCCTCAGAGGGGAGCTGGGTTAGCCTGGGCTGTTTGCCACACCCTCTGTCTAATTTCTCGTTCTAATCCCGGCTTTTCAAACTTGAGCCTGGTCCTATTCTCTGATCCTCAGGGCTCAGGGCTCTGGGCCCGCTCGGTGCGGGGGGCCGGGTGGCGGAAGGGAGGGCAGGGGGGAGGAGGGCAGGGGCAGGGACCCGAGGGGAGCTTCTTCGGGTTCGCTCTGCAGCCGCGGTGCTTCCAGCCGAGGGGGCCTGACTGTGCTGCCGGCCACAGCCCTGGGCCGGTGGAGCTGCGTGCTGGGAGCAGCTCCCCTCAGCCAGGCCGGCACCTGGAGGGGGTGGGGCTGTGCCCCTGGTTGCGGTGCCCGTGCTGAGCTTGGCACCCGGGGCCTTCCTCAGGCCTGGCCTTCTCCCGGGGGCTGAGCAGGAGAGATGCCCCGGGCTGGCCTGTCCCCGGGCTTCGTCCTGCGTTGATTTGGAAGAGCAGAGCCCTCCTCACTCTGCCCATGGGGGCTCAGCAGTGCCCTTCTGGCCGTGGGGCTCCCCAGCACTGGCAGCCCCCCAGGGCTTTAAGGCCAAGCACGTGCTGGGGTGCTGGGGGCTCCTGGGTGTCAGGGAGCTGTGGGGATCTGCAGAGTGGAGCTTTGCTCCTGCTAACGCAGTTGTTTTCTCCCCCCTTAGTGGTCAGAAGTGCTGCTCTTCATGGCACATGGACCGGACAGAAGCTGCTTCCCCATCTGTCTGGGAGGACTGGAGGGCAGCAGGACGTCCCGGCAGGCACACAGGGCTGAGGAGAGCAGAAAGGAGCCGTGCCAAGGCTGTGCTGTTCCAGATCTGAGCTCTGACGTCCCTGTGCATCCCAGGGCCAAATCAGGGTTTTTTTCCTCTGAGCTGCACAGCTTTTTGCAAGGGAAAGTGAGTTGGGCTGAGCTGCCTTAGGAACAGAGCTGTTCCTTTTGTGCAATTGTGCGGGAATGTGACCAGAAAAGTTGCTGAAGAAACTGTCTTAAGACTCAAATCTTAAGACTTAAATTTAGGAAGCAGGAATTCTTGATTGGTCTGATGACTTAGGTGTCCTGAGACTCTAGAGTTCAGCAGCTGGACATGTTTCTCTGTTCATGGCTTCTTTCTGCTGTCTCCTGGGCTTCTGTGTTTGTTTCTCCTTTTGTCACTCCCTTCTCTCTCTTTTCACTGTTTGCTTTCTTTATTTTTGCCCATTCATCACTTCATTCTTCTCTCTCTTTTTGGCGTTGTTTTTTCCCCATTTCATTGCTTCATTCTCTTGTCTTGTTTGCTGGGGTTTTTTTCATTGTTTTTGCTCTTTTTTTGGGGGTTGGTTTTGGTTTTTTCCTTGATCCATTTTTGTTTCTTCTTTCTTCTCTCTCCTGGCTTTTTCAGGGGCTTCCTCTCACCTGCCTTTTCATTGTGTCTCTCCACTCTTATTTTCTTTGTTGCTTTTTTCCCCTTTTGCTTCTTCCTCTGCTCTCTTGCAGCTTGCTGGGGATTTTTTTCCCCCTTTAGTCACTTCCTCAAGTGACTTGCTTCTTATTTTCCCCTTTTCTTGTTGCCTTCTGCTGTCTTTCCTTTCTTGAGGTTGCTTTTTCCCCTTTGGTGGCTTCCTTTTTTTCTGGTTACTCTGATTAGTTTTTCCCCATTTCATCCCTTCCTTCTGAACTCTTCTGATTCTTTGTGTTGTGTCTGTTTTCCCCTTGTGTCTCTTTGTTCTTCTCTCTCCTGATTTTGAGGGGGTTTTTCCCCCTTTTTCATTGGTTCTTTCTGCTCTTTTCTCCATTTTGGTTCTTTTTGTTCCTATTTTGTCATTGCCTTCTGTACTCTTCTCATGGGTTTGGTTGTTTCTTTTCCCCTTTGGTGCTTCCTTCTGCTCTTCACACCTGAAAACCTATTTCAGTGTTGCTCTAGTGAGGAACAAATAACAGGTTCCTTTTGGGTGGTGACCATGGGATGTGGTCAAGCTCTTTCTGAGGGACAGCAAGCTGGCTAGAAGTCAGGTTGGGTCTGAAAAGGGCAGACATCTCTTTGCTGAGGTTTGTGGTGTGCTGGGGAAATGGGGGTTGGTGTGTTTGCAGAATGACCTGACTCTGCCTTCATGTTCCCCTCTTAGGGACACGACTGACAGGGGAATGATTTCAAAAGGCTGTTCATTGTCCCTGCAGTGTCTAGAACCCTGATTCCTTCTTTGGGAAACCTAATCTGCTTAGCAGATACCAGGAATGATCCAGCTTTACAATGTTCCTGAGACGCAGCCAGCCACTTTGTGCTGTGGGTGAGATGACACCAGTGGCAAAGCCCTTAGAATGGCAAATGGCCAAATCCAAATCTCCTTCAAAAGGGAGAAAGAAATGTGAAGTTCTATAGCACTGAAAATCTGTTTTCTATGTAGCAAGTATGGCAGCAGCCTGTGTTTGGAAGCTGCTTGTGTGTGAGACTCTGTTTCAAATGACAGTCTGAGTTCCTTTAGCAGCCAGCTGAGGCCTGATCTGAAGGGCTCTGCATCTCCTGCAGCATGGCCAGGAATTGGTGTTTTTGAGAGCCAGTGGGTGTCTATTTCTTGAAGCTGAACTTGCTCAGGCCAGACTGAGGGTCAGAAGCTGAGGAGATGTTGAATTCAGTGCAAGAGCCATCGCTGGCAAAAGGCTGTTCACTGAGTGGAGCTTTATTCCTTCAGACCTGGTGATGAGGATGGGACAGAGCTGAGGGGACTGGAGAGAAAAAGAAATGAAAAAATGGTGTGAAGAAGTAATCCTGATTACTAAATGTCCTGGGCATTGATGGTTTTATAGCCAAGGAGGGTTTGGCCTGGTTTGGGTCTTGCTGCCAGGTGGCAGCTCGTGATTCCTGAGGCTGATGATCACAGCTCTGCACCAGTTTCCAGCTCTGTTCCCTGTGTGCTGCTCTCTGCCCTTGTGTCATTCGTGGCCATTCTGACGTCCATCCCATCCCATCCCAGCATTTCCCACCACTTAATTCCCATTCTGCCCCCCCCTTACTTCAGACTTGCTGCAAGGCAGGGCTGTTTTTCTTCAAACAAGAGGCCAGCATTCTAGAGGGAGAGTTCCTGTGGGCACTCCAAAAGCCCCTGCTCTGTTGTCTGAGCTCTTTGGTGTCTTCAGATCTTCTGACAGAGATGTCAGATCAGACAGTCCTTTCCCCAGAGTGTTTCTACCAACAGTCATGGTTTTTCTGTCTTTTAAAAAAAATTCATGTAACATAATGCAATTTGCATATTAGTGAACAGGAGGTCAAGTCAGTGGAACTTGAGTATCTGCTGAAGTGCTCATCAAAAAGAGATGGATAGAGCTGCTTTAACACCATGGATGAATTCCTGGGCTGTGCAGACAACTTGCAGAAAGCCCTGGGGAAATACAGCTGCTGAGATGCCCGTTCCTCTGTTCACTTTATTTGTTAGACCATACTTACAGCTTCCTTTGCAGTGCAGTGGTACAATGTGTGTGTTTAGTACTGTTCTCCTCTGCTGTGCCCTAGCTACAAATGCATCAGAGCTCCACAGCTGTTGAAGTGTCCGTCGTGAGCTGGGTTCTGCATCCCAAGAGGTTTGCAAGAGTTTGGTTTCCCTCAAGGGGAATGTATCATTCAGCCAGCTAAGGAAGAAGTTTGTGGTGTGAAGGAGACTTTGTGTTCCAGAGACAGTTGGTGTCTGTAACCGGTTGGGTTTTTCCCTTTGAGTGGTGCAGTTTGTACCTGGGGAATCTGCAGAGATGCTTCAGGGTCGCAGGTCTCTAGATGCTTCTGTGTTGTCCTGAAGCAGATGTGTCCTGTCTGTGAGATTAAAAACTCTTCCTGCAGAAGTCAATGTCGTTGGGTGGAAGGGGAACTGCAACAGAGGATCCCAGCTTGTCTCTTCTCAAAGCAGTGCAAGGCCAGCCCATGGCAGCTGGTAACTCCTGCACCCCATTTTACAAGGCCCTGCTGACAGGTCCCCATGTTCTTTAGCTCTGTTGCTGAGAGCTGTACCTCTCCCGGGCAGCAGCAGGACCTGAGATGTGGCCAACTCTGGCCTGGGAAGAGCCACGGGTCTGCAGGAGGCAGCGAGAGCCCAGGAAAGTTCTGGAATGGTCCCAGTTGCTGTGCTGAGGCGTGGAGCGCTTTGGGAGGGACACTGGGTGATGTCTCAGTCGTCCCTGCCACTGGGCTGGGCCTGGCAGGGGTGTATTTTGAGCCCCTGGTTTGGGAGAGCAAATCCTCCAACCTGGTAAGCTGCTGAACCAGGGGAGGAAAAGGAGTGTGAGGGGAGGTGCCTGGTGCTGCCTTAGTTGCCAATGGTCCGTAGTCTGAGAGGCGACTGCAGGCAGAGCCACTGCCTGCCAGAGACTGGGGAGAGCTGCCTGTGATTCCCAGGGGGAGCAGACAAGCTGTGGGGAGCAGTTGACAGGCTCAGAGCTGCAGCTGGCTCTGTGTTTGACACCCTCTGGAGAGGCAAGAGAAAACCTGCTTGTTTCCCTCCCATTGAACTCCAGCTCTGCTGATCTTTGTGTTTCTTCTCCTTAGGTGGTGGTTGTGGCCAGAGCCTGGTGCAGCCCCTGGTGAAGCTGTGCAGAATGAAGGGCTTCAGGGCCTTTGCTTCTGGCTGAAAGTGGCAGAGGAGGTGAAATGCCCCAGGGTAAGGTGGGGATGGCAGGTGAGATTTCCATCCCTGTTCCTCAGGCATGGCAAGATCCTGGTTGTGTTGGAGGGTGTGGTGCTGGGATCAAGCTGCAGGTGCAAGGACCTTTCCTGTCCCACATGGCGTTATCCTAAGTAGGGGTATAAACTTTCCTCTTTGTTTCCTGGTTACTGAAGCCAAAGGTCTCACTCTGAGCATCTGGCTTTCAAGATTCTGGTCAATAACCATTTCTCTGTTTATTCTGCGCTCTCTGAGCAAAACAGGGACATGTGGCAGTTCTGGGCTCCCCAGTTGAAGGACAGGGAGCTACTGGAGAGGGTAGAAACCAGGGCTACAGAGATTCTGAGGGGACTAGGCCATCTGTGGTGCAGAGAGAGGCTGAGGGAGGGCATCTCTGTGGGTAGGAGAAACCCCACGGATCAGCGTCAGTGCTGGGAGGATGGAGGCTTCCATCTCCTCCCCAGTACTGGCATCACAGCCACCGCCCCTGCAGCAGCCATTGCTGCCAGCAAACTGCATCTGATGCTGGGCAGGAGCCGTAGATGCCCTGGGGGGCACTGGCTGAGCACTGACAATTCAGCTCCCATCTGGCCAGCAAGCAGGCATGGCTGGCTGGGCCTGGCACGCCAAAATCCTGGAGCGGGTGCTGCTGCTCTGCCCAGCTGGCTCCATCGCCTCTATGGCCTCGCTTGGTGCTGCCTGGACCTCAGCTGGCAAAACCCCCTGGGGAATCCCTGTGAGAATGGATCTGGCGTTTCCCCAGCCCTGTTCAAACTCTTCCCCTGGAACTAGGGAATCAGAATGTCTCTGGCCTTGAGGTAGCCCCACAGACTCCCCTTGCTGTTACCGAGTCTTTGCACACAGACACCACACACCCCCACAGCCTTCAGTCTGCACTCAGACACACACACACACACAGAATATTTTAGGGGGTCTGTCTGGAGTTTTTAACTGTGCTCTCTCGAGTGTGGAGGCATCTGATGTCTTTCCTCCAGCATCTGTGCTCTGCTGTGGCTGCTGGGTCTGGTGTGTCCATCCTGGTGTGGCCCCAGGTGACTCAGCTGTGCTGCAGACTGTTTCTGGGCTCCACCTGCTGTTCCAACATCAGAGGAGGTAAAAGCCTGGCTGATAAGGTACAGTTTGCTTTTCCATGCCACGTCCTTGCTCAGGTTGAGCAGACTGACTGTTGTCCATGTCTGTCAGGTACATCTTTCCAGCGTCTTTCCAGTGGGAGCTGTGCAGTCGTGTTGGGTGATTTGATGGGGACAGAGAGGGCTTTAAGCCTGGGGCTGTGAGGCCAGAGTAGATGGTTGGTGTGGCTGTGGATGATGGCAATATCCTCATGTCTGCAGAAGGGCTGAGGGATTTGGTTCCCAAGGATCTGCTGTGTGACATCCAAGCCCTTGACGGGTATGAAAGGGGGAGGGTTTGGCTGAGCAGTGGCAGCTGCAAGTCGGAGCTGAACCCCCCAGGGGTGGATCAAGGCATTGGTGTAGTGTGAGGCTGTGGTCAGCCGTAGCTGTCCTCACTGTCAGGGGAGCTGATTCATCCAAACGCTCAAGGAAAGGGACCTTGTGACTGTTGGGGGAAGCCCTCGGTCCCGTTGGAGAAGTGATGTCTCCAAATGCAGATGCTGTAGAAAGGTGGGGACAGTAGTGACTCTTGTGTGGAGAGCCCGGAGCAGGTGGGCGTAAGGGCTAAAAAGAGAGTTTGTTCTTGCTGGTGCTGAGCTCCCTCTGTTGCTGGTTGGTTGTTTTTCCTCCTGTGGTCTGTGTTGTGGACTTGTGTGTTGGAGCAAGCCCAGCGTGGAGGCTGTTAGAAGAACAGGACCGAGTGTTGCTGTTGTTTAATCCAATCTGCTTGACCAGCTGTATTGGAATGAGGAGATGGGAACCCCTTGTAAAGCAGGCTTTCTTTTGCACCTGCTCTCTTGCAGCTCACAAGGCTCTTGTGAGGCACCAGGTCTTGAGAAGGCGCCTGGCTTCTGTGCTGCAGCAAGGTGGTGAGTCCAGCGTGGGGTGTTCCCCCCTGGGCCAGGTTGTGCTGATGGATTACTTGGCAGCACAGAGAAGTAACCACAGAAGTGGCTTGGACACATGGTTCTTGGTTTGGGCCCCACGTGGAACATGTGAAAGTGCCTGAGAGTGTCTCATGACAGTCTGAAACTAGGCAGGGCTCAGGGCCATGCCTGCAGCAGATGTTCTCTAGAGAGGAAGGACAGGGATGGGAGAACTTGCTAGGAAGGCATTGCTGATGGGAAGGTTGGGGAGTATCTTTTGAAAATGCTGACTCTCAGTTCAGGAAGCTGCTGCTGCTGCTGCTTCTGATGCTGCTTTTTCCCTTGTGTGCAGATGAGTCCAGCCCCCTGCTCCCAGATCTGCTCCATGTGGAATCCTTGGGGCAGTGAAGAAAGTAGCCTTGAATTGTAGCAGCCGCTTCCTGGCCATAATGTCCCTCCAGGAGGTTGCTGTGAACTCCAGAGCCCGCTGGGGCTGCCCCAGCGCAGCAGGAGGAAGGTGCAGTGGGGTCAGAGCTGAGGTGTTTCTCTCAGCAGCCGTTGCTGTGCAGAGCCAGGTGCCTGCGTTTTGGGGAGCCTCTGGCAGCGCAGTTCCCCCCCGGCGCTGGGGGCAGCCTGGCAGGCTGCAGCTTGACACTGCTGGCAGTGCTGGGCTGGCAGCGGCAGGGCCTGAGGGGCCGAGGCTTTTCCGCAGGGATGGAAGGACTCTGGGCCCTGCTGCTGCCCAGGGCCTGTGCTGGGAGCGTGCGGGCTGGTCCTGTGTGTCTGCGCGGTGGACTCGTGGCAAGGCCTTAGGAGGCCCCAGCAGCTGAAGTTTGCCTGTTGTTTGTGTCACCTGCTGAGAGGTGGTTTTGCCGTCTGGAGGTGGGACGTTGGCTGCTCAAGCAGGGCCTGGTATGTCTGCCTGATGGGGCTCCTCTGGGTTCGGTCCGAGCGCAGGTGAGTGCAGGCGGTGAGAGGGGCCCCCTGTTTGCTTTGCAGTCAGTGAGCCTGGCCTGAAGGTGAAGTGACCTCCCCAGGGCCAGACACCGTGTTGCTGTTGGAGCTGTGTGGGTGAGTGTTTGTCACCTGGGCTCAGCCATGGCAGTGTTGTGCTGGATGTGTGAAGCTGCTGCTGCTGCAGAGGCCCACGATAACTCCAAGGCCTATGTGAGGTTCTGAACCAAGCTGCAGATGTGGTGGTGTCCCTTTTATGTAGCTCACACCCAAGCTGAGGGCCAGATCATAGAGTCCTAGAGCGCTTTCCAGGTCATCCAGTGTAACCCCCTGCAGTGAGCAGGGAGCCCCTGAGCCAGATGGGGTTGCTCAGAGCTTATGGAGCCTGACCTTGAACGCCTCCCAGGCTGGGGCTTCCACCACCTCTCTGGGCAACCTGTGCCAGTGACTCAGCACTACGCCTTAGGAAGAGCTTCTTTGTAATGTCTGATTTAACCCAACTCTCTCAGGCTGTCCTTGTAGGATGGGGTGCTCCAGCCTTGTCATCATCCACGCTTGGCTTAGTCTGACAGGGTGCTAGGCCCCAGAGGCTTTCTGCTGTGGGAGCCTTGCCAGCTCCCAAGCCGGGTGCTGAGCTCTGTGCAGCCGCAGCCTGCGCTCCAGCTGGCAGCTCTGTGGCAGCAGTTGGATCCCGGCAGAAGAAGGTCAGCAGAGAAGGGGGTGATCATGCAGCGATGGCTCAGCCAAATGCAGGGAACTGACCTGATTTCAGGGAGAACTGGTCTTTGGAGCTCAGTGCTTGCTGCCTCTGTGTCAGAGCAGGGGTTTGGCTGCTCCAGATGATCCTGCCCCCCTCCCGTGGTGCGCGTGGCATCACATCTCTACCATTAGTTCATTTGCTTTCTCCTTTGCCAACAGCAGCCAGATCCCTACTGCTGGCAGCCAGCTCAGGGCCTATGGCCCATCTGGCCATAAATCGATGTGAGTTCTGTTTCTACTGCTGCTGTCAAGGTGTGGTGTCAGCGTAAGTAAATTCCCACTTCTTCCTCCTCTCCCCATCAGCCCTGACCACAAGGATGGGCTGGAGCTGTAGAAAGGCTGGCAAGGTCTGTCTCCTTGCCAAGATGTCTTTCAGCAATAGCAGCAGCGCTGTGTGGGGCTTTACTGATAGTTTTCAGAGAAGCCAAGGCTGGGATTAGGAAACTCTTTTCCTCTCTTAGCAGTGAGGACTCCAGCCTCCCTTTCTGCCCAGGCCTGGCCAGTGGATCCCCACGAGAGGGAAGTGAGCAGCGTTGCCCCGGCATCTGTTCCTGTGAGGGACCTGCAGAACAACAGCAGGATGCCTGAGGACCTGTTAGCCTCCCAGAGAGGTAAGGCAGGAGCCTGCCCGCTCTCCTGTGGGAAGAGGGGTCTTTCCCCCCCCCCCCGAGAGCTCACACATTCCCAATGAAGAGTTCTCCCCTCTGTATTCCCCCCACCCTTGCAATACCCTGCCCTGTTCTCGGTGCCCCCATCGGCCTCCTTGTTGCAGCAGGCGTGTCCAAGTGCAGGGCAGGGAGAGGAGCAGCAGGGGGTGTGAGCAAGAGACTTGTGGGCAAGCAGAGCTCCGTGTTCTGTTAGTTCTCTCTCAGCCCGATGTGAGTAGGCAATATTCTCGTGCTCCTTCAAAGCTCCTGTTTCTATTCTCCAAATGAAGGTCAGAATCTCTTGCACTCCCTGTGCTGCCTGTTCAGCCTCGTCCTGGGCCAGTCTGTCCCTTTCTCTGGTCAGCGTTACCCTCCAGGTGTCCTCGGCGGTGCAGAACGGGGATCTTGGTTGGCAGTTGAGCTGCTTCTGAGAAGCCAAGTGTTTCTTCCCCGAGCCTGATGTGTTTCCCGTGGCTCGTTCCAAGCCCACGCTCTTGGCAGGTTGCTCCCCGGGCACGCAGCACCCCAGAGGCGCCCTTAGAATCTGTCCATAGCTCGAGCCTTTTTCCTGCTGCAAGTTCTGATGCTCTGGCTCTGGCAGTAATTCAATCATTGCTGCCTTTGGGGCTGGAGTTGCAATAGGAAAAGGATTTGATTCTGTGGCCTGGTGGGCAGTGCTCACTGCACGTCCAGCCTTACGGGTACCTTGCCGGGCGGAACTACGGCCGCCTGTGAAGCAGGAACCTTGAGCCTCTTCTAAAGGTTCTTCTTTCCAACGGGCTCTGCTGGGATACACAGCTTCCATAGTCTCCAAGCAACCACGTGTCAGTGGGGCTGTAGTGGTGGCACTGAGGAAGGAAGCTGCATTCCCAGTGTTACTTCAATCCCAACCTCATCAGGCTGCATGCTGGGTGTTTCAGAACTCTGGGTGGGGGAAGCCAATGGTTTCCCTTTTGTTCCAGAGCAGCAGACACAGCCTGAGAGACCATTCCTGGCATCTTCTCGCCTAAAGGGAATTCCCAGGCTGCTTCAGTGTGAAGTATTCTGGCAGCTCCTGCTGGCAAACACCCTGGCCATCCCCTGCTCCCTTCATCCAGCTGTTCAGAGAAGGATGGCACTGCTCTTCTCTAAGGCCTCAAGCGCTGAGCCAGGACTCCCAGGGCTGCTCCTGGTTTCTCCTGGGAGAAGAGCCAAAAGGGTTTGGTCCTGTCTGGCAGCCCCGAGGCAGGAGCTCTCCTCAGTTCCCTTTGAAGTGTGTTAAAAGCTTTCTGTGCCTCTCTTGCCCACAGCAGTTGGGCAGGATTATTTTTCAGGAGTTCCTCAAGAGGCTTTGCTGTTAGTCCGTAATGGTCAATCTACAACCCACAGCAGGCTGAGATCCCCAGAAAGGTTCTGAGCTGGTTTTACTGCTGAGGGGGTTCCTCAGGTGGCTTCTCTTCCATTTCTTCTCAGCTCTCCTTCTCCTCCAGCCAGTTTGTAGCCAAGGGAGGCTTCCTGTTGCTGCACTATTTGACCTTTCTGTGGAGAAACTCGATGCCCAAAAATTCACCACACTTGCCCATCAACTAGAGTCAGGTTTGGTTTCAGTTGCTGTTACCAGAGGATTCACCTTGTGCAGGAGGATCCTGCCTCTGGAGGGAGGGTGCCCTGTTTCAAGTTCTCATGCTACTTGATTCCCAAAGAGTGTTGGGCCGTTTCTCAGACCTTGGGGTGACACTGCCCAGGTCAGCTGGGTTTCCCCAGCAGTGGTGGGACCTTCCCATTGAAATGCAGGTAACTTTGGCCTTTCTTTGGCTAAAGGCTGACAGAAGAATGCATCTTTCCAAGCCAGTCCTGTAACCCATGCTTGGTTCTGTCCCCATTTAGTCAGCAAGGTGCAGGGATTGGCCAGCACAGGGCGCAGCTCTTGAACAGTCTTGTTTACTGTTGGCATTAGGCTCAGAGTTTCCTAGGGCTTTCCAGACATTGTCCCATTGTGACATTCCCCTTGGGGTTTTACTCTCATTCCTCACCCTGTGGTGCCATCTCCTGCCCGAGTACAGACATCCTCCTCTGCTCGCGCTCTTGGGGTTCTCAGGACCATCTGCTTTTCTGTGGAACCCGTCAGGGGGTCCCAAATGACTTGCAAACCGTCCCAGTCTGGGTTTGGGCTTTTAATTACCATTGCCATCACCCTTCCAACTCTGCCCGGATCCTCTCTCTAGGGGCCAGCCGATGCCTTGCACATGGTGGCATCAGAAGGAGAAGAGGGTCTCTTGCCAGAAACTAGTCCATTCTGCCCAGCTCCTTGTCTCAAGGGACAGAGAGCTCCTTGTCTCAGAGCCAGAGTCAGGCCTATATTGAGGAGAGGGTAAGGGAACAGGAGGATAGATGGGAACAGCAGGACTCCTCGGGGCAGCTGGAGCAAAATTCCTGCTGCCTCTTGTGCAGAGGGTCCTGTGGGCAAAGGTCCCGGCTCTGCTCCTCCCGGACTGGTGGTGGCGGCGCCCCCGGCATCTCTGGTAGCTGAGGCCGGAGCTGCTCCCTCCTGTGCCCCGGTTTCCCGTCCCTTCCCTCGGGCTCTGCCAGCCCCGAGCAGCTGGAATCCGCTGCTGCCGCAGTTCCCCAGCGGCCGGGATGGGGTGGGCGGAGCGCGGCTCGCGCGGTGGCGGTGGGAAGGCGCGCGTGCCGCCGGCCGTTGCCACGGCGACCGCTGCGCGTCCCGCTGGAGCGCGGCGGCGCCGGCGGCTGCGCTGCAGCTCCGCGTCCTCCGCGCGGCCGGCTCCGTGTGCGGCTCCTCGTCCCGCTGCCTGTGCCGCTCCCCGCCCTGCTCTGCATCCCGATCGCCGGGCGCTCTGGAGGAGGCGCCGCTGGCCGGGCTTGGCGAGGCAGCAGGTGCGGGGGCGTGGGCTGTGCGGGGCCTGGGTGGCTTGGAGACGCCCTGGGTGGCAGCGGGCCCGGCAATGGGGCTGCCCTGACGGGGGAGGGTTCCCGTCCTTGCTGGTGGGCGCTCGGCTCGCCTGCGGTAGGAAAAGAGTTGTTCTGGAAGCGGGTGGCTCTGTGGCCATTGAACCTGGGTACTTAATGAGCTCTCATTAAATCTGGGGAACTGGCAGGTCGTGTGACAGTGAGAGCACGGTGTCAGTTTATATGAATTAGTTTTATAGGTTTATAGATGCCTTATGTATAAAGTTCAACATTATTTATATTTACGTAATATAAAAATTAATACTGATTAAAAGTGGCAGTGTGAGCGGTCACACCCAGGAAGAACTTAACTTCACAGGGTAGATAAGCAGGCACTTCTTTTGTTCCATCGCTGGGGAATACAGGGGATAGTTCCACCCAAGACGTGTTCACCCAAAGGTACAAGGCAGAACATATTTAGACAATTTCTAACAAAGATCATTGTCCAAAAACGCTGTCTTCTTAGCTTGACCTTTACAATGATTGGCTTTTGATTGCTTCACTTTATCTGTATCCTTATTCCATAAAATTCATTGGTTAATTATGCAGATATTATAAATAAAAAGGGGGGAGGGTATTGATTAGCATATTCATGTTCCTTCCTAGAAATCATTATCATGTGTTCATGTCCTTTGCACATGTGCAGTGATGTTGAGCGGGGTCCTCTGGTGGTTGTTGATAGTCTTCCTCACCGTGTCCGCAAGTGAACCCGGTCCATAAGCAAGCTTATCTCATCTTCATCTGTTGTTCCCTAACTGCAGTTTCTTCCTGTTTTAACTCCAGGCCGGGGCTGGCATCCACTGTGTTAATCCAGGGTCTGTGACTGGCACCCATTGTTTTAATGCAGGGTCTGCAGAGATTCTTCACAGTGATAAAGACACACCGTCCTGTACAGTACATTCTCTTACTCTTACTGTTCCCTTAGAATCCAGGTCATCAAATACAATCAATTCTTGATAACAGCAGAACGTTTATCAAATCTTTCTAACTCTTCTTGAAAGGATCAGGGTTTTGCAAGACAAGTCTGAGCTCTCCGAGGAGAATTCCACAAATTCCACTGGAGCTTGAGAGCCCTGTGGCTGATGCTGTGCAAGGGAAATGTGAGCACCTTGTTTTGCCATGCTGTTAGTGTGCTGGAGCTGTGGGCTGCTCCTAGAAGAGCAGTGCTGCTTCCCACTGCCTTGGTCGCACGTGAACCATCATCTTGGCTGCAGCTGCCAGAGCGAGAGCGTTGGTTCAGCACAGTGACCTGAGGAGAGGAGCCGAGCTGTCTGTCTGGCCCTCAGGCCAGGGGATGCAGCATGTGGGTGCAGAGCTGTCAGGCTCAGCATGGGAGAGCAACAGGACTGTGGGACCAGGGGAAGGGGAGAAGCAGGCGTTGGTTCTGCTTCCTGCAGCACCAGCCCGCAGCTGGAACGGAGCAGGATATGGTGGTGCTTGTTCTTGGTGACTGACAGCTGCCAACCCATCGTTTCTGTGTGAAATTAGTTTCTCTCTCCCAAGTGCAGAGCTTATTCTGCGAGTGCTGGCTTTGGGAAACTCCTAAGGGGGATATTCTTCCCACATCTTCATAGCTGGCTGCTCTTTTTTCTGACGTGAGTAGCCTGGTATTAGCAGCAAACATCACCTCACTGCTGGATCCCTCCCTCTCTAAAGTGCTGTATTGAAATGATGAGCCGCACGAGTGCCAGTGCAGGTCCTTTGGGCCCTCCCCTGGTGGCTTGACTCCTCTCTTCTGTGTTGTCCCTTCCCAACAGGTGATTCTTGAACTGTGCAGCCTTACCTCCTGTGCTGCTGTTGCTCAGCTGCTCTAAGAGTCTCCAAAGATGACTTTCTTCCATGCCTTTCCTTTCCGTGTGTCACCAAAAGATCCCACCTGCAGAAGCTGCCTCACTGACAGAGTGTTTTGCTAGGATGAAACACTGTTTAATTCAGGGGGTGTCTGTGTGAACATCTAGGCTCTAGCAATAGAGTTTTGCCTACCAAGCCCCGTGTCTGGCAGTCTGATCCCTGTGTGTGAATTCCTGCAGCTGCACAGCAGTGTTTCCCAGGGAATGCGGGACTTCCCCGAGGGACAGCTCAGCTCAGGTGGATCCCTGCGGGGGTAGACAAGGACCATCTCAAGAGAGAAGGTAATCTTTATGGTTTGTCAGACTTTGTGGTTGTGCACATTGGGGTTGGGGCATCTCCTGGTGCAGTGGGGCCCTTTTGTATGTGGTTTGTTTGGAGGTTGGGGACGGGTCATTGGAGACGTTGCCATGAGCCGTAGGAGACGTCCTACGCAGGGCGCGTGCACCAGGTCCCTGGTGCCTGAGGGGACACAATTTGGAAGCAGGGGCGTTGGTAGGGCACAGGCTGAGCTGCGCCCTTCTGCAGGAGCGTCCTGCTCTGCTGGTACCGTGGGAGAAGTGCCTGTGCCGGGAGAGACCGAGGCGGGATTCCCCGAGGGGAGCCCCTGCTCGGGGGGCACTGACTGGTCCTGACCTTGGGTGTTGTTCTAAGGGCCTGAGAGCTGAAAGGGGATTTTGACTTGAGGAACTGTTTGTGGGAGTGACTCGAGCTCCGTGTGCTGGGAGTGGGGAGTGACTGAGCTGCAGCACAGCTGGGAAGTGAGTGCGGAGTGCTGCTCCCTGGGTCCGCTCTCCTGAGAGGGGGACAGAGGAAGCCTGTGGTTTGGGACTGTACCGTGTTCCTTGCCAATGTGTGTGGGATTTCAGTTGTTATTAGTATCTTGTGTTACTGTTGAAAGATCCCCGCGGGCTGTCTGGTGTGAATGGGAATGGGAGGAGGAGCAAGGGGTGGTATTCTAAGGAGCAGCCCCCTGGGATGTATCCCAGCACATGGAAAGCTCTAGGGGAATGGCTGGGTGGGAATGTGAGCATGGAGACGTTCATCAAGCGTTGTGATCACTGGTGGCCCCTCTGTAAACTGGATGAAGGTGAAAAGTGGCCCTTTAATGGGAGTCTGAATTATAATACCCTGCTGCAGTTGATGTTGTTTGAACCTTCCTTAGCAGGACAAAGTCTAGCACCTCCCTGCTAGATCACACACAAATTGGTATCCCTACAAGAGCCCACAGATGCCGTCATCATCATCGTCTCCAGTGTCGTCATCATCATCAGCGGTTTCTTCATCTCCTCAGTGGTTTCTTCATCATCGTCGTCGGTGGTTTCATCGTCACTGGCAGCGGGTTCTTCATCGTCGTTGGCAGCAGTTTCTTTCTCATCATCACCGGGTTCTTCATCGTCGTTGATTTCGTCGTCGTCGCTGTCATCGTCGTCGGTGTCTTCGTCATCGTCGCCTTCGGCAGCAGCGGTTTCCTTGGCGGCAGCGGTTGTGTTTCTCTCTTCTTCATCAGCATCGATTTCTTCATCGCCGTCGTCTTCAGTTTCTCTGCCATCGGTTCCATCGTCGCCGTCAGTTCCTTCGGCGTCGCCATCGGTTTCTTCTGCGTCGCCATCAATTTCTCCGTGTTCGTCGTCGGTTTCTCCATCGTTGGTTTCTCCGTGGTCGTTTCACCCTCGGTTTGTTCATCGTCGGCACCAGTTTCTCCTTCATCGTTTCTGTGTTTCTTCTTCCTCAGCGTCGGTTTCTTCGTCGCCGTCGCCATCGGTTTCTTCATCGTCACCGTCGGTTCCATCGTCATCGTCAGCGGTTTCATTTCGCCGTCGTCGGTTTCTTCCTCGTCGTCGCCATCGGTTTCTTCTTCCTCGTGGGTTTCCCCCTTGGCGTCGGTTTCGGCTGCATCGTCATCATTCCCTTGCTCGTCGTCCTTGGGTTTGTTTCTCTCTCCTTCTGGGTCGTCCCTTTCGTCGGCGTCACCGTCGAGCTCTTCGGCTGCAGCGGCTTCTCCACAGTCATCGTTCTCTTCAGCATGGGCATCATCTCGTCTTTGGCGTCATCAATTTCTTCTGCGTCATCGTCGTTGGTTTCTTCGTCGTCGTTGGTGACGTCATCGTCATCAGTTTCATCATCATCATCAGCGGTTTCTTCATCGTCGTCGTCAGCAGTTTCTTCGTCATCATCGGTTTCATCGTCGTTGGTTCCTTGTCTTGGGTGCCCATCAATGGGTCTGTCTTGCCCTACAGAGAGTCTTGGGTGCCAAGAAAGGTGTTTTGGGTGCCCTAGAAAGGGTCTTGGGTGCTCTACAAAGGGCCTTGTGTGCCCATCCAGGAGCATTTGTTGTCCTACAAAGGGACTTGATGCCCATGGAGGGGTTTTGGGTGCTCTACAAAGGGTCTTGGGCACTACTCAGAGGGCGTTGGGTGCTTTACAAAGGGTCTCGGGTGCCACTCCAAGGGTCTTGAGTGCCCTAGCAGTGGTATTGGGTGCCCATCAAGGGCTCTTGGGTGCTCTACAAAGGGCCTTGGGTGCTTCTCAAAGGGTCCAGACTCTATGAAAGGGATATTGGGTGCCCATCCAGGGGCCCTGTGTGCTCTACTAAGGGACTTGGATGCTGAACAAAGGGTTGAGACACTAGGAAAAGGGTGTTGGGTGCCCATCAGAGGGTCTTGGGTGCTCTACCAAGGGGCCTTGAGTACCCTACAAGGGGTCTTGGGTGCCAACGAAGTGGTCTTGGTGCCCATCAAGGGATTTTGGCTGCTCTACCAAGGGTCTTGGATGCCCATCAAAGGGTTCTCGGTGCCAATCAAACGGTCTTGAGTACACTACAAAGGGTCTAGACTCCATGAAAAGGGTCTCGGGTGCCCATTAAGGGGTGTTGGGCGCTCTACAAAGGTGTCTTGAGTGCCCATGAAGGAGTCTTGATTGCCTACAAAAAGGGGTGTTGGGTGGTCTACAGAGGGTCCTGGTTGCACACCAATGGGTCTTGCTTGCCCTACAAAGAGTCTTGGGTGCCAAGAGGCGTTTTGGGTGCCCATCAAATGGTCTTGGTTGGTTCTGAAAGGGCCTTGGGTACTTCCCAAAGGGGCATGACTCCATGAAAATGGTCTTGGGTGCCCATCAAAAGGTGTCTTGAGTACCCTGGGAGGGGTTTGGGTGCATATCAAAAGGTGTCTTGAGTACCCTGGGAGGGGTTTGGGTGCCTATTAAGGGGTCTTGGTTGCCTAAAAAACAAGTCTTTGGTGCCCATCAATGGGTCAATAGGACAGGTGACCCAGATGGGCCAAAGAGAGTATTCCATGCCAATTACGTCCTGCCCAGGATAACGGGGGCTGATGGGAGGAAGAAGAGGGACGGTTCCGGGACGCAAGGGATTTGGGGGACGGTCGGGTTCCGGGGCAGCTCTGGGTGGTGCGGCCTGAGCTGTGTGGTTGGGTGAGAAACTGCATTGGGTATCAATAGTTTCATATTCTTTTGCTCTAAAGTCCTGTTGCCATTGTTATATTTGATCTTTCTGTTCTCTTAGTAAACTATCCTTATCCCAACCCACGGGCCTCTTAGTTTCTTGGGTTTGGAGTTATTTGCCCCTTCCTTTTCCCTTCCCTTGTTTCCCCCCCCCCTTTCCCTCTTCCCCTGCTCTTTTACTTTAAGGAGCAGGCAGCTGCGTGGAGCTCGGCCACAGCCGGGGTGAAACCACGACAAAAGGATATTGGGTGCCCATCAAGGGGTCTGATGTGCTCTACAAAGGGGTCTTATGTGCCCACCCAGGGGTCTTGAGTGCTCTACCAAGGGTCCAGACTCCATGCAAAGGGTCTTGGTTACCCATCCAAACGTGTCTTTAGCAGCCTAGAAGGGGTTTGGGTGCCCATCAAGGGGTCTTGGTTGTACCGGCCGAGAAGGAAACCAACTTGCAGGGAACTGCCCGAAGCCCCATTTCCCAATCGCTGCCCCCACCCCGTGCCAGGATGGGGGGGCAGAAGGGAGTGAAATCACACCTAGAGTGAAGTCTGCTAAGGAGGGAGCAGGGGGAGGGGAGGTAGAGGTGTTTTAAGATCTGAAAAGGAAACCAGCTCCTGAAGAAGTGACCGAGAACCCCCTTTCCCCAGTCCCTGCCCCCCCCGTGCCACAAGAGGAGGGAAGAAGGGAGCAGAATCCTGCCTGAAGTCTGCTAAGGAGGGAGGGGTGGGGGGAAGAGACTTTGAAGATCTGGTTGCTGCTTTAAGCTCTGGTTGTGCTTTTCATTCCCCGACTCTGGTGTCCCTGGGGGTGCAGGGCAGTGTCATCAATGGGAGAGTTTTCTTCCCTTCACTCGGGGTTGAGTCTGTTTTGCCCCTGTTGTTGAGGCCAGGCTGATCTCTCCCTGTCCTTACACTGGTTGCTAAGTCTCTGCATAGATATTGTCTCCTGCCTTTGGTGGGCGTCTGGCCGCCAGCCAGGGCTAAAGCAGCCCAAGGAGATGCTGTGACCCGCGTTGGAGCCAGCCCCTGCCAGCACCTGCAGCCCATGGAGAGAGACAGAGACAGAGAGATGAGTGAGGGAGAGAGATTTGCGCTGGAACAGGTTTGCTGGGGGGAGGCTGGTGACCCCGTGGGGGGCCAGGCTGGAGCAGTCTGGGCCTGAGAGCCATTCTGTGATTGATGAGTGCCCCATAGCAGTGACCCAGGCTGGGGCAGCTGGGGAAGAGCTGAAGCCCCGTGGGAAAGGACTCGGGTTGGAGAAGTTGCTGGAGGACTGTCTGCCCTGGGTGGGACCCCAGGGTGCAGCAGTGGAAGGGTGTGGAATGAATGCCCCCCCCAGCCCAAAGGGAAAAGAGCTTGTGAGGAACTGCCTGAAAGCTCATTCCCCCAGTCCCTGCCCCTCCCTGTGCCACCCTGGGGGGGAAGAAGGGAGGGAAATCCTGACTGAAGTGAAGTCTGAGGGAAGGGAGGGGTGGGGGAGAGGGGCTTTAAGATTTCGCTGCATCAGGGATTTCTCACCTGTGACCATGGAATTGTGCAGTGCAGATTGGACAGACACAATTTTTAATAACAACACAAGGAATGCAGAGGAGATTAGAGACTTTTATTTCACTAGAGATGAAGATGAAATCTGGATAGTTTATCAGCAACATTACAAGTGTCATCCACTGGTTATCAGCATTAATTCAATATCAAGGCAGGATGGATTTGGGGCCCAGCAGCACCAGCACCATTATGAAGACAGATGCTGGGCTGAGGGCACCTTTCATTAGATAAGCTAGCTCCATGCCTGAGGGAGTGACTCTTTCTGTGTGCTCTGACTAACAAATGGTCTCACAATGTTGTTAACCACCCCCTCTTTTGCTCGTGGCTTTTAGCCAATGCTCATTCCTTTGTCATCCCCCAGGACACACACATTCTCTGGCTTCTCAGGCACTAGAATCCAGCCTCTAAACAGGCCTGGTGGCAGCAATGGCAAAACAATGGGCAAAGAGAATTACCTGTGAGGAAATTGTGAGCAGACAGAGCTTTGTTGCTGATCAAGTTTTGCACAAAGGCTACTTCTAGCCATTCTCTTCAGGAAACACAGTGGTGAATTCCAGCTAGAATCTTCCCCTTACTTTCCTGCTGCTTTCAATCTAGTTCCTTCTCCACCTTCCTGCCCATCAGTCTGCATTTAGACAGTGGTTAGACCTTTGATCTAGCCCAGTCCACACTGTGTTAGGCCAGAGATCCATTAATAATCCTGCCTTCTGCAGCGGACACTTGCACATAGTATGCAAAAACGGGTCCTACATGAGGGGCACGTGGTACAGCCATCCTTGCCTTGACATCTCCTGCCTGTCTCTGGCAGCTGACATTTTTCCCGTAGAGAGAAATCTTGGGCCACTGTAGGTGCTATTCCATGAGCATCAAAAGTCAGTGTGGACACAGTAAAAACTCAGACCAAGTTGTAGAATTTTTGAAACTGTTCCCTTGACACTTGAATCTATTCCAAGTCACATCATTTTGGGTAGTTAGCAGGGGAGCAGCTGTGATGACTTTTTTTTCTCAACGAGTAAACACACCCAAAGTGAAGCAGCACAGGCAGAAAAACACTGCTTTGTCCCACAGAGCTGTGCTCTGCTGTAGCACTCCTTTGGGCTTCCAGCAAGCCTTCTCCCCCCCACGTCAGGAAAGCAGGTAAGGGGAATGGAGGATGTCTTGTCTTAAGCACGTTTGTCAGCTTTGCTATGTTGCCCTTGAAAAGCTGAAGCTTTTAAGAAAAGAGGAAAAAAGAAATCACCAGCCAAATGGTCCTGTGAGAGACCTGGATAGAACTGTTCCCTATGCAATATCCTGGCCTCATCATCCAGCTCCCTAATCCAGAGTACTCCTGTGTTAGGAAAGAAAACTTTCTGTTAGGGGCTCATAACTCAAAGAGATCGTGAAGAAAACAAATCTCTCAACTAACAAGTGATTAAAGAGCTCCTGGAATGGAACTTTGTGTCCTCCATCAGTTTGATGTCAGCTGATGCCACAGGCACTGTTCAAACCAAAGTGGACAAAGTTCCTCAAATGGTCAGCTACCCAGACAGAACTGCTGCTCAACTCGCATGGCTGCAGGACACTTGATACCAGTTGGGAAAGGAACCCATGGAAAGTGACCCAGATTTCTTGGTAAAATGATACAAGGCTCTAAGACAAGGCTTTTCAAGAAGAGCTTCACTTCAAAGGACAGAAGGGTGGAATCCTGCAATGGAGAAGTGGAGATTTCTTCAGAAAATTAAAAAAATTAACGTGAAAAGTGAAGTTTCATGTAAGGAAGGGAATGTGGCAGTCACAGGTATTACATGAAAGGACTGTGAGAAGAAGACAATGTGTTTAATGCTACAGGATGAACCAGACCTTTACTCACAGTCCTGTTCACAGCTCTGTCTGCTACAGTCAAACCCATGATGAGTGAGCACGAGCACCTTCCAACTGGAAGTCAGAATTTGTTGTCAGGTCAGTTCAGCACTTCAAACTGGTACAGAAAATTTCCATGAATAACAAAGGTCAATTTGTTCCCCAAGCCTTCCCGCTGCCCATTCTTCCTGGAGTCCATGCTTACCTTCCCCCTGTCCATCTAGGCTGTCTGGCTGACATGGCAGTTTTCCTGAAGAACAGGGGTAGGAGGTGGGAAGAGGCAGCTGTGAGAAGGTCCTTGCTAGGAGGATTCTGCTCTTTCTGGTGGCAGGGCTCCATCATCAGCGTTGGGGCCCTTGGAGAGATTTTCAGCCAGAGCCCTTTTCCTCTTTTTCCAGGCTAAAGGCTGCTCCTACCTGTAGCTCACCCACAGGGCTACTGTTTGTTACATGGGGACTTCAGGATCTGGGAGCCCTTCACTGTCTGTGGGATTCAACATCCAGGGCAGGCACCAGTCAGGTGGCCGCTGGCAGCTATTAACTGGGCTTCAACCAGCAGCTCCTGCCAAAGCAAACCCAGGTAAGTCCTGAGCAGGCTTCTCACCAGAATCTATGGCAAACTTTTCTCTTTGGTTCCCACAGAGGGTCTTCATTTGCCTGTAATTCTACAGAGATCTGTCTTGGGAAAATCAGGAAAAACAAAGTCCTCAATTAATAGTGTCCCTGCCTGGGTTCTCAAAGGCCTGGATTTGAAACCTCTGAAGCAAAGACAGGAGGGTGACAGATCCTTATCCTTTTTCCCATTGCACAGGATTCATTGGTCCATTCTAGCAGACAGCAGTTGATGTGACTTGATGCATTATACCACTCTAGTTCAAAGGAATTAGACAAAAAGGCTTGAACAATCAGAATGTGAGAAGAGTGACTGAGGAGAAGTGCACCATGCAATCAGTAGTTGTTTGGGTTTTCTTGGTTCTGTTTTGCTTGCATTTCCCCCCCTCAAACACAGTTATGAATCATACAGGAGTCACTGATGCAGAAAGCCCTGGTACTTTCCAAGTTACAGCCCTCTCCCTTCTGCCCCAAGGCTTTAGCTTGTGCTTAAACCATTTCAGTAGCTCTGTGGCTTGCATGTCTGCCCAGTTTAAAAATCTAGTTTTGACTTTTCAATTTACTGTCCAACCTGACCTGAGATTTCTAGAGCTACAGTCCACTGCTGCTTTCTAGAGCAAAACTCCTACTACAAGTAGCACTGCTGCCTAGACCAGGTATAGCACTACTCCAGCCTGTCCAACTGTTGGGCAAGTATTGCTCACTGCTTTGAGTTCTGCCTTTTTATGCCTGCTTCGCTTCCCTCTTTCAAGCACTAGACATTCCTCAGCTCCTTCACTCCTAACTCTTTGTTCTTTATTTTCCTTTCTCTCCTCTTTTAGGATAAGAGATTACTTCATCTGGGACACAGACTTTAAAAAAACTCTGTCACAGTGATTACCAACTGTCTTTTCCTTTACTGCTTCGACTTGGGTGGAATAAAATCAATGAGCCCATAGGTGTACACCTGTTAGGTTTAAAGGATACATGAAGGTGACCAGTGCTATTAAAAAAGGAGAAAGTCTATTTTTCAAGGATGAAATTCTGCATCTTCAAAGGTATTTCTAACATCAAACAGCAGCATTATACACTTAGATCAAACCAGAATCTTCTTTCAAAGCATAATTCTCCTGGTCAAAGAAAGCAAATGTGTCAGAGGGGCTTATGTGACCCACCTCTGGAGTAGTTAGCCTTTGGTACCATGACTGATCTTGAGTTAACATAAGAAGCCACCTGAAGAAAGTGAGTATGCTTGAAGACTTGTTACTGTTACTGAGACAACCACACAGGCAAGGAATAGAGCAACTTCTTATTACAGGACTACTTCTAGTCTGAATTGCAGCTCACTTTACATTCTAACCAATATGAACATGCTGCATTCCAAGATGCTAGTTTGAAGTCATGATTCCTGAAAAAGAGGAAGAATATCAATCCAGCAGGAACTCTACAGCCAGACAATTTCTTCTATAAAAAAACACAAATAGCAAACAGAAATAGGCCTTATTTGTAGCAGTTTTTTCTGAAAAATCCCATTTCAGAACTGATGCTCACAAGCATGAGCACAATGGTAAGGAGCAGGCTGATGCACTGCTCAGCAGAGCTTAGGACAGAAACACCCCTACAGTCTGGCACAGGGAAGACACAGAGCCACAGAAAGGAGCACTAGGAAGTCAGGCCAAGCAGCCTGTTTGCTGAACAGAGCGGGAAGAAATTGGCAGCAACACACAACAGAAAAAATACCTGACAGAACCAGGGTGTGGTATTGGGAGGCCTTTTCCAAAGGATGACAGGGAGCCACGACAAGCTTCAGCCCTTCCCAAACTTTCTGTGTCCCTGTGCTGCTTGGCCAGTGCTCTTGTGCCTGCCCTGTGTGGGTGCAGCCAGCCGGGAGCCCTTCTAAGCAGGGTCTGTTTTGCCCAAGCAAGAACCCCTGGAGAAAGGCAGCCCTGCCAAGGGGCTGTGCTCAGTGCTGCCGAGGAAAAGAGGACAGGCCTGGGGGGCCTCCCTTGGGGCCCGCCCCGGGAGTGCAGAAAGCTTCCTCCCCCGCCATGCGGGGCACGAGGGCACCTTCGTGGGGCGTGAGCAGCAGGCCCCGAGCCTCAAGGGCCCAAAGGAGCCCTGGCAAGGGCCCAGCGCGCTCAGTGCCACAGAGGCAGGCAAAAAACCCCGGGGCACAACTCCTAGCCCAGCGTGGGGGAAAAAAGCCCTCCTCCCTCCCCCCAGCTGCAGGGCACCACAGGCCACCTTGGTGGGGCACCAGCAGCAGGCAGTGAGCCAGCCCGGGTGACCATCTGGGGAGGGGCCCGACAAGGGGTCCTGCTCAGTGCTGCAGAGGAAGGCGAAAAACCCCCAGGGACCAGTGCCAATCCGCCCCGGGGGACAATTCCTCCCTGAGCCCAGCAGCAGAGCTGGCGATCGGCTATTCCCTGAGCATGGGAGCCAGAGCGGCTCCCTCCTCCCACCTGCTGCTCACCACTGCCAGGAGATGCCCCAGCCCTGCTCTCCCTCAGCCCGGGGCCTCACCTCCTCCCCGGCCCTATCAACCTCGGGGCAAGGATCCTTCCCGCGCCTGGCAGGCTGCCGCCCTGGGCTCCAAAGCTCTGGGACCCCTGCAAAACTGCTGCACCCCATTTGCTTACGGCTGCTGCCCCCGGCTGCCTGGGGGATGAGGCTGCTGAGCTCTGCAGGCTTCTCAAGAAGGCATCCCCTTGCTCTTGCCACGGCCTTCCAGCCAGAAAGGGTTTCTGTCCCTCAAACCATCTCTAAAGGTGGCTCTGCCCTGAGCTGGCCTTGCGGTAGGAAACCTCCAGCAGCCTTGTCCTGCCTTCGGAGGGTTGTCCTCCCTCAGCCCCCTGTTCATCAGCTCCTCTAGGAGCCCTTCCTCCTGCGTGTGCCTGGGGCTGTCCCCAGGACAGCTCTGGCAGGGCTCTGGCAGGACACCCCCTTGGACACTGCCCCGGGGCCTTGTGACCTCACCGTTGCCTGGGGACGGGCTGTGATGGGCGGCCCCCCCATGCACAGCCCTGCCCAGCACCCAGCAAGAGGAAGGCCTTTGGGGTGCTGGGCCCCAGGCAGTCCCTGTGCCCAGGAGGCCCAGGGGCTTTCCCTGCCTTTGGTGGCCATGCAGCGGGCACAGCTGCTGGGCGTCCCTGACCTGTCCTCTGCCCCTGGGCTCCCAAGGACAAAGCCCGTGGCCTCAGTCTTCTCTCACAAACCAAGCCGTGACACAAACCCACCCTGCGGCACAGACACCATCCCTGTTACCCAGCAGGTAGTTCAGAACTCTAAATGTTTACTACACCAGATTTTGCTTCAGGAAGAACAAGTATTCATCATGAACAAAGAATCCACGAGCTCCAGACAATTATTTCAGTAGCATACATTTTCATAACAGAAAGACAGACTGGGACTCAAGTTCAAAGGAAAGATTGTTTTCCCCCTCTGCCTGCAGTTTATCTTAGATCCCCTGCCCCATCGATCCTGCCCCATAGATCCCCCTGCCCCATAGATTCCCCCTTGCCCCAATAGATCCCCTGCCCCATAGATCCTGACCCATAGCTCCCAGGTTTGGGGGTCCCATACTGGTTTTGTGCCTCTATACTGGTTCGTACTGGTTTTGAATGGTTCATACTGGTTTGGGGGGGCAGAGGGGCGTGTCCCTACTAGTCTCAGGGGGGTCTATATTGGTTTGGGGAGGGTTCATACTGGTTTGAGGGGTTGGATCCCAGCCCACCAGTATCCCCAGTTACCCACCAGTATCCCCAGGAACCCCACCAGTAACCCCACCAGTATCCCCAGTATCTCCATCAGTATCCCCAGTTACCCACCAGTATCCCCGGTATCCCCACCAGTATCCCCAGTTACCCACTGGTATCCCCAGTTACCCACCAGTATCCCCAGTTACTCCACCAGTAGCCCACTGGTATCCCCATTTACCCACCAGTATCCCCAGTTACTCCACCAGTAGCCCACCAGTATCCTCAGTTACGCACCAGTATCCATACTGGTCTACACTGGTCCATACTGGGCTGTACTTGTGTATACTGGGAGCACTGGTCTGTACTGGTCTGGTCTGTACTGTCCTGTACTGGTCCACACTGGTCTATACTGGTCTGTACTGGTCCATACTGGTCCACAGCCCCAAGGCACACAGGCAGCAGTCCCAGCTCTCCTATTGGCTGCCGCCCCTTGGCCCCGTCCCCCCGAGCCCCACCGCCCAATCAGAGACCGAGACTGTGGAGAAAGGGACTGGCCTTTATTGAGCACTGGGGGCGGAGCCTCCACAAGCCCCACCCCAGGCAGCGCCGCTTGGTAGATCACCATTGGCTGGGGGAAGGGAAGGGGCGGGGTCAGAGCTGAGGCCATGCCCATACCCATAGGGAGCCATAGGCCCCGCCCCCCCGGGCCCAGGCCCCGCCCCTTTCTTACCGTCCCCGCCCTGATGACTCCGCCCCTCGCCGACGTCACCGCCTCCGTCAGCACCACCCCCACCGCCGATGATGTCATCAGCAGCACCTGAACGCCCAGCACCGCCCCCTGCCGGCCGGACTGGGACCCTGAGCCTGGGACACCCCCCCCAATGCCCCTCCCACAGCCCCCCCGTAGCCACCCCGTAGCCCCCCGTAGCCCCCCACAGCCCCCCCATAGCCCCCCTCCCCATAGCCCACCAATAGCCCCCCATAGCACCCCCTTAGCCCATCAATAGCACCCCATAGCCCCCTCATAGCCCCCCCATCACACCTCATAGCCCCCCCATGGCCCCCCATAACCCGCCCCATTGCACCAATCCCCCCCATAGCCCCCCATAGCCCCCCCCACAGACCCCCATAGCCCCTCCATCTCACCTCATAGTCCACCCCCATAGCACCCCCGTACCTGTGTAGCGGGTGCCAGGCAATGGCATGTGGGGCAGTCGTGGGGCAGGAGCAGCACCTGGACCAGCAGCTCCAGCGCCAAGACCACTGAGTCCAGGACCCCCAGAGCCAGCGAGGCACGACCCTACCCTGCCCCATAGAGACCCATAGGGATCCATAGAGAGCCACAGAGCCCCATAGCGACCCATAGAGCCCCATAGCAACCCACAGCGACCCTGTTGCAGATGGGATAGAGCAGAGGGATGCCCTTCACTCTGAAGAGAGAGGCAATAACCTGTTATTGATATGAACAAAGGCTGCACTGGTGTTTGGTGATACACGCGGCAGTGATTCCTGTTCCATGGTCAGGCAATCTCAATGAGTTAGTGCAGAGAGAACAGGGTCAGATGGGTTCATCAGGGAGACCCTCACGTTGAGTCATGAGGTTCAGACAGAATCCCCTTGCTTTCTAAACTCCTTCTCAGAGAGGAGCCTAGGTGCAGCTGGATTCAGCCTTAGTCCCAGACTTGGTCAACGGTTTCTGTCTAAAGGATTATATAGACATTCAACCCTTTATATTTCCCAGCTCAGATCACAAATGTTAATGCACTGATTCCCAACTCACTCACTGAGGATCTGTTGCAGATCTGTTGCAGCAAGGATTCTCTCGACCTCGAGGAGTCACCTTGAGACGCGTCCGTTTCCAGGGGAGATCCTGTCGTGCAGCCCGCTGTCGTCTCAGGAGAGCTCAGAGGGCTCTTGGACTGCTCACTATTTATGGAGTAAGATGATTGGGTCATAGTCATATCCACATCCCACCCGTAGATGCCAGTGGACACTGACCAGTGTCCAGGTGGGCACATTAGCATAGATAACCCTTGGCTGTTGTGGTGTTATCTGTCTTCCTGCACTCACTGTGAGACGGATGCAGATAATCACAATCAACACCAGTGGTTATCAATCAATCCTATTTACAGGAAAGTCAAGAAAACATGGGGGTAACGAGGGGAAGCATACCATCACAAATGGAAGGCCCATTCAGCTGAGAAAAATCCCTAGTGAAGTAGTATTAAGAGGTTTCCTCCACAGAACAAAGCCCTGAGCCCCAGGGTCACAGGGGCTGCTTGTAGGTGCCATGGGGCGGTTTCAGGCCATGTATGTCTTTTGGTGCTGGCTGCTTTGGTTTGGGAGCAATTGCTGGATGTTTAGCATGTTTGGAATGGAAGGACTCTCTGGCCGCCAAAAATCCCTAGGGAAGTAGCATTAGGAGGGTTTCTCTGAAGAACAAACCTCGAGACGCTGGTAATAGTGTGGAAGGGAAAATCCCTACAAACTTTGTGCTTGGTGGCTTTGCTGGTGCAGGGACAATGACATCCCCACCAGTGAGCCCCCTTTGATGTCTCACAGTTCCAGGCTGGAGTCAAACAGGCACCCTCTGGAATGGACGAGCTGCCTGAAAGAACTGCTGCCCTTCCCAGAGCTTTTGAGAAGGGCAGAACCTCTTGATCTTCCTCTTGCCGCATCTCAAAGAACAGGCTGGTTGCAGAGCTGGATATTCTGCAACTTCTTGCCACACAGGGTGTTCTCCCACCACGGTTTGTTTCCAGGGGAATGCAGATGTGCAGAGAAACACATGGAATAAGCCTCATTCCTGCTGCAGCTCTGTGTGCGCACTGGGACCCTGATGAGTCAGCATGACCTCTCTTTCCTGTCCCTGGGTCTGAGGGTTAATTCTGGCAAAGAAACAGAGGTATCACCTAGTCCAGGGAGACTGAACTCCTCCCTTTTCCCTCCTCTGTCACACGCAGTCTTTGCATTTACCTGAGGACAGGATTTTCCACAGGCAGCTGAGATGGCAGTGAGAAAGCATCCCTCGTGCTGGGCCATGGCAGGGAGTGTGCTGTGACCAAAGCCTGTGATCCTGGCGCTCCTCTTCCCTCTGCTCCAGGGCTTGTTCTCTTGTTCCAGGCACCACAACGCCCTGGTGTGTAAGTGCACGGCTGATTTCCTTCTGCCAGACCTTGAGTTAGTCCAGTGTGGCTGCGAATATGGGTAATGAAATACTGATGCTGTTGTTCAGACAACAGGAGCCACAGTTCCTTAAACAATCTATAACATCTTTCATCTGGAATTCCTTTCAATAGCATGCCTTCCATGGGGGTCACTGTTCCCACCACACACAGTGAATCACAGACTATATTAACCAGTTTGGCTTCACACTTCTGAAACACTTCTACCACCTCCTGCAACTCCAGCTGCTGAGTTGAGCCCTGGTCTCCTTTTAATACCAAATCTTGCCATTTCCCATTCCCTTGCCATATAATTGCAGCCTTCTGAGTTCTTCCCCCCACATCAGTAAATACTGTAATACCCTGAACCGGGCACCCAGACAACAAGGGCTTTTCTTCTATTTGACAGTTATGTACAACTGTAAAGATCTTATGTGCTGGGTAATGCACTTTCCCTTCCCCTGCATAGTCTAATAAAGCTATTTGCAGGGCACTGCTGTTCCTCAAGGCCCAAGCTAAATACTCTGCTACTAATAGAACAATTATTGTTCCTGCTATTTCTATTATGCAATTGCAGCCTTTTACACTGGGCTGTTGCCTCCAAACGTATAGTTACAGTTCTCTTTGGGTGCATTGGCAAGAATCCCCATTCTAACAGCCTAAAGGGATCTTTGTCATTACTCCACTGCATTATAATAGCAAACACATGCTGTCTTTGATTAATGACTGTGACTCCTGTGTCCCAGTCAGGATCCCAGCGATGGGTATATGTATTTTTGATTTTGTTACCGAGAGCTTCCAGGGCCTTTTTAGCTTCTTCTGACAGGACTCTCCATGCTCCTGCATCTCCTCCTTCCTTTATCAATGCCACTAAAGGTTCCAGTTTCCTATTCGTAATATGACACAATGATCTAACCCAGCTAATGTCTCTGAGCAGCTTTTGAACATCATTTAACGTGCTGGCCTCAGTTCTAATCTCAGCCTTTTGAGGTGTTACGGTACTTCTGTCAATCTACCACCCCAGATATTTCCACACTGGCTTCTTTTGAATTTTCTCTGGAGCAATCTGTAACCCCTCGCTTTTCAAATGCACTGTTAACTCATGATTCAAACTTTCAATGTCCACGTTTTTTCCTGCAATCTGTATCTCATCCATGTAATGATAAAGGGTTAGGTCAGGATGTGCTTTTCGTACTGGAGCAAGTGCCCAGGTTACATCAGTCTGGCACACAGTCGGTGAATTTTTCATGCCCTGTGGGAGCACTACCCAATGATTCCATTTCATGGGTTCATTTTTGTTTATAGTAGGGACTGAAAAAACAAATTTGCCATAATCATCAGGGTGTAAGGGAATAGTGGAAAAACAATCTTTTAAATCAATGATTAAAACGTCCCAATTTTTAGGTATCATATTTGGAGATGGCAGATCAGGCTGTAGTGCTCCCGTGTCTCACATCAGGTCATAGACTTTTCTTAACGCGTGCAACAAGCGCCATCTCCCGTCCTTTTTGGGAATGGTAAAAATAGGAGTGTTCCAGGGACTGTGGAAGGCTGATGTCCCTTAGGCCCTTCCTCCCGTATTAAATCTTGTAGGTGGGCAAGTTTTCCCCAAGTAAGCCGCCACTGATCAACTCAAAAGGGGGGGGGTTCAGTTTTCCAGGTTAATTTTCAAATGAGCTGCCCACTGTCAGTGTCACCATCAGAAATCCTTTTGCTCCCAGCTGGCCAAGCACATCCCTTCCCAACAAACCAACAGGAACCTGCATCACATCAAGACAAACTCTGCAAACCGACCCGTCAGACAAGTGACACTGCGAGACACGAGCTGCCACATGCCCTCCGGATGGATGGAGGATGGGGATGGGGATGGGGGGTGGGGGGGTCCCACTTCTGCGTCACTTCTGCCAAGGCACCTGGTGCCACACCACATCCTCGCGGGTCTCGGCTGCTTCCTGAAGCGCCGAACCTCCCCCGCCCCCACCGCGAACCACAGCGCGACCCTGCCAGCCACCGGAGCCGAGCCCTGGGCGAGCGCTGGGACCCGGGGGAGCGCTGGGACCCGGGGGGGAGCGCTGGGACCCGGGCGAGCGCTAGGACCCGGGGGGGAGCGCTGGGACCCGGGGGAGCGCCGTCTCCATTATAGACCTAATTAATGTCTATAATTATCTTAATCAGGGGATGCAGGGGGAATCAGCCAGCCCCTTCTCAGTGTCTGTGGGGACAGGACAAGGGGGGTGATGGGCTCAAGTTGGAGCACAGGGAGTTCCACCCCAATGTGGGGAAGAACTGCTTCCCAGTGAGGGTGAGGGAGCCCTGGGCCAGGCTGCCCAGGGGGTGTGGAGTCTCCTTCTCTGGAGAGATTCCAGCCCCCTCTGGACACCGCCCTGTGCAATATGAGCTGGGGAGCTGCTTTGGCAGGGGGTTGGACCTGATGATCTCTGTGTTTCTGTGATCCTGTGATTCCATGCCCACTCTGCCTCCCACCGCCCCACTACCAGCCCTCTCCACCACACCGATTTCCCGATTCCCTTCAGTCCGAATCACAATACCCTGACTCAGCCTCTCCTCCCGCCCTGACACCACCCGACTCCGTGCCCTGGCTCTGTCGAGCAGCCTCTGCAGAGTCTCTGGGTCGGGGGGTGGGGGGGTGGTGCAGTGATGTACCTCTGAGCGGTGGGTATAGAGGTGAAGTGGGTCCATAGGCTCCAGCGGTGCCGTGGGGGAGACACTGGTAGGTGCTTCAGTCGGTGATTCTGATGTACGGGTATAGAAAATTAACTAGATATTAACTAGGTATTTGAAAATTAACTAGATGATCATGGTCTCGGGAAAGGGGGGAAAGCATGACAAATCTGCTTTTCTCTCAGAGCAAAGGGTTTGTGATAACTTCATGTTAACTCGAGAAAGAGGTAAAAGGCAAGAATTCAAAGGCAGAATGTTATCAGCCCACGGCTGCTCTCTCAGGCAAGCAGAGCCGAGGCGCATCCCGTATCTCTTCGACAAAGAAAAACAGACGGCTGAAATACGTCCATGGGCCCCTCACAAGGACATCAATTAGCACAGACTGATAGAGGCACTGCAAGCTTGCAAGATCCTTGCATTCCAGGCGAGAGGTGAAAATACATCATGAGGAAGACATACAGCCTTCCTCCCAGAGACCCCTGCCCACGACCCTTACAAGGATCTGCGCAAGCGCCAAGGACTGATAAGCTAATTAGCATGAGAAGCGAGAGTAGGCGGGTTTAGGTACTTAATATGTACAGGCGTTGATAGAATAGTCATGGTTTTACTGTATAAATGTAAGATCGGTCGACTGCTTCGGCATGCACGTTTGTGGCAGAGAGATCCCCCGTGCATCTGCGCGCAATAAACATCCCTACTTTATAACTTTCCAGTTATAGAGTCGATTTCCGTACGTCACCTTCCTCCTGCTGCTGCTGCTGCTCCGGGAGTTGGGGGATCTGGTTGCCTTGGGGCTCAGGCCTGGAGGGCACAGGGGAGCACGGGCACAGGTGTGTGGAGCAGCCATGCAGCAATGAGGGGCAGAGCTGCTTTGAGAAGTGGACAGAGATGATTGCTTCCTCCAGCTAACGGGCAGCTCTGCACGTCAGGCTTGTTTTTACAATACCTATAAAGGGGTCAGCTCAGGGATGAAACTCTGCAGAGGTGGCAAACGGGCCTTTTGGGGTTCAGGGACATCCATCAGGAGAAACAAACCCACCCATGACAGGCTGGGGGTGGTGTCACACGAGGAGACTGAGGATCTGCAGGATGGAGATGCGTGGGTGGGAAGGGGTTAAACCAGGTGTGGTGCAGCAGGGGCTCCTGGGTGAGCTGGGCTGCTGCAACTCTAACCAAACCCTGCCTGCCCCTTGACACAGGTGCCATTGTGACCACCCTGGACATCTGCAGCTCCACGGGTGATGGTGAGCACAGCATGGGCTGGACAAGACCTGTGCCAGGGTGGAGAAGGGGTGGGAGAAGAAGTTTATTCTCATGTTTGAGTTTTGCATCCCAAACAACAGCAACGTTGTCCTGGGGAATACCTCTGCCATCTCTGCAGGTGACCTCCCAGTTCCTGAACTCTTCTTGAAAACCTCCAGCGCTCAGGAGGGGGAACAGGTTTTGTTTCGCTGCTCCATTAGCAAGCGACCTCCTGCTGCTGAATTGTCACCTTCTGCAAGGATGGGGTGGAGGAGCTCAGCTTGAAAGCCCAACAGGGCCAGCTGAGCTACTCTATGGTGGTGAATGTCACCCTGAGGAGCGCAGGGACCTACAGGTGTGGCTACCAGCACAGGAATGAGAGCAACTGGGTGAGGAGCTCTGCCCTCAGTGCTCCCCAGCACCTGACTGTGTCAGGTGGGACGTGGCATTGGAACACAGGCAAGTCCCTTTCCCAGACCCCCAATACGGTGTGAGGACCCTGCTGTGCTCCACGGGTGCTTGGGATGCTCATGGTCAGGGTGCAGTTCAGCCCAGCCTCTGTCCCTGGGGAAATACCTCCCAGCCATGGAAGAGCATGGCGCTCCTCTCCCGGCCCTGCATCATGAGAAGGGAGAGTGCAGATGCCAGATCCAGTCCAGAGCCACCGCTGGGCAGAGCAGGGATTGATTTATCACGACGCTCGTACATGGTGGATCCTCAGCTGCTGGGTCTGTGCAGAACCTGCCAGAGCTGGTCCCTCCCTCCCTGTCCCTTTCTCCTACCAGGCACAGAGTCCGGCTCCCAGGCAGGGCCATCAAACACCGGTGAGTCATTGCCCTTTGTCCCCCAGCATCACCAAGCTCACCAGAATGGGCTTGGTGTTGTGTCAAGGGTGGAGATGGAGATGCTCAATGGAGAAAAACAGGTGGGAAGGTTCTTGTCCAGCAATGACTCCAAAGGACAGATCTGGGCATGGGAATGAGGGTTGGATGGGTCACTGCACTTCCTGTACAAAACCCTCTCAGCATTGATAGCCAGGACATCAGAAACTCCCCAGATGTTGGTGAGCACAGGATGGGAGGTGTGTGCAGGTGGAGATGGGAGGAGAGAGCTGTTTTATTCCCCATTGGTGAGCCCCCGGACAGGAGACTCCCTCAGATGAAGGGTGTTTTCCAGCCCCATTATCACTAACACTGGCCTGTGCCACCCCTCCAGGTCATACCCCAGCTCCTGTCATCTTCCATGCTCTAGAGGTGGAACAGGTTTCCTTTCACTGCAGCACTGACCTGCTATCTCCTGCCACCCAAATCATCTTCTGCAAGGACTGGGTGGAGGCCCCCTGGCATCCTTCCATTGGTTGAGGGGCCTATCTCCAACAAGGAATGCTCTAGTGAGGATGCCCTCCCAAGGGGTCCCACCCTCCCTCCAAAACTTACCACTCATACAGATATGGGTGTCATCTGTGCCCAGGATCAGCAAGGCAAGGTGGGCTGAAAAGAAAGCATGGGCTTGTGCAGGGATGCTACATGGTCATGCCTCTACATTTCTGAGAAAACATCAGGGAATGTGGAGAGCTTTGCAAGAGCTGGATGGTTCCACAAGAGTCCAATGCAGCAAGACATGACCTGAAGTCGTGCCTGGTGTCTGGGATGGTCCCAGTACAAGGCAGTGAGGCTCACAAAGTCTACATTCCATTTTCACCCAAGACAGTGCTCTCCTAGCAAGGAGAGGAGTGGTTGCTGATGAGCTCTTCCCACCATCTCCTTCCTCTTAGGGATGTCTTGTAAGTGTTGTGACTCTTCTCTCTTCCAGGGCCAACCATGCCCCTCTGGGTCTCCATCCTGCGCCCCGTCCTCACCCTGCTCCTCCTCGTCTCTGCCCCCCTCATCACCCTCACCCTGAAGAGATGGAGCCACTGGGCCAGAAAAGCCAGCCAGCCTACAGACCTCCACGTCCACAATAACCTCTGATGTCTCATGGCTCTGGGCTCCCTGATGTCCCCATGTCTCTTTGCCATGAGTGGAGCATGAGCCATTGTGGCTCCCAGTTGGGGTCTGACCACTCAGCCCAAGGGACGTGCTGCTGTTTCTCTGCTCTCTTTTACACAGCCCCTGTTCTCCCCACAGATGAAGGGCAAGTGAATCTCCCACCCTTTGGGGTGCATTTCACCTCCACAGATGCCCCTCCTGCTCACAGAAAGCAGTGTCTCTATTGTCAGGCCAAACACTGCACCCCAGGAGCACAGGGGGTGGTTGGACACTCCCAGCCACAGCCATCCCTGCCAGCAGTGCACCCAGGGTGCACATGATGTTGGGAGGGGACACAGACAGCACAGAGGACCCCAGATGATCTAAGGGGTATCCCATACTGTATGACATCATGCTCAGCATAGAATGACAGGGAAAGAAGAACAGACAGGGATGATGTTTAGAGGGATGGCATTTGTCTGCCCAAGGAGCCCTGCTTACCTGGGGATGCCTGAGCACCTTCTTGCCCATGGGACATAGTGAATGGATTCCTTGGTTTGCTTCTCCTGTTGCACAGCTTTTGCTTGACCTATTAAACTGCCTCTAACACAACACACAAGTTGTCTCAATTTCACTCTTCAGGTCTCACCTACATCCCATTGTGAACTGCTTGTTACACTCTGAAACCAAGGGCTGCAGGAAAGGGGATGAGCTGTGGTTGTGGTTTGAGACTTGCCCACTGTCCATGAGCCAGACACAAGTTGCTCAGGGCTAGTTTGGCACCTGGGAACAGAGCAGCCAGGGAAGGTCTACTGCTTGGGCAAAGAGAGAGAATGATAGGGGAAATGCAGCCAAACCCCAGCATCCCTGCTCTGCCCCCACAGATGCAATAGATGGAATCACAGATGCAGCCACTGCTACCAAAAGTAGGGTGCAATTAGGGGCAAACAGACCAGGGCATTAAATCCCAGCTCCATGGGATCTGCTCTCCAAAGGCAGCCTGGGGCTCCTCTCTCTTGTCCAGAGGGGGAATCAGGAGATAACAGCTTTGCTTTTGCCCCCAACAGATTCCACCATTGCCCATGCTGGACAGAATAAAATGAGCGGTGGCACAGAGTTGGTGCCTAAAAGTGGACTGAGGCCCCTGGGGTGGGATGCTCTGGGTCAGCTGTGCACTGTGGCTTGGGCTGGGGAGTCCCTACCAAGAATATACCTGATGCACTCAGAGAAATTTGATAATTAGATCCCAGCCTCACTATGCAAGGCACCCAGCTCCTGTAGCCCAGGGCCTGCTGCTTGTGCAGGGCTCAGAGACCAGAGATGAAATAACATGGCTTCCATGTCCCTCTGCAGCCTCACGTGCCAGAGATGAACCCCACAACGTATGCCACGCTGAGCCACTCTCACAGCCAGCCCAGGTAACGCTCCAGCATGGCAAGTGCACAGGGAGGATGATCTACCTTGGGCTTTTCTCTCCTGAGCTGACCCAGCTCTTCAGTGGACCATGTTCTCCCCCTTTCCCTTCCCAACCCCATTTCCCCTCACCAGGTAGACCAGGGTTTACAGGACCCCTTGCAGGATGACAGCAGGATTCTCCCTGTCACCATGAACCTGCCCTGAGTCATCCCCATCCCTTCACTTCACCAGTTCTTACTGGTGCCATCTCTCAGCCTGGGGGAGAAATGCCTACCCACAAGCCTTGTCCATGACAGCATGTCCACACCCAACCTGTCCACCATGCCCAGATCTTTCCACACACATTAAATGTGATGCCAGTGAAGGTCTGGGCAAAGAGAGAGAATGATGCTACAAGTTGGGTGAAATGCAGCCAAACCCCAGCATCCCTGCTCTGCCCCCACAGATGGAAGGGCAGAGCACTGCTACCACGAGTGGGGTGAAATGAGGTTGAAAGGTGAAATCAGGGCAGGACATTCAGCTGTGACCATGGGATTTGCTGCTCAAAGGCAGCCTGAATCCTGTCCCATCCTACAACAGGAAGACATGGCTATACTGTGTGGGTTTCTGCCCCCCTATAGACTTCACCACTGCCCACGTTGGACATAACAGCATGAGCTGTGGAACAGCTTTGGTGCCACATCGAGGAGTGGGGTCTCCAGGGATGAGATGTGATTGGGCCAAGGGGCAGGAGGGCTTTGCAGGGAGGATGCTGCCCAAAAGGCTGTCACATAAAAGGCCGTGAGTCTGACGTGTGGCTGAGGGAGGCCTGGCTGTCATGCTCAGGCATCTGAACTGTAATTTTCGTGTCAATGATATTGAAGAAAAAAGTCTCATTCCAGGACCCATGGCCCTCAGGATTCTGTGTGGAGACCATTTCTCTGTTTCTTCTGCATTCTGTAGACAAAACATGATCTATTCGACTCTGCACTGCAGCTGCTTCATGTTCTGACCTTTAAGGTCTCCCTGCACACAGCTCACAGAAGCCATGAGCAGACACCAGCATTTTCTCCCTGTTCTGGTCAAATCTCAGAGAGGGAGATGAACACACAGACTGTGGTGTCTGAGTGTCCGGGAATGAGAGCGGGGGCTCTGCAGGCGCAGCATCCGCAGGGGGTGCTGAAGAACTGCCCCCCCTCATCACAGCCTCTCGCTGGGGAAAGGCTCTGCTGGCCACAGCCAGGCAACAGGACCAGAGCCATGTGTGCTGCAAGCCACGGGCCAGGGAGCTCTTGAACTGCTGTCCCCAGCTCAGAGCAGAGCAGACACTTCCAGACAGAGAGGCTGTTCCTGCAGCACCCCCAGAAATGCTGGGGAATTTGGGAAGTGCCAGGCTGTCTCCTCCTCACCATGTCTGCCTCCTGCTGCTGCTGCTGCTGCTTGGTGAGTTGGGGGATTTCTTTGTCTTGGGGTTCAGGTACAGAGGCCTGTGAGTGGGACAGGACAGGGCAGGTCCTGGGTGCAGGATGGGGAAAGGTGTGTGGAGCAGCCATGCAGCAATGAGGGGCAGAGCTGCTCTGATGAGGGGAGGGAGATGATTCCTCCTCTAATGATGGTAAGGCTCTGAGCAAAAGGTGCATTTTGCCAACACCTCTAAGAGCCTTCATGTAGTAGCATGAGACACAAGTGCTCTAGAGAGCCAGGAGCATCTGGAACAACATTCCTACCCGGAACATCCTTGTTGAGTGTTAGTTTCAGAGTCCAAGGAGATACAGGATGGAGACACAGCGGTGGGAATGTGCTTGCACAACAAGGACTCGGCAGTGGGGAGCTGGCCAGGGGCACGTGGATGATCCAGGTCACTGCCCATCTCATCAAAACCCTCTCTGCCCCTCAACACAGGTGCCAGAGGGACTGCCCAGGACATCTGCAGCTCCCCAGGTAATGGTGAGAACAGGGAAAAGGAAGCTGTGCAGGGGGTGGAGATGAGAAAAGAGAGGACCTTAGTTCCCTGAGACTCTTCCATCCCTGACCCAGAACACTGTGCACCCCCATCATTGTGTATGTCCACTTGTGCTGCCACTACATCACTATCTTCCTTCCAGGTCACCTCCCAGCTCCTCAGCTGAACCTCAGCTTACTTTCTGCTCAGCCTGGTGACCAGCTGATCTACTTTCTACAGCTGAATGTCACCCTGCACAGCGCAGGGACCTACAGGTGTGGCTACCAGCACAGGGATGAGAGAAACTGGGTGAGGAGCTCTGCCCTCAGTGCTCCCCAGCACCTGACTGTCAGAGGTGAAACGTGAATCTGGGGCAGAGTGGGAAAATGTCTGGGCTCTGACAGTTCCCAACTGAGGGTGGGGACCCTGCTCTGCTCCATGGTGTGTCCCCAGAATCATGGGAAGGGACTGAGAGAGATGGTGTCAGATCCAATCCAGAGCCACTGCTGGGCAGGGCAGGGATTTATTTATCAGGATGTTTGGATCATTGTGGATCAGGGGCCCCCTCAGCTGCTGGGTTTGTGCAGAACCTGCCAGAGCTGGTCCCTCCCTCCCTGTCACTTTCTCCTCTCAGGCACAGAGTCCAGCTCCCAGGCAGGGCCATCAAACACCGGTGAGTCATTGCTCCATGCACTCCCAGTGTCTCCAAGGCACCATTTCAAGGGAGGCCAGGACACAGTTGTGTTCATCAACTGGTCTCTGGCCTGGCTAGAGGCCAGGCCCTGTTCTCTCCTTCTCCCCAAGAGCCTCTCTGCTTCTCCATTTCCCAACCCCTTCTGTCCCTCCCAGGTCTCCATCGACAGAACCCCGGCTTCCCAACCAGCGCTGGGCTGGGAGTGGCAGCTGTCTCCATCCTCCTGCTCACTGCAGCCAGCTTCTGTGCTGTGAAGAAAGGTGAGCAATCTGGAGAACCTGGGGGTAAACCAGACATGAAACCCAAAAGCAAGTTGAAATGGCACACCCTTCTTGCAGATAGCCATGTATTTTCCCACTGCTGCAAAGGACCCGAGTCTCTCAGGCATTTCCTCATCATCCAGGCAGCCAGAAGCTGCTGCCATGGAGAATCCCAAGATAGCAGTGACTGTGTGATGAGATGCTGAGAGCTTGGGAGAAGCCAGTCTGGGAAATGGGGCTCACAATTGCATGGACTGGGTTCTGGAACTGATCCTGCGAGGGAGCTGTGGGGGTTCAGCCCATCATCTTCCCTCTGCAGCCCAGAGCATGGACAGGCAGGGCTGTGCAGTAACTCTGCCTCCACACCTCTCCCTTCCCTTCCCTTGCAGGAAAAGTTCAACCTGAGGAAGACTCCGAGCCTTCATGACCGCTGAGACCCCCTGACGACCACCACCACCAGACAGTGCGCAGGCACAGCTGGGAGGAGCTCATGGGAATGACTTCTTGGGACTCATTTGAATGCGAAGCAGGACGGGTCAGGAATATGTACAGGTGTGTGAGAGAACCCAGTGATTTTGGACAGAATATTGTATACAAATGCCACAAACTCCGACCAAGCCCGTGCCTGCTTTGCTGGGACACCCGCTCTCTAGAGCATCCCTGCTTCACTGAGGTGTCTCCCTTGAGTCCTGGCTTGGGACCTTCGCCATTTCTAACACTCTGCCCTTTGTTCCCTGTCACTTTGGTTCCACCCTGTGCCTCACAGAACCTGTGTCCTCTGTGTGTCCCTTGTGTGCCCGGTGCTGTGTGTCCCCCTCACCCCCCCTCACCCCCAAACAGCCGCTGGTTCCTTTGGGTCAGTCTCACTTTGGTTCCACCATTTCCGTCACGGAAAACTGTCCCCCAGAACCAGTGACTGAGTCACTTTGGGCCCCTGACACTTTTGTTCTCCTTTGTCATGAGAAATGGTCCCCCCGGAAACTGTGACCAGGTGACTTTGGTTCCTTGTCACTTTGTGTCCAGCTTGTGCTCAAGGAAAAATGGTTTCCCAGAAATAGTGACCCTGTGACTATGGTTCCTGGTCACGTTGAGTCCTCCCAGTGCATCACTGAAAACAATCCCCTAGAAACAATGACCATGGTACTTTGGTTCTGGATCATTTTGGAATCAGTATGTTCATTATGGTCGCTGTCCCTACTGGAAACACTGACCTTGTGACTCTTGTTCCACGTCATTTCTGATCTGGCCTTTCCCTTACTGAAAACCATCCCATGGAAGCCCCTGACTCTGACTTTGCTTCAGGAACATTTAGCTTCCAGCCTGTCTGTTAGTGAAACATCTTTTGACATTGGCAATCGTAGAGATGAGAGACCATGAGACAATGAGGATGAGGAGCAACCCAAAGGATTAGAGCGTTGAGGTGCTTGCCAACATCAGCTGTCTGTGTGACAGGCAGGTTAACCAGGATCCGAAGGAGGATATGGCAGAGGCAGTGACACAGCCTCTGGAAATGCAGGACTCCATCGGTACCAGGAGGTGCGGTGAGTTGTGCATCTACACAGCCCTCCCGTGACTCTCCAAATCCATGGCTGCATCTTTCCAGTGAGTAGCTGGTAAGATACCTAGGGAGGTTGCAGGCCAGGCCTGTCTCTCAGTCCTCTCTGCTTTGGTTTGGGAGCTACTGCTGGACACTTAGCATGTTTGGATGGGAATGCTGGTAGGGCAGAGAAATAACATGGGACAGTGTTAGGACTATTCCCTGGGCTAGCAAAGCCCTGATGTGAGGTGCTAGAGGTAAGCCTTAACAACAGAATCATACCCCCCCTTCTCGTTCTTCTCTCTAACCCTACTCCCCTCTTTCCTCTCTCTCAGTCATCATAAAACCTCATCCCTATGATACCCACACAACAAACTGAATTCCACCCATCAGTAATGGATATACATCTTGTTTATTTAAAGTGACATTTCTCAGGGCATGTATCCCAAGTCCTCTGTGCATGTGCCCAGATCCAGGGTCAACTGAAGGACAAAGTGTTGCCCAACTCTGGTGTCACTGGGTAATGTATGAGTTTTCATTCTCTCAGTATCTGTTTTCTCTTTGTGCTGTGTGGAATGAATAGAATAAAGACAGACAGACACAAACTGCAACATTAAGCAATATAGGCAGGAAAATCACGTGGGGAGAATGAGATAGGGAAGCTTGTTAAATGCTTGCAGCTTGCAGTGAAATAGGCACAGGCGTGGGGTATTCTGGGATGGGCTGTTGTGCAGCTGGCCAAGGGTCTCAGACAGGCTGAAACAGCCTATTAGTATTGAGGTCTTTGCCCCCATGGCCTCTTAATGCTTCAAGGTACTTTGGGCATTACTCCTGACTTGGACTTCTGGAGAGGATTCTTGACTCTCCTCTTGACATCTGCGGTCTGTGGACTAAGAAGAAAAGACACCATGGGGCTCAGTAATATCCAGAAAGCCCTGACAAGCATGTCTCATCAAGTCATTTTCATTAAAGAACTCAGGATTTCTACGACTAATTGGATTTTATTTAGCTCATTATGATGAAGATTCCAAAATGAATTTCAGAAGGAGGACCTGTTTCCAGTCACAGGTATTTTCTGCCTGGCTCAGTTGATAGAAGCAGTGACAGCAGCATCCTGTGATGGGTATGGGTCTCCTGAGGAGATCTGGACAGGCAGGAAAAGCAGTCTCTGGAGACCCAACCCTGTCTGCAGGACCTTGCTCTTCCCCAAGCCCAGCAGCTCCCTCACTAGCCTCCTGGGACTCCCAACACCAAAGAGCAAGTGGAGGTGGAAACCTGTGAGCAAAGTGAAGTGCATAGGCACAGCCAGTCTGCTGAAAGGATGTCCTTAGTCATGGCTGTGTCATCAAGAGAGGTGGAAACACCTGAGTGATGAGGGAGATGAAAGAGACAGATTGGCAGTAATGCAGCTACAGGGGAAGGGGAGTATTTCTTCTGCTGCCATCATTGCAGTTCATAGAAATTCTCATTCTCTCATGGCATTGCCATTGCAGACAAGGAGTGGAGTGATTCAGCTGATGAAAATGGGCTTCTGAATTTTTCATAACTGTAAGAAAAGAAATGAAAAGAAGGAAAAATTGTGGTCCTTTGCAGGCAAACCTGATGCAAACAGTCATTATGCAGTGTCTGGGTTACAGAAGACTGGGAGTTATTGCATGGAGAACCAGAAGAACTTGCCCAAAGTTACTACAGATTAGAAAATTTAGGAAGGAAAAAAACCCAGCAATTAAAAAAAGTACTAAATACAGACTGGTCCAAACGTGGGTTACATGGTCAGCAATATGCAGAAGCAGAAGAACAGTTTGTTGCTACTTAGGAACATCCACTCATCAGTTTCAACAAGGCATCCTTGAGCTCCTGGTTCCTCATGCTGTAGATGAGGGGGTTTACTGCTGGTGGAACTACAGAATAAAGAAACGCCAATGCCAGGTCCAAAAATAGGGAGGAGATAGAGGGGGGCTTTACATTGGCAAACCCGGCAGTGATGAGAAAGAGGGAGACCACGGCCAGGTGAGGGAGACACGTGGAAAAGGCTTTGTGTTGTCCCTGATGCGAGGGGATCCTCAGCACAGCCCTGAAGATCTGCACATAGGACACCACAATGAACACAAAACAACCAAAGGTTAAACAAGCACTGACTGCAAGGACTCCAGTCTCCCTCAGGTAGGTGTCTGAGCAGGAGAGCTTGAGGATCAGGGGGATTTCACAGAAGAACTGGTCAACAGCATTGCCATGGCAGAGGGGCAGGGAAAATGTACTGGCTGTGTGCAGCACAGCATTGAGAAACCCACTGGCCCAGGCAGCTGCTGCCATGTGGACACAAGCTCTGCTGCCCAGGAGGGTCCCGTAGTGCAGGGGGTGGCAGATGGCAACGTAGCGGTCATAGGACATGACTGTGAGGAGATAGAACTCTGTGGAGATAAAAAATAAAAAGTAAAAGAGCTGAGCCACACACCCCCTGTAGGAAATGGCCCTGGTGTCCCACAGGGAATTGGCCATGGATTTGGGAACAGTGGTGGAGACGCAGCCAAGGTCAGTGACAGAGAGGTTGAGGAGGAAGAAGTACATGGGGGTGTGGAGGTGCTGGTCACAGGCTATGGTGAGGATGATGAGGCCGTTGCCCAGCAGAGCAGCCAGGTAGATGCCCAGGAAGAGGCAGAAGTGCAGGAGCTGCAGCTGCCGTGTGTCTGCAAAGGCCAGGAGGAAGAACTGGCTGATGGAGCTGATATTTGGCATCTGTTTTTGTGTGAATGGAGTCCTGTCCAAGTAGGTAAAGGCACAGTGAGAAGTTAGGGAGGAAAACCTCTTCCAATTCACACAGGTTCTCTGTATCCAGGAAGACTTTTGTCAGGTCCCTTTTGGGAGGTCTGCTTTGTGCTGGCTTGAGCGTGCCACTGCTGGGAGCAGGGTCAGCTGTGGCTCTCCAGAGCTCAGTCCTGCCTGGCAGTAGTCAGTCAATAGAAGGATGCTGTGATCTCAGACTGAATCCCCTGTGGAGAGGAAGGAGCTTTCCAGCACTGTCACTGCAGTTTCACCCCAGGGCAGAGCAGAGCTTTGGAGCTCTGGTGTTCTCCTGACTGTGCCTGAGGAGTGTTTCTTCTCTCAGAACTGCCTGACATTGCTGCTGCAGTGCCAGGGAAACCTTCCCCTGAGTGCAGAGTGGGGAGAGCTGCTCTGTGCATCAGCCCTGCTCTCAGCTGCCCTGTGCTGGATGCTCTGTGATCACATCCTGGAATTCCCTGTAAAATACCAGTGTCAGCACTGCAGGGGATGTCAGGGAGGTACCAAATCCCCATTGCTGGGAGCAGCTCCTTCTCCCTCCCTCACAATGTCTCTGCTGCCTGGAGCTGTCCCTGCAGCTGCTGCTCTTTGCCCATGTCACCTCCTGCTCTGTGCTCACAGACCTCATCCAACCTGCCCTGTGCTCAGCTCTGCTCTGCAGACCTCTCCTGGCATCAGGGCACTGCCCAGGGAACCTCTGTGTGTGCAGGGCTCAGGAGATGCTCTGACAAGTCCTAATGACCAATGAGTTTACACTGCCTTCTGAAAAGGAATCAATAAAAACTCACCTCCCACATCCCACCCAGTCCACAAGAGCAGAAGTCTGTTTACCTCTCTCCTGCATTGAGCTCTCAGCATCCCTCAGCTCTCTCAGCCTCACAGGTCTCCCCTCGGTGCCTCCAGGCAGTGTCCCCAGCCCTGTGTGCTTGGCAGAGGAGCTGCTCCTGGGCACAGCTGTCTCTCTGCAGTGCTGCTGGGTTGTCATAGCTCCCTCCAACTGAGGAAACCAGTTTTTCTAGGCTCCCTCCTGGTGTCTCAGGCCTCATGGGGATCACTCTATGATCTCATCTCTAACATTCCCCACCTCAGATGGAGAAATCCTTGTGTCCAGCAGAGTCCTTTTTCCTGATCAAACCAGAGCTGGGCAGCAGAATCCCCTTTCCTTGCCTCCCCATGAGACAGGACCCCCAGGCTGGGATGAGGAGGGGACTCTTTCCCCCTGTGGAAAGAAGGGATTTAGGTGAGAATTTGGGCATTTCTTGGTGTTTCACAAGAACAAAATCAGGAAAAACAAATCTACAAAGCTCTGCTCTGCTGTTGGGAGAAGTGGAAAACACCATCCAGAACAGATCATATATATCAGAAAAGCTAGAGCCTGTCTGCCCTTCTGGGAAAGAGTTTAATGATCATTGCTGTAGCCTAGAACTGCAACATGAATCCTTCCCACAGAGCCTCAGATCATCACCAACTGCTCCAGTCTGGGTCACTTGAATGGGGTGCTGTCCTTCAGCAACACACTGCTCCAGCCTAGGTCCTCCTCAGCCCTGCCAGCAAACCTGCTCCAGCACAGGCTGCCTCTGAGGTCACAGCCTCCTTCAGGTGCCTCCACCAGCTCCAGCAGGTGATTTTTCCCATCCTATTGCTTGTTATCTGAGATAAGAGACCAACCCCCACTTCTCTACTCCCACTTGTAGCTCGATGAGGAGAGCAGTAAGGTCTCCCCTCAGCCTCCTTGAGACTCAAATGCCTCAGTTCCCTCAGCCACTCCTCACAGGACTTGTGCTCCAAACCCTTCTCCAGCTTTGTTGCCCATCTCTGGACACACTCCAGCATCTCAACGTCCTTCATGTAGTGAGGGGCCAAAAACTGGACCCAGTACTCCAGGTGTGGCCTCACCAGAGCTGAGTAGAATGGAAAATCCCTTCCCTCCTCCTGCTCCTCACACTATTCCTGATCCAGGCCAGGAGGCTATGGGCCTTTTTTCCTACCTGGGCACAGGGCTGGCTCATCTTCATCTGGCTGTCCACTAACACCCCCAGGTCCTTCTCCTCTAGGGAGCTCTCCAGCCACTCTGACACAGACCTGCAGCATCCCCTGGGGTTCTTGTGACCAAAGTGCAGGACCCAGCCCTTGGCCTTGTTGATCCCTGTCACTGTTGAGATGGACAAACCACACATACAAGAGGTCTCCTGGTGCACAAGCAAAAAACTCGATTTATTTCTGTATCCTCCTTTTTATATGATTCTACTGCACGTGTCCTTGTGCTAATGGTCTCTCAGGTATATGCTGTCATGCAGTTGGTTGACATGTTTAACTTCATTAACAAGGTTTATCTCTTGCCAGGTTCCTTTATCTGCAGCCAGCAAACTCCTTACTTCTCTGGATGTCCTACCCTTCCTCTTTCTCTGGGCTACACTTTACTATCTTCAAATCCAAGCTCTATATTCTCAACCAAGGGGTTCATGGGCCTGCCACAGTCCCCCACAACTCCCCCTTTTTGTATTTGTGCTACAGAAACCCCCTTTATGCTCCACTGCAGGGCCCTTTGCAGCAGAGAGAGAATACAGAGCAACGTTAGTAACACAACTACAGGAACTACCAAATCAATTAACCCAGCCATGATTACAGACAGCAGTACCCCTCTAGGTAAAGCAACAGGACCATGAAAAAACCTTGATACCTTGTTTGAGCTCTAATCACACCACGCAGTAGCCCCCAGTTGCTTAGCACACTGTGTTCCTGCCAGCCCTGATTCCTGTGCCCCCAGGTTCCCAGCAACACAGTCGACAACATCTCAGTTTCCCAGGCCCCTGGGTTACCACACCACTGGTTTACCGGCGTACCCTGTTTCCCAGCACCCTGGGTTCCCATGCCCCTGGTTTCCTGGGTCACTGAACTTACAGGACCCCATTTTCCCAGCACCCCTGTTTCCACAAGTCCCTGTTTTTCTGGCCCTGTTTTCCCCTGGGGATGGTTTGCCAAGACACTGATTTTCCAGGACTCCCTTTTCCCACGCCCCCAGTGTTCCGACACCCCGGTTCCCTGTGCTCCTGGTTTCCCACGCCCCCAGTTCCGTAGCACACCAGGTCTCGCCACCCCAGTTCCTGGGCTCCCAGTTCCCCACGACACTGATTTCCCAGGACACTTTTTGCCTGCACTCCCAGTTTGCTGGCACTTCTAGTTTCTGTGCTCCTGGTATCTTGCACTCCCCAGTTCCCATGCCACTGGTTTCCCAAGCCCCCAGTTTCCCACACCCACATTTGCCTAGCACACCGGGGTCTCACCACACCTTTTCCTGCACCCCTATTTTCCCAGCACACCAGTTTCCTAGCACACTGGTTTCTCATGCCCCCAGATTCCTAGGACTCAGGTTTCCCACACCCCTTGTTTCCCAGGTCACTGAATACACACAACCCCGGTTTCCCAGCACCCCAGTTTCCACAAGCGCCTGGTTTCTTGGGGCCTGGTTTCCGGGGCCGCTGTTTTCCCAGGACACTGATTTTCCAGTTTCCCATGCCCCCAGTTGCCCAGCACCCTGGGTTCCCACACTCCTGGTTGCATGCGCCCCCAGTTTCCCATGTCCCTGTTTTCCTGCTTGCCCAGTTTGCTGGAACCATGGCTGCCTGGAAAAACAGTGTCTCCTCACCCTGGTTTCCTGCACTCCCAGTTTTCTTTAACCCTAGTTTCCTGGAAACCTTTTTTCCTGCATCCCTAGTTTCCCATCACCCTGGTTTCTCATGCCCACAGTTTCTCAGGACACAGGCTTCCCACACCCCTGGTTTCCCAGGTCACTGAATTTACAGGACCCTGGTTTCTTGGCACCCTGCTTTCCAGGAGCTCCTGGTTTCTTGGGCCCTGCTTTCCCGGGGGGCTGGTTTGACCAGGCACTGATTTTATAAGTTGCCAGTTTCCCAGGCTCCAGTTGCCCACCACACCGGTTTACTGGCACTCGGGTTTTCTGTGCACCCATTTTGCGGGCACCCCAGTTTCCTGACACACCAGCATCTCTGGTTTCCTGCACCCCCCAGTTTCTGTGCCACTGGTTTCCAATGCCCCCAGTTTCCTGCACACCTTTTTTCCATTCACACTCTTTCCCAGCAGCCCGGTATCATGTGCTCCTAGTTTCCCAGTGCCCTAGTTACTCATGCCCTCAGTTACCAAACACCCAGGTTACCCACACCCCTGTTTTCCCGGATCACTGAATTTACAGGATCCTGGATTCCTGGCATACCAGTGTCTCCCCACCCTGGTGTCATGGTTTCACCCCGGCTGTGGGCCGAGATCCACACAGCTGCCTGCTCCTTAAAGTAAAAGAGCAGGAGAAAAGGGAAAGGGGGGGGGGGGGGAAACAAGGGAAGGGAAAAGGAAGGGGCAAATAACTCCAAAACCAAGAAACTCAGAGGCCCGTGGGTTGGGATAAGGATAGTTTACTAAGAGAACAGAAAGATAAAATATAACAATGCTAAAAGGACTTGAGAGCAAAAGAATATGAAACTATTGATACCCAATGCAGTTTCTCACCCAACCACACAGCTCAGGCTGCACCACCCAGAGCCGTCCCGGAACCCGACCGTCCCCCAAGAACCTCGTGTCCCGGCCCAGAACCGCCCCTCTTCTTCCTCCCATCAGCCCCCCTTTATCCTGGGCAGGACGTAATTGGCATGGAATACTCTCTTTGGCCCATCTGGGTCACCTGTCCTGGCTTTGACTGTCTGACTGCAAATAAAACCATCAGATCTCTCTGGGTTCTGTACAGATGTGACAGTGCTGAAGGCAAATCAGCAGTCCAGGCACTTGCCACTGCAAAGGCTTAGAGAGAAAGAAGTTTGAGGCTGGTGGAAGACCTTATCACTTGCCCCATGGGATGGTCCTCCCACCCTTTTCCCCCTGGCTCAACTCCACTCCTTCTCTCCCTGTTCATCTGTCTCCTCTGCACTGAACTGTGCAGGGGGATGAGGGAGCTGTGGTCAGTCCCTGACAGCTCATCTCTGCTGCTCCTGCCTTCTAATGCATTTCTCAGGGGTCCCTCTTTCTCCTTACAGTCCTTCCAGACAAACCTGCTCCAGCATGAACTCTCCTCCATTCTCCTCTGCCATTCTTTCAGGAAGTATCCAGTGTCTCCACTGTTGAGTTCTGCACAGACTGCAGGGCTGACCTTCCCCACCTTGGTCTTCTCCATAGGCTGCAGTGAAATACTTGCTCTACTATCATATTCTCTGTGGGCTGCAGGAAATTCCCTGCTTTTGTGCCTGGAGCACCTCTTCCCCCTCCTTCTTCACCAGCCTTGGTGTTTGCAGGGCTGTTTATAATTTCCACACACACACACACACATTCCTTTCCCATTCTGGCAGTCGTGTTCTTTCTTCAACACACTTTCATAATGGTCCTACCAGCTTCACCAGTGGGCTCATTTTTGAGCAGCGGTGGGACTGCTTTGAGTCAGCTGAGCCAACTCTGGCATGGAGTCAGCCCCTGGTCTCCTCTCACAGAGGACACATTTGCAGCCCCACCGCTACCAGAACCAGGACACCACCACCAGAGTGTAAATCTTTGCTTTGCTGAACGGTGTCCCCTGCTGCTCCCACATCCACAAACACAATTTACTTGTAGGGAAGAGAGAAAGCAGAGAAGGCCTTGACACTGCAAACAGGGTCCAGCAATGGCTACAACACCGCTGTGTTGTCAAATCTCCTTCAGTGACAAATCACAAGCAGCACCATATAGGCTGCCAGGAAGGAAACGAACTCCATACCAGCCAAAACCAGTGCCTGGGGAAAATTTCCAGGATAAGCTGCTCTATCACCTTCCCAGGGAGAGAGCTGATGCTGACTGGCCTGTAGATCACAGGGTCCCTCCTTCTTGCCCTTCTTGAAGACAGCAGGGGCCTGTGATTTCTTCCAGCCTCTGGAGGACGATATGGTGTGCACACACCTCAGTTGAGGCAAGGGCAATCCCACCACCTCTGCATTTGTGGCAGGTAGGGGGAGGAGCAAACTCCCTGTGATGGATCCACTTCACTCCTTGGCCAAACCAGCTGTAGCCTTGGTCTGGTGCCCAAAGAGATAAAGGCCTAGCTGTAACCAGGACAACAAATTTCCTGTCTGTCTGATTTATTGTTGGTAACTTTGAATGATTGTTATATCCTTTGTGCAGCAAGTGTGATCCTTGCCATCAATCTTTGCTAAGCTGCAAGAAAAACACTCATAGAATCCTAGAATCCCAGCCTGGACTGGGTTGGAAGGACCCCCAGGATCACAGAGCTCCAACCCCCTGACACAGGCAGGGCCAGCAGCCTCCAGGCCTGGAGCTACACAAGTTGCCCAGGGCCCCCTCCAGCCTGGCCTTGGACTCTTACTGATACCTCTGGTTGTGGTTCTCTAATTCGTCTAAATCACCTGTCAACAAAAACTGGGGTAGTCAGCAGGATTCTGAACCAGGATTCACAACAAAAGGCCTCCTTGCAGACACAAGGTATATAGAGGAGGCTTATGAGAAGATGGGGAGAGGCTTTATTGCACGGCCCATAGTGATAGGACAAGAGGAGACGCTGTTAAACTGGAAGAGGTTTAGACTGAAGGTAAGGAAGAAATCTTAACTGGTGAGGGTGGTGAGGCACTGCAACAGGTTGCCCAGAGAAGCTGTGGATGCCCCAGCTCTGGAAGTGTTCAAGGCATGCTTAGATGAGGCTTTGATCAGTCTGGGCTAGTTGAAGTTGTCCTCATCCACGGCAGGGAGGTTGACTAGATGATCTTCAAAGATTTGTTTCCAACCAAAGTCCTTTGATGAGTCTGTGATTTTGTTATCAACATCCCTATTCACAGAACCAAGCAGGTGATCAGAGGTTCAGAGAGGAGAATAGTCAAGGGCTGCTGTCTCCCAGCAGCACATCAGCCTTGGTGTAGATGGCATAGACCTTGCATCTATGTTGTGGTATCTTCACTTGGGTCACCAGAACACTTTAGGAGGCCCTGGGCTTTCTGCACCACACCAACTCTTGGCTTTCCTGTAGGTTTTGTGCTGTGTTTGTCCACTAAGTGGAGTTGTGTTGGGCACCCAGGCACCTGGCATGGCACTAGAGGGGTTTTGTGTTTTGTTTGTTTTGTTTTGTTTTAATGGCATAAAAATGAGAGCTCTGAAATAAAAGTCTTCAGTACAGGGATCTGGATGTGTGTTAGATTATAGTGACCAGAGCTTCACTGAGACTCAAGGAGACTGATTTTCCTACCTGCCCAGACCTCCTTAGGTGACTTTCTGGATCAACATGCTGTTATCACCTTTTCTCTGTAAAACAAAAATTCATAAAATATAAATAGCAAAAATCCTCTTCCATTAAATGTGCACTGAAATCTCCCTTGTTATATACTGATTAGCTTAAGTCTTAGAGTCTTAAGGGAAATTACTAGGAAAAGATAGAGCACTTGAGGGCTCTCTGCATTTTGATGAGCCTCATGGTGTAGCTGAGCACATGGATCTTCAGTGCTGAAAGATTTCATCAGCTGCTCAAGCAGGTAAAGTCAGAACCAAACACCGAAGTCTCCTGGAGGATTAATTGATCCCACTGAGGGCTGTTGCCAACAAAGTTTCCCCATGGACTCGTGTTGTGGAAAACATTAGTTGAAACTTAGCACTAGAAACGTAAACATGAATAGCTGGAGTGGACAAGGCTGATAGTCCCTGGTACAGGAACTGTGACGACTGTATTGCAAGATGCTGAAAAGCTCATCAGCTGAAACCAGCCTCAGAGGGTGTGAAACAGGGGGTAGGGTCACTGAGTACTGTCTCAGAAAATGACCATTTCAAAACAGCTCAGTAACCAAACAGCAAAACCCAGAAGCCAATAAAAAGCCAGAAGACCCCAGTCCTCACTGTTACTATTGGTCTGAAGTGCTGAGGTGTGGGAAACTTTGATTGTAAGGGCAGAGCGTCTGAGGGGTGTCTTTGTTCAAGGTCCCTCTTCAGAGGCAGGCAGAGGAGAGTTCAGGTGACTCCAATGCTGAGAAAAGCCTTGAGGTGTTCCATCAAGCCAGACACCCAGCCCTGACTGCCAGCCCTCGGGGAGGGAGAGCCTGTCCTTCAGGCATGGCTCAGGTTTTTCCTGGGGCGGTGGGATGTCCAGTGAAGGGCCAGGATACAAAACCTCCTGCCATCTCTGGAGAGTGCAAGGATGCAAGGAGGCCCCAGAGTAATGAGGAGAAGGTGTCTCCTCATAGTCCTCAGTGACAGTGACAACTGCCACAGCCAAGGGGACAAAGATCTCTGTACTGCTAAGCTTTTCTGCATCACTCATGACTTCGTCATCTCCAAGGGTGTCCTGTGCTGTCTCATATATGTCCCTGAAGTCTTTAGACACCCATCTAATTTTTCCACCTTTTCCTAACCTTGTCATCTCCCTTCCTGTACTGATGTCTCTCCTTGAAAGGCAAATATGTGGCATGAACACTGCGTGATCTCTTGCACCACAGCACTACCATGGGAGTGACATTTCTTTCTTCCTGTGTCCAGGAGAGACATCTCAGGCTGCACTTGGTAGTTTCATCCTGCTTTATGCAACTACAGGGCAACTCTCCATCGTCTCTGCAACCACTCTTCAAGCAGTCACAGGCTGTGGCAACAGGGCCCTGAGCCCCTGCATCACAAGGCTAACGGCCATCCCGTGCTTCAGGCCCCGAAGCCCATCTTGTCAGACCTCCTCAGGACCCTCTCCAGTTCCTCTCTGTTCTTCCAGGAGCGCTACAGCAGGACACACTGTCCCATGGGGATAATGCAGATGGGGGGAGACGTCTGACAGGGGAGTGTGGCCATGGGCAGAAGCAGCCTCTTGAGGAAGGACAGGGAAGGTGAATGAGGAAGAGCTGCTGTGTGTGTGAATGAGCAGTGGGACTGCATGGAGCTCTGCCTCGTGACAGATGGTGAGCCAGGGGAGAGCTGGTGGGTCAGGAGTAATGGACAGACCAATACAAGGGATATTTTGGTTGATGTCTGTTATGAAGCAGCCTTGTTAAGAAGCAGCAGCAGAGGAGGCTTCTTCAGACAGCTGAAAGAATGGAACCTGCTGGCATGAAGCCTCGGAAAGCCAAACTCAAAACTCAGCAGCCTTGCCAGACAGAACTACGACCGTCTGTGAGTCAGGAGTCTGGAGCATCTTCCAAAGGCTCTTCTTTCCAATTGGGGCTGCTAGAATGCACAGCTTCCATAGTCTCCAAAGAGCCTTGTGTCGGTGGGTCGGTTGTAGCTTCACTGAGGAAGGAAGCTGGATTCCCAGCGTTAGTTCCTTCAATCACAACCTCGTCAGACTCCAGGAGAAGAGCTGGATACTTCAGAAATCTGGATGGGGAAAGCCAATGGTTTCTATGTTGTTCCAGAACGGCAGACACAGCATGAGAGACCATTCCTGTCATCTTCTGGCCCAAAGGGAATTTCAGGACTTCTTCAATGTGGAGTATCATGGAGCTCCTGCTCCCAACTCCCTGGCCATCCCCTGCTCCCTTCATCCAGCTGTTTAGAGAAGTATGGCTCTGCTCTTCTATAAGGTCCCAAACGCTGAGCCAGGACTCCAAATACCAAGTCAGAGTTTCTCACAGCATTCTGATTGAGAAACTGGCTGCCACTGTCCTGAACAGCTGGACCCTCTGCTGGGTAAAATCTGACTGGATGGTCAGGCCCAAAGGGTGGTGATATGGGGCAGTGGAAGGGGCCTCTTCCAGCCCTCTTTGATTCACAATTTGTGATGGCACGAGAGTGTTTATAAGAAATTCACAATTTGTGATGGCACGAGAGTGTTTATAAGAAATTTGCAGTTGTATCCCTGAGCTGTTTTGACTTCTGGTGCCCATGGAGCTTGTAAGGAAATTCCTTAGTGCAAGCCACAGAGTTTCCAAAAACTCCGTAAATCCTTCAATAGATGCCTGTCTCTGACTCATGGTGGGATGAGCATCCATAAATAATAGGATGCTTTACAGACAGAAGTTTAAGGAGTTACATTTCCAAGGTCTGGACAAATAATAGACCTTAGTCCTTATCAATAGAAGCCCTGTGCTAAGGAATTTAAGGAGGAAACATTTCCAAGGACTAAATCACTTTAGTGCCAATTACGAAGGACCATTTGGCACTTGAAGGTTGTTAGAGGAGATACCTCTGATAATGACAATGTCCAGCTGGGATATTGGTGACTACGCATGCGTCAAGAAGAGAGGTGAAAAGTTTAACCTGATGAAGACTACAGGCCTTCATCCCGAAGACCCCAACTCACGACCACCAGAGAGCATTGCGCCTGCGCCATGAGGAGGGATTCATGGAAATGAAGCCATGAAGTTAATTTGAATACGAAGCGGGACAGGTCATGCATATGGATAGGTGTTATGAATTCCAAACACCTCTCCTCTATAAAAAGTCAAACAACAATGCATTCAGCGGAACTTCCCCCACCAGACATGAAGTGAAGTCGAGTCGGTCCCACAAGACATCATGGGAACCCGTGGTGGTAGCTATAACTTTCCTGTAACTTTAAACTCCTTACCTTCCTTTCTCTTTTTTCCTTCCTTCTCTCTCACTCTCTAACACCTTTCGCGAATTTTGCTGTAACAATTAAACTTCCTTATGATACGGCATTTGACCTCGTTTGTGTCTTAATCTCACTCTGGGAATTATAAAAGAATCTCGCCCCTGACCGGGCTATTCCGGAATGGGACAGAGCTGAACCTCCTTTTAAAGATGAAGTCCTTCACTGTATAATCTCAAAGACAGGGTTGGCTGAGAATTAAAAATGCCAGAAATGCCTCAACACACTACCCTCTCCTTCATCATTTATGCCCTCTCCCCACTGAGGGCTGCCTGGGAAGGGACCTATGGTGGTCTTTAGCATGATGGTCTGCTCTGAGTGGGAAGAACATGAGAGTTCAATCAGATTGGCTGGTGCTTTCTCCTGAGCCAGCATGTGTCCATGGGCATGGCCTACATGTTCTCTGGTTCTCCTCTGCACACTACCTTGATCTTTGGGGATCAGAAAAGCTGCAGAAGATGCAGCAGAGGCTCTGACATCTCTGTGATCACAGTAGGATGCCAGTCATCTAGCTCAGCCCCAGGGGAAGAGCTTTGTCTGGGAGTGACCTGTGAGGTCAGAGCTGGCAGGTGGGTCGGGAGAGCTTGTCTCAAGAACATGTTCTTGTGTGCTGGTCTAACCCAGTAGGCAGCTCAGCCCCACACAGCTGCTCACTTATCTCCCTCCCCCCAGGATGGAGAAGAATCATACAAATGCTAAAAGTAAGTGAACTCATGGGAAAACATAAAGACCATTTAACATGTGAAGCCAAAGCTGCACACATGTGGAAACCCAAGTAAGGAATTCATGCACTGCTTCCTAGGAGCAGGCAGGGGTTTAGCCACTGGCAGGAAAGCAGGGCTTCACCAGGAGTAAACAGTGTCTTGGGAAGACAGAAGCCATATTCCAAACATCCCTGACATTCCTCCTGCTTCCCCGCTGCTCTTCTTGCTGAGCATGATGCCATGCAGTGTGGAATATCCCTTTGGTCAGCTGGGGTCAGATGTCCCAGCTGTGTCCCCTCCCAGTGACTTGCCCACCCCCAGCCTGCTCACTGGCTGTGCAGGGTGAGAAACAGAGAAGGCCCTGATGCAGTGTGAGCACTGCTCAGCAGTAGCTAAGGACAGGGTGTGTCATTCACACCGTATTGGTCACAAATCCAAACCACAGCAAGCTATGGTGAGGAAAATCATCTCAGCACCAGCCAGTAGAGGCAGGCAGGCCCATATTGTGATGCCACCAAGGACATCACAAACCTCAACCTGATAGAAATGCCAGGTCAATGTGGGGGTAGAGGTAGGAGAAGCCAACTGGGTTGGGTTGTGTCTTGTGAGGTCACCTCATTGCAGGAAGGAGGTTTGGCAGGAGCAGGCCAGCAGGCATCCTGAGGTCCCCCAGCACAACAGACATGGAAGCTGCAGGCAGATGAGCAGGCCCCTGGTGAGGCCCTGCCCTGGGGTGAAGCCACCTGTAGACAATGTGGGAAATTGTGGGCCATGGCATGAGAATTGCCAGATGTGACAGAGAACCATGTGAGAAGGGAACACGAGTAGAGGCAGCAGTGTGTGTCCTGTCTGGGTCTCACAGGTGGTTGAAGAGCAGAGACATGAGAGACCACACAGATAACTGACAGGCAGCATCAGGAATCTGCGTGTCAGTCCAGTCTACAGTGTGTGGAGAGCCATCAGAGAGGACACTGACAGGCCAGGTAACCTAGGCAATGGTACAGGACCTAGCAAAGTGTGGTATAGGTACAGCATCTTTGGGATCAGTGAGGGAGAAGTAATCATTGAAGGTTTTAAACTGGAGGCAAGGCCAGGAAAGAGAAAGGGAGGGATCCAAGTGGAATGGAGGAAGAATCCTGTGGAAGGGGAGAGCAGAGGGATACAAGGAGCAAGTTGCAGGTGGGACAGGGAGCAGCCAGTGCTCGTTCAATCACAGCCTGTGCCTGACCACAGTGGTCTGTCCTGCCTTCTAATTAAACTCTGCTCCTGACTGTTTGCTGTGTGATATTCTCATTAGACTGTGTCTGGGCAGTGAATACATGTGGATGCTCTTGTGGCCAGGTCAGGCAGTCAGGCTGGAGGAGGAGGACACCAGGACCTGGAGAGACCCAGGGCTGGGGCAGCCTGGTGAGTAATGGCTCCAAGTCTGTGTAGGGCACCTGGGCAGGCCCAAAGCCCAGGCCCACACTGGAGGGGCTGTGGCTGTTGTGGTGGGTAAGTGCCGCAGGGGATGCACAGGCCACTGGTCACCTGCTCACCAGAGCAGCCTGAGAGGGGACAATGCTGGGTCTCTCTGTGTTGTTCATCGTGGTTTGTGCTGCTGGGTGTGTGGTAACTCTAAAGGTGCTGTGCCCAGTTGGAGCAGGTCTGTGACTGGTCATCTCTGTCCATCCGTGTTCCCTTGCAGATACCCAGATTTAGCCCTTCCTGCTGGGGTGAATCCAGCTGGGACAATCGCTCACCTTGGGCTGGGTCCAGTCCCTGCCAACCTCTATCTCTAGGAGGCTGCAGTACACAGCTGAGACAGAGCAAGGTCATTCCTTAGAAGAGGGCAGATGAATCAAATCATGTATTAAGGAACATAACAGACACAAAAAAAGAACAAATACCACCCAACAGAAAACAATGATGATAAAGAAATCAACCAACCTCTACTGGATACCCTGGGAGTCACTTCTCAAGAGACATGGGACCTTTGAAACAGCTGAGAAACACCCAGTGAACACCTTCCCTCAGGGCTTTCTTGAGCTCTTGGTTCCTCATGCTGTAGATGAGGGGGATCACTGCTGGGAGTACCACTGCGTACAAAACAGAGACCACCAAGTCCAGGGATGGGGAGGAGGTGGAGGGTAGGCTTAAAATAAGCAAATGTGCCAGTGCTGATAACTAGGGAGATGACATCCAGGTGAGGGAGGCAGGTGGAAAAGGCTTTGTCCTGACCCTGCTCGAGGGGATCCTCAGCACAGCCCTGAAGATCTGCACATAGGACACCACAAGGAACACAAAACACCCAAAACCTAGACAAGCTCTGACCATAATTTCCCTGAGGTAGGACCGTGAGTGAGAAAGCTTGAGGATCTGTGGGATTTCACAGAACTGGACAACAGCATTGCTCTTGCAGAGGGGGAGTCACAATGTGTTGGCCATGTGGAGCATTTTTAATAGCAACTCCGTGACAATATTTTTAAGAAGGGAAATAAAAATCAGCAGCTGCTTTTTGCCACCATTAAAAGTTCAGCTATAGCTCCCAAAGACAATGTTTGAGGTGTGAAAGATGCTCTTGACCTTAAAACTTCCTAGATAGCTCACTAGCAGCCCCAGTAACCTTTGGGCTGAGTTTTCCTTGGAAAGGGAATGGTCCCAACATTGCTTGATGACACTTCTGGGCTCTACCAGTATATTTCTTCCAGCTGCTAGACGAAGAGCAACAGATCCTTAACAAAAGCTGTGAAGGATGAAAGATGTTCCTGGCCTGAAACCTCCCCAGGTAGCCCACTAGCAGAACCAGTAACATGGGGGTCAGGGCTTTTGTAGCTATGGGAGTGGATGTAACTCTGCCTGACATCATTTTCCAGGTTTCTTACTGAACTGCACAGCTCAGAGCCATCCCCAAAACTGTGCATCTTAGAGCTGCCTCCTCCTCCCCCCACCGAACTCCCATTTATGCTGAGCATGGCACAATTGAATGGAATCCCCTCTTAGGCCAATTTGGGTCCAATCCCTTCTCATTAGCAGGGAAATATGAATGACTGAAAAGTCCTTGATTGCTTGGTGACAACTGAAAACATCAGAGTGCTATAAGCACTGCTCCACTTGAAGCTAGAAAGAAAATTACCTCTATCCTGGATGAAACCAGGACATGACAGAGGCGTTCATGAGACTTATGAAAGGTGGGACATTTTCCAACTCTGAAGCTCAAAGCAGAAATCAGACAGCTGAATGGTATCTGAATGACCAAAGAGCAAGTCCAGCCAGCCTGCTCAAAAGTTGTCCATAGGCATGGCCATATCATCAGGACAGCTGGAAATACCTGAATGATGAGGGAGATGAAAGAGACAGACTGGTGGTAATGCAGGTACAGGGGAAGGTCAGTATTTCTTCTGCTGCCCTCAGTACCACTCCTGGAATTCCTGTTCTGTAGTGGTAGAAAAGCATTGTCATTTCAGGCAAGTAGTCGAGTGATTCAGCAGATGAAAATGTTCTTGGAAATTGTTTATAAATAAAGGAAAGTAAAAGACAAAAAAAGTGTGGCCCTTTGAAGGCAGACATGCACAGCTCATGATTACACAGTGTCTGGGTCACAGAAGACTGGGAGATGCTGCATGAGGAATGGGACTAATTTGGCCCATGTTATTATATGTTAGAGAAATTCAGAAAAAAACCAGCACAAAAAATAAAAACCTACTAAATACAGATTGGTCCTAACATCAGTTACATGCTCAGTGATATGCACTTTATTGCTGCTTAGAAACATCCAGTCCTCAGTCTGCACACAGCATCCTTGAGCTCCTGGTTCCTCATGCTGTAGATGAGGGGGTTCACTGCTTGTAGATGAGGGGGTTCACTGCTGGTGGAAACACTGAGTAAAACACTGCCAGTACCAGGTCCAAAGATAGGGAGGAGATGGAGGGGGGCTTCATGTTGGAAAACACGGAAGTGGTGAGAAATAGGGAGACCACGGTCAGGTGAGGGAGGCAGGTGGAAAAGGCTTTGTGCCGTCCCTGCTCTGAGGGGATCCTCAGCACAGCCCTGTAGATCTGCACATAGGACACCACAATGAACACAAAACACACAAAAGATAAACAGACATTGAACCCAAGGACTCCAATCTCCCTGAGGTAGGCATGTGAGCAGGAGAGCTTGAGGATCTGGGGGATTTCACAGAAGAACTGGTCAACAGCATTGCCATGGCAGAGGGGCAGGGAAAATGTACTGGCTGTGTGCAGCACAGCACTGAGAAACCCACAGGCCCAGGCAGCTGCTGCCATGTGGACACAAGCTCTGCTGCCCATGAGGGTCTCGTAGTGCAGGGGGTGGCAGATGGCAACGTAGCGGTCATAGGCCATGACTGTGAGAAGATAATACTCTGTGGAGATCAAAAATACAAAGAAAGATACTTGTGCCACACATCCTGAGTAGGAAATGGCCCTGGTGTCCCACAAGGAATTGGCCATGGATTTGGGAACAGTGGTGGAGATGCAGCCAAGGTCAAGAACAGAGAGGTTGAGGAGGAAGAAGTACATGGGGGTGTGGAGGCGCTGGTCACAGGCTATGGTGAGGATGATGAGGCCGTTGCCCAGCAGAGCAGCCAGGGAGATGCCCAGGAAGAGGCAGAAGTGCAGGAGCTGCAGCTCCCGTGTGTCTGCAAAGGCCAGGAGGAGGAACTGGCTGATGGAGCTGCTACTGTTGGACATCTGCTGCTGTCCAGTGTTGAGTCCTGTCCAGGGAGGAAAAGGGAGTGAGAAATTAGGGAACACTTTTTTGAGGAAAACCTCTTATATTCTTAGGGAACACTCTCAGACTTACTGTCTGTATTCAGGAAGAATTTTGGCAGGTCCCTTTTGGGAGGACAGCTTTGTGCTGGCTGTAGTGTGCCACCGTTAGCAGGGTGGTTAGCAGTGGGTTCTCAAGATGTCAGTCCTTTGGAGCTTTGCTTTTCTCCTGCCTGTAGCTGAGGAGTGTTTGTTCTATCAGAACTGCCTGACATTGCTGCTGCAGTGCCAGTTAAACCTTCCCCTGAGTGCAAAGTGGGCAGAGCTGCTCTGTCCATCAGCCCTGCTCTCAGCTGCCCTGTGCTGGATGCTCTCTGATCACACCCTGGTGTTTCCCTGTCGAAGAAACTGGACCCCCCAGAGATCTGAGGAATACAGTGTCCCAGGGCAGAGCTCCAAAGCCCTCCTGCATTCTCACCCTACCCAAGGAGGATCTCAGCTCCCCGCTCCCGGCCAGGGACACACAGGGCTCACTGCAGCTGCCTACACACAGGGGTTGAGTGGCATCGCCATGGGCAAAGACAGGAGTGGAAAGAGCAAAAATTGCTCCAGGACAGGAACAGGCAGACAGGAACTCAGGGGTTTCTCCTCACTGGGGGTTGGGCAGCCAGGGAGAAGACTCAGCCTGAAACACTGGAACTCTGGGTACAGAGTCTGTGCTGGGTGGCAGAAACCAGGGGGTCACTGTGGGAAAATGTCTGCACTTTGGGGGATGTCAGGGAGGTCCCAGATCCCCCCTGTCAGGGCATTGCTGGCAGCAGCTCCTGCTCCCTCCCTGACAATGTCTCTGCTGCCTGGAGCTGTCCCTGCAGCTGCTGCTCTTTGCCCATCTCACCTCCTGCTCTGTGCTCACAGACCTCATCCCACCTGCCCTGTGCTCAGCTCTGCTCTGCAGACCCCTCCTGGCATCAGGGCACTGCCCAGGGAACCTCTGTGTGTGCAGGGATCAGGAGATCCTTTGATGTGGACATTCTTGAGGGGAGAAATAAGGTCTCATCTATCACAGTCAGTACAGCCCACAGGAGAGGAAAAGTCAAAGCAAAGACTTTACCTGGTAAGAAAATGCTTCCTTGATGTTGTTCTTCAAATTCCCTTTAGAATTTCTCAAGGATCAGCTGGAGCTGGGAGCAAAGCTGAGCCATGCAACACTTTCAAATTACAGAAGGACCTTACGCTGCCCTTCCCTGGGTCTCTCCTCAAACCCACAGCTGCTGTCTCTATCCCTGTTTAAAGCCCCCGAGCCAGGCTGAGTGCTGAGCCTGGCAGCAGCAGCAGAGTCCCTGCCCCAGCACACAGACCCCAAGGCACAGGGACCCTGCTCACAAAGAGAGCCCTGGGCACCTCTGGGTGCCCACGCTGCTTCACCCCTCTGCAGCCATGGCCAGGAGCAGACAGCTGTCCTGCCCTGTCCCTCTGATGGGGCAGAAGGGCATCCCTTCCAGGCAGCACTCTCTGGTCCTAGAGAGAACCTGTCCTCCTGACAGCGCCCACACACTGCCCCATGTCCCAGCTTCAGGAGATCCCTCCAGGAACAGAACCTACATTGCCCTGCACCCACACACATACCAGGGAGAGGCTGTGGAGATTTCTCCTGCAGTGAGCTCTCAGCATCCATCAGCTCTCTCAGCCTCACAGGTCTGCCCTGGGTGCCTGCAGGCAGTGTCCCCAGCCCTGTGTGCTTGGCAGAGGAGCTGCTCCTGCCCAGAGCTGTCTCTCTGCAGTGCTGCAATATTTCTTGAGCTCCCACTGTCTGTCCCAGGAGCCCAGCCCAGCTCACAGCAGAAGAGCAGGTGAAAACATCGGACCCTCCATTGCCTCTGGGCTCCTCCCTGGAGCTCCAGGGAACCTACACTGAAGTTCTCACTGAAGTTCCCTCCCTTGGCTGGGGAGAAATCCCTGTGTCCAGCAGAGTCCTTTCTCCTGATCAAACCAGAGCTGTGCAGGAGTATCACCTGTCCTTGCCTCCCCTTGAGACAGGACCCCCAGGCAGGGACGGGAGGGGTCTCTGTCCTGCTCCAGATGTTAAGGAGCAGGGCTGCCTGGGCGTGGCTGGTCCCAGCACCCACGGGAATTAATAGTGGGGGAGGACAGGAGGAAGGTCTTCAGATGCCAACCCCTGGTGACTTCTGAGGAGCCAGAGGTGATCCAAGAGACATGCTGGGGGATCCAAGATCCAAATAGCAATGCTGAAAGAGGGCAGTGCCTGGGAGCAGCTTTTTTGAGCCTGATGGGGAATTCCTTTGGCCAAACGACATGACAGCAGATGGTCACAGTTAGGACCATCCATACCCAGAGGCAGCACATGTCCAACAGCAGCAGCTCCATCAGCCAGTTCCTCCTCCTGGCCTGTGCAGACACATGGAAGCCGCAGCTCCTGCACTTCTGCCTCTTCCTGGGCATCTCCTCTGGGCAACAGGTTAATGATCTTTGTTGTGAAGGGTCAGGGGGGCATGGTGTATGGGAGGGCATCAAAAAATACCTAGACAAGAAAAACAGATCCAGAGGCACTGGGGCTGCCCAAGCCTCAGAAACCAACAGCACAGATGAGCCAGAAAGAACCCTTACAACAGGCACTGTAGCTACTCAGGCCTCAGAGAGTGCAGCTCCTCCAGTCTCCCCAACAAGCACCACGGGTACTCAAAGCTCAGAGGCCAACCCCAGTGCTGACCCAGAGAGCCAACCAGTACGACTGCCAGTCACCCCTATAGAGGAGAAGAAACACATGGAGAGATCAGTCCTCATTGTGAAGGAGGATGATGAGCTGGGACCATTGCAAGGACCTGAAGAGGCAATGCCAGAGGTTCTAACCTGATCCTTGTCCTTGAGCTGAGAGACATGAGCAAAGACTTCAGCCGCCTGCCAGGGGAGTATAGCATCACCTGGCTACTCCATGCTGGGACAGTGGGGCCCGCAGCAGGGAGAAGGCAGGGAGGCCAAGCAGCTGGGATCCCTGTGCAGAGAAGGAGGCAGGAACAAGGCCATTGGAAGGAAGGCTCAAGCCCTCAGCCTCTGGAGGCGACTTTGAGTGCAAGGGCAAGGTACCAGTTCACTGGAGATGTTGTGTATTGGCCAGACAAGGGGATGACCATGGGGTGAGAGATCCATTATTTGAGGGGATTGGCCATGTGAGGGATGAGTTAGTGTGATCCTGATGATCTGCAGCTCCGTGCATCCTGGGCATAGACTTCCTCTGGAGAGGGCACTTAGAGACCCAAAGGGGAACTGGTGGGCTTTTGGAACAGCTGCCTGAGAGACAGAAGAAATTGAACAAGTGTCTCTTCTGCCTGGACTGTCAGAAGAGCCTTCTGTTGTGGGGCTGCTAAAGGCTGAAGAACAGCGGGTACCAATTGCTGCCATGGTGGTGCACAGACAATACCAGACCAACAGAGACTCCCTGATTCCCATTCCGAAACTGATCATCAACTGGAGAGTCAGGGAGTGATTGGCAGAACCCTCTCACCCTTCAACACTGCAATCTGGCCAGTGCAGAAGTCCAGTGCAGAGTGGAGGCTGACACTGGAATATCGTGCCCTGGATGAGGTCCCGCTGCCTGTGAGTGCTGCAGTGCCAGACATGCTGCAACTCCAGTATGAGTATGGAGTCAAAAGCAGCCAAGTGCTAAACCACAATGGACATTGCAAATGTTTTCTTCTTGACTCCTTTGGCAGCAGAATACTGGCCAGATTTTGCTTTCACTTGGAAGGGAATCCAGTACACCTGGGATCGACTGCCCCGGGGCTGGAAACACAGCCCCACCATCTGCCATGGACTGATCCAGACTGTGTTGGGACAGGGTGAAGCCTGATGAGTGCCATACAGTGATATCCCATACATCACTGTATGGGCAACACAGCTGAGGAAGTTTTTGAGAAAGGAAAAAAAAAATCCAACTTCTGCCAAAAGCCGGTGTTTCCATCAAACAAAGTCAGGGCAAGGGACCTGCTCCAGAAATCCACTTTTTAGGAATCAACCAGCAGGATGGGCGTCATCAGATCCCAGGGGATGTTATCAATACAGCAGCAGCTAGGTCTACAGCAACCCACACAAAGGAGACACAAGCTTTCCTAGGCACTGTGGGTTTCTGGTGAATGCATATCCCAAACCACAATCTCATTGCCAGCCCTCTCTGCCATGGAACCTGGTAAGAGAACGATTTCCAACGGGTCCCTGAGCAGAGACAGGCCTTTGAACAGATCAAACAGGAGACAGTCCATGCAGCAGCCCTTGGGCCTGTCCAGACAGGGACAGATGTAAAACACGGGTTCTACACCTCAGCCTGGGAGAATGGCCCTACCTGGAGTCTCTGGCAGAAAGCACCAGGGGAGGATCATGTTGATCTCTGAGGTTTTGGAGTTGGGGCTACAGAGGATCTGAGGCCATTTATACTCCAACAGAAAAGGAAATACTGGCAGCACATGAAGGGGTCTGACCCACTTAGGAAGTGATTGGAACTGAAGCCCAGCTCAGTAAGTAAGGATAGTAAAGTAAGGATAGTAAACTATCCTTATCCCAACCCACGGACCTATAAGTTTCTGGGGTTTGGAGTTATTTGCCCCTTCCTTTTCCCTTCCCTTGTTTTCCCCCCTCCCCCCCCCACCCTTTCCCTCTTCTCCTGCTCTTTTACTTTAAGGAGCAGGCAGCTGCGTGGATCTTGGCCCACAGCCGGGGTGAAACCAGGACAGTCTTTTTGGCGCCCAACATGGGGCACGAAAGGTTGGGATAACGGTAGATCTGACCCTGACCTGATTGTAATTAAGACAAAGTTGTGATAAGTGCTGCTGTTTCAGCAGTCTCCGATCACGATGCTGTGGTGTTTATTCACATGGCTGTGGTCACAGCTGTGGCAGCAAAACTCCCGTGTGCTGTATGCAATCCTGGCAGGATTTTCTACCATGTCGAGGCTGCGTCTCCTGTTCTTGTATTTTATGATAACAGTCTATGATACAGGAATATCGAGCATCGTGAACTGGTGCTGGTACTTGTATGAGAGCTTGCTGCCCTGTCCATTCCTTGGACAGGGAGGGTTTAATAACGGCAGCTGGTATGGTGGGAGTACTGCTTTCTTTTCCTTTGGGCTAAACACAACAGCTCTGCTAGCAGTTTTTAAAAACTTTCAATATCCCTGGGATATTCTAACTAGCATTTGGCTGTTTACCAGAGAAGCACACCTTACTGCACTGTGCTGGGCCCTGGCCACTATTTACCAAACACTGCTTGACAGCAGGCAGCACTGTCAGTACTGTCAGCACTGTCAGAGGGAAAGGAAGGAAAACAGACCAGCAGAGACAGCAGCTGCTGCAACCTCTATGACTGGCACTGCAGCCACTGTAAATTCTGTGACTAGCACTGTGGCTACTGCAACTTGTCCAACCGATGCTGCAGCTACTGCAACCCCTACAGCAGATACTGCTGATAAAACAAAAAACCAACCCCCGCCAGTGTCTGTTGCTCCCGTACAAAAGAGGAAACACACAAAGAAATCAGTTCGTCTAGTGAAGGATGATGATGATGAAGCAGGGCCATCTGGAGCATGTCAGGATGGAGCAGGGCCATCTCAGGCACCACAGGCAGAGGCAGAACCAGAGGTTGTCACAGGAACCCTGACCCTGAGTGAGCTGCGTGAGGTTCGAAAAGATTTCAGCCGCTGCCCATGTGAGCACATCATCACTTGGTTGCTCCGATGCTGGGATCAAGGGGCCAGTAGTCTGGAATTAGATGGCAGGGAGGCCAAGCAGTTGGGATCCCTAGCTAGAGAAGGAGGCATTGACAGGGAAATTGGGAAAAAGCCAGAAATCCTCAGCCTCTGGAGGCGACTACTGTCAAGTGTGGAGGAAAGGTATCCCATAAAGGAATATATTACATGTCAGTCACCCACGTGTAACAGCATAGAGGCAGTTATCCAGCACCTGAGAGAATTAGCTGTACGGGAGATCATTTATTATGATCTGGACAATGCACAGTATCCCTCTGATCCTGATGAAGTCATATGCACCCCAGATATGTGGCGTAAGGTTGTACAAAGTGCACCAGCAGGGCACACCAATTCACTAGCATCAATAGACTGGGATGATGCATATCCACCAACTGTAGATCAAGTGTCCTGGTGACTCCGGAAATATGAGGACAATGTTTCCCTCTCTGTGATCGAAGCGGTAGAGAAACTGGTCAAACGACTTGACCAAAATGTGTGCAACTCCCAACCCCTATGGGGCAATGTTGCAGCTACTGGGAGAAAGCGTCCATCATCCCAGAAGGGAGGATACAGAAGGTAGACACCACGAGACACGCTGCGAGGGCAGCTGTGGTCTCACCTGCGTGACCATGGTGAGGACATGAGGAAGTGGAAAGCCTTTGAGCAGATAAAACGCGAGATAGTCCATGCAGTGGCCCTTGGGCCTGTCCGGACAGGGGCAGATGTTACAAAAGTGCTTTACACTGCAGCTGGGGAGAATGGCCCTACCTGGAGTCTCTGGCAGAAAGCACCAGGGGAGACTAGAGGTCGACCGCTGGGGTTTTGGAGTCGGGCCTACAAAGGATCTGAGGCCAATTATACTCCAACAGCAAAGGAAATACTGGCTGCCTATGAAGGGGTTCGAGCCGCTTCTGAAGTGATTGGAACTGAAGCCCAGCTCCTCCTGGCACCCCGACTGCCGGTGCTGGGCTGGATGTTCAAAGGGAAGGTCCCTTCTACACACCATGACACTGATGCTACGTGGAGCAAGTGGGTGGCACTAATTACTCAGCGGGCTCGAATAGGAAACCCTAATCGCCCAGGAATCGTGGAAGTGATCACAGACTGGCAAGAAGTCAAAGATTTTGGGATGTCACCAGAGGATGAGGAGGTGACACGCGCTGAAGAAGCCCCACCTTACAACAAACTGCCAGAGAATGAGAAGCGATATGCCCTGTTCACCGATGGCTCCTGTCGCCTTGTGGGAAGGCAGCGAAGGTGGAAAGCTGCTGTATGGAGTCCTACAAGACTAGTAGCAGAAGCCACTGAAGGAAAAGGTGAATCAAGCCAATTTGCTGAGGTGAAGGCCATCCAGTTAGCCTTGGACATTGCTGAGAGAGAAAAGTGGCCAATGTTCTACCTTTATACTGATTCATGGATGGTAGCTAATGCCCTGTGGGGTTGGTTGCAACAGGGGAAAAAGAACAACTGGCAGCATAGAGGCAAACCCATATGGGCTGCTGACTTATGGCAAGACATTGCTGCCCGATTAGAGAAGCTTGTTGTAAAGGTGCGTCATGTTGATGCCCATGTACCTAAGAGTCGAGCCATGGAGGAACATCACAACAACCATCAGGTAGATAAGGCTGCTAGGATTGAAGTGGCTCAGGTAGATCTAGACTGGCAACATAAAGGTGAATTATTCATAGCTCAATGGGCTCATGATTCCTCAGGTCATCAAGGGAGAGATGCAACATATAGATGGGCTCGAGATCGAGGGGTGGACTTAACCATGGATGCTATTGCACAAGTTCTCCATGAATGTGAGGCGTGTGCCGCAATTAGGCAAGCGAAGCGGTTGAAGCCGCTTTGGTATGGAGGACGGTGGATGAAATATAAATACGGGGAGGCCTGGCAGATCGATGACATCACCCTCCCACCAACCCGCCATGGCAAACGCTACGTGCTCACAATGGTGGAGGCAACCACCGGCTGGCTAGAAACAGATCCTGTATCCCATGCTACTGCCCGGAATACAATCCTGGGCCTTGAAAGGCAAGTCCTGTGGCGACACGGCACCCCAGAGAGAATCGAGTCAGACAACGGGACTCATTTCCCAAATGCTCTCATAGACACCTGGGCCAAAGAGCATGGCATTGAATAGGTGTACCACATTCCTTATCATGCACCAGCCTCTGGGAAAACTGAACGATATAATGGACTCTTAAAGACTACCCTGAAAGCAATGTGTGGTGGAACATTCAAACACTGGGATACACATTTGGCCAAAGCCACGTGGTTAGTTAACTCTAGGGGTTCTACCAATCGGGCTGGCCCTGCCCAGTCAAAATTTCCACATACTGTAGAAGGAGACAGAGTCCCAGTGGTGCATATGAAGGGTATATTATGGAAGACAGTTTGGGTCATCCCTGCTTCAGGTAAAGGTAAACCTATGACGGGCATTGTTTTTGCTCAAGGACCTGGTTGTACTTGGTGGGTAATGCAGAAGAATGGAGAAGTTCGATGTGTACCTCAAAGGGATTTGATTTTAGGTGAGAATAGCCAATGTAATTAGTAAGGTAGAAATTGTATTATAATAAGTGCTAAATAACCCATTACTGTATATTCATTATTACTATAATTGCTGTATGTTGTTGTGTGCTGTACCAATGGAGTTACAGCCGGAATCATACACGTCAATGAAGGAAGACTGCCACGTTGATGGGACCAAGACCTGCCACCACAAGAACTTTTTCCTCTTCCTCTTTGAAAATGAACACTTTTGATTCACAGACTATGACCATGGACCATGTCAGATGCATCGGTCGAGAGCCCGAGATGCAGCATGCAACGATCCAATGGCGCATACTGACACCATGAGAGACTGTTACAACGAATGGAGCCTGAAAATCATGGACTAAACCATTTACTCAACAAAACTCAGAGGAATGGTCCATAGACTAAGGGAATAATACATATATGTGTGTCTGAAAGATTGGTTGTACCCAAAAGAAATGGTTGGACCTGGTCATGACGTAAATGGTATGGAATAAGGGGTGGATAATGTCCTGGTTTCAGTCAGGATAGAGTTAACTCCATTTGTAGCAGCGGATGGGATGCTGTGTTTGGGAGTTACAATGAAAGCAGTGCTGAGAACACCCTGATGTTTCTAGTTGCAGTCAGACAGTCAAAGCCAGGACAGGTGACCCAGATGGGCCAAAGAGAGTATTCCATGCCAATTACGTCCTGCCCAGGATAACGGGGGGCTGATGGGAGGAAGAAGGGGGGCGGTTCCGGGACGCGAGCGGCCGGGACACGAGGGTCTTGGGGGACGGTTGGGTTCCGGGACGGCTCTGGGTGGTGCGGCCTGAGTTGTGTGGTTGGGTGAGAAACTGCATTGTGTATCAATATTTTCATATTCTTTTGCTCTAAAGTCCTGTTAGCATTGTTATATTTGATCTTTCTGTTCTCTTAGTAAACTATCCTTATCCCAACCCACGGGCCTCTTAGTTTCTTGGGTTTGGAGTTCTTTGCCCCTTCCTTTTCCCTTCCCTTGTTCCCCCCCTTTCCCTTTTCTCCTGCTCTTTTACTTTAAGGAGCAGGCAGCTGCGTGGATCTCAGCCCACAGCCGGGGGGAAACCACGACAGGTGGGGAGGTGCTCTCCCAGTAAGGGCTCAGCTGTGGGGTCACTGCTTCTATCAACTGAGCCATGGCTGAAAATGGAGGTGAAGGAAAAATATCCTCCATTGAATTATACCATTGAAATCTTCCTCATAAAATACCTCAACAAATCCAATTAGTTATAGAAACTTTGTGGGTTTTAATTAAAATTACTTCATTAGATGTGCTATTAGTGCTTTCTGGGTGTTAATGAGCCCCAAGGTGTGTTTTCTTCTGAGTCCACAGACCTCAGATACCAAGAGGAGAGTGAAGAAACCTCTCCAGAAGTTAAGTCAGGAGTAATGCCCAAAGCACCTTGAAGCAGTAACAGGCCCCACTGGGAGCCATTCCTGACACAGCCTCCCCATGGGCTCCTTAGAGCAGACAACTGGACACACACAGGCAGAGCACAGGCAGCTCTGATGCTGAGGACACCCTGGCTTGGGTTGATGAAGCAGCAATGCCAAGCACTGAGCCCCAGCCACTGGGCAGGGAGATCCTGAGAATGTCAGAGATGAGATCATGGAGCGATCCCGCTGTGCCCTGGGACACCAGCAGGGAGCCTAGAAGAACTGGTCTCCTGCTGAGCTGGGCTGGACTTCAGCTATTGAGGGAGCTGATGGCAACCCAGCAGCACTGCAGAGAGACAGCTGTGGGCAGGAGCAGCTCCTCTGCCAAGCACACAGGGCTGGGGACACTGCCTGCAGGCACCCAGGGCAGACCTGTGAGGCTGAGAGAGCTGATGGATGCTGAGAGCTCACTGCAGGAGAAATCTCCACAGCCTCTCCCTGGTATGTGTGTGGGTGCAGGGCAATGCAGGTTCTGTTCCTGGAGGAATCTCCTGAAGCTGGGACATGGGGCAGTGTGTGGGGTCTGTCAGGAGGACAGGTTCTCTCTAGGACCAGCAAGTGCTGCCTGGGTCAGCTTTGCTCCCAGCTCCAGCTGATCCTTGAGAAATTCCAAAGGGACTTTGAAGAATAGCAAGGAAGCATTTTCCTGCCAGGCAGAGTCTCTGCTTTGAAGTTTCCTCTCCTGTGGCTGTGCTGACTGTGGGAGATGAGAATTTATTTCTCCCCTCGAGAATGTGCAGTGAAACCTTGATTCTCATGAAGATGTCAGAGCATCTCCTGAGCCCTGCACACACAGAGGTTCCCTGGGCAGAGCCCTGATGTCAGGAGGGGTCTGCAGAGCAGAGCTGAGCACAGGGCAGGTGGGATGAGGTCTGTGAGCACAGAGCAGGAGGTGACATGGGCAAAGAGCAGCAGCTGCAGGGACAGCTCCAGGCAGCAGAGACATAGACAGGGAGGGAGCAGGAGCTGCTGCCAGCAATGCCCTGGCAGTTGGGATCTGGTACCTCCCTGACATCCCCCAAAGTGCAGACACTTTCCCTCACTGACCCCCTGGTTTCTGACACCCAGCACAGACTCTGTACCCAGAGTTCCAGGGTTTCAGGATGAGTCTTCTCCTTGGCAGCCCAACCGGCAGAGAGGAGAAAGCCCTGAGTGCCTGTCTGTCTGTCCCTGTCCTTCCAGCCTTGGCTGGAGCATTTCTCCCTGTTTCCCCTCTTGTCCCTGCAGCCTTTGTCCCCCAGTTCCCTGGTGCTCTGGGCATGTCCACTGGTAGGGCTGGCACTGAGCTGACCCTCACCTTAGGACCCCCATCCGTAGAACTTCCCTGCTCCCAGCAGTGGAACACTCAAGCCAGCACAAAGCAGAGCTCCCAAAAGGGACCTGCCAAAACTCTTCCTGAATGCAGAGTCATTCTGAGGGCATTGCCTAAGGAGGAGACGAAATTTTCTTCAGAGAAATTTCCCTAACTTCTCACTGTGCCTTTTCCTCCCTGGACAGGTCTGCACACTGGACAGCAGCAGATGTCCAACAGCAGCAGCTCCATCAGGCAGTTCCTCCTCCTGCCCTTTGCAGAAACACGGGATCTGCAGCTCCTGCACTTCTGCCTCTTCCTGGGCATCTACCTGGCTGCTCTGCTGGGCAACGGCCTCATCATCCTCACCATAGCCTGTGACCAGCACCTCCACACCCCCATGTACTTCTTCCTCCTCAACCTCTCTGTTCTTGACCTTGGCTGCATCTCCACCACTGTTCCCAAATCCATGGCCAATTCCCTGTGGGACACCAGGGCCATTTCCTACTCAGGATGTGTGGCTCAAGTCTCTTTCCTTTTATTTTTGTTCTCCACAGAGTTGTCTCTTCTGACTGTCATGTCCTACGACCGCTACGTTGCCATCTGCCACCCCCTGCACTACGGGACCCTCCTGGGCAGCAGAGCTTGTGTCCACATGGCAGCAGCTGCCTGGGCCAGTGGGTTTCTCCATGCTGTGCTGCACACAGCCAGTACATTTTCCCTGCCCCTCTGCCATGGCAATGCTGTTGACCAGTTCTTCTGTGAAATCCCCCAGATCCTCAAGCTCTCCTGCTCAGATGCCTACCTCAGGGAAACTGGACTCATTGTATTCAGTGCCTGTTTATTTTTTGGCTGTTTTGTGTTCCTTGTGGTGTCCTATGTGCAGATCTTCAGGGCTGTGCTGAGGATCCCCTCGCAGCAGGGACAGCACAAAGCCTTTTCCACCTGCCTCCCTCACCTGGCCGTGGTCTCCCTGTTTCTCAGCACTGTCATGTTTTCCCACCTGAAGCCCCCTTCCATCTCCTCCCTATTTCTGGACCTGCTATTGGCATTTCTTTACTCAGTAGTTCCACCAGCAGTGAACCCCCTCATCTACAGCATGAGGAACCAGGAGCTCAAGGATGCCATGTGGAAACTGAGGACTGGCTTGTCCTTGAGGTAGTCCAGAGAAGGGCAACCAGGCTGGGGAAGGGGCTGGAGGGCAAATCCTCTCAGGTGCGGCTGAGGCAGCTGGGGGTGTTCAGCCTGGAGAAGGAGAGGTTGATGGACAGGCCTTATCACTGCCTACAACTACCTGCCAGGAGGTGACAGAGTGGTCGGAGATGGTTTCTTCAGCCAAGTAAAAGGAGATGGGACAAGGGGAAATGGCCTCAAGCTGGGCCAGGGAAGGGAAAAATTTTTTACTGGCAGAGTTGTCAGGGCCTGGCACAGGCTGCCCAGGGAGGGGGTTGAGCCACCGACCCTGGGTGTGTTTAAAGAAAGGGTACATGCTGGACTTAGAGATACTGTTTAGCACAGGACAGGAACAGTTGCACTTGATCTTAAAGGTCTTTTCCAACCTGGTGATTCTCTGATTCTTTTTCATGTTTTCATAAACGACCAGACAACTGGGCTAGAGGGTGTCTGCAGTAAATTTGGATATGACACCAAATTGGGAGGAGCTGTTGACTGTGTTGAGGGTGGAGAAGCCTTGCAGAGACCTGGACAGATCCCAGAGCTGGGCAATCCCCAACACCATGAAGTTTAACAAGGGCAGCACTATATCCTGCACCTGGGAAGGGGCAGCCCTGGCTGCACATACAGACTGGGGCGTCAGATGCTGGAGGCATTTGGGGGTCTTGGTTGACTGCAAGTTAAACACGAGCCAGAGTTCAGTCAGAGGCTATCACCTCTCCTCTAAAGTGAAAATCATAACCTACACCCTTAAAAATAAATCAATTTTACCCATGACATCTCTCTCCTCAGCTGCCTGCTACGGCCAAGCAGTGTGTGAAGGGGGTCAGCTTCCAGAGGAGATTCTCTCCCAGAGCAGTTTGAATCAGATCATAGGAAGGTGACTGATGAACACAATGACCTTCTGACAGAGCAGCTCATTAGACTGTTTAATTTTGTCCCTGTTTAATTTTGAGGTGTTTTGTGGGCTGCCTTGGGAGTTTAAGGCCAGGATCATCTTTTGACCCTCATACATTTTTGGGGGAGCTATTGCTGGGCATTTTTCAGTTCTGAAGATGGACACTGGCAGAGCCTGGAGATGCCATCAGGCAGTGTAAGGACCGTTCCTTTCTCAAGGGAAGCCCTGAGCCCCAATGGTACCGGTGCTTCTCGCCTGATCAGTGAGGAGGCTTCAGGACAGGAGTATCTTTCAGCCCTTGCACCTTTTGTTTGGGTGCAGTTGGTGGATGTTTTGCATATTCAAAGGTGGATGCTGATAGAGCCTTAAAATGAAGTCAGGCCTGTTAGGACTGATCACTTGGAAGGGAAATCTCTGAGCCCTAAAAGGAGTGGTCCTGCTCGTCGTCTGCATGGGCAGGTTTCAGGCCAGGATTCGTTGTCTCTCTCACCTTTTGCTTTGCACTGTATCTGGACATTTACCAGCTCCAAAGGTGGATGCTGGTAGAGCCTGAAAATGGTGTCAGGAGCTTTTAGGATCGTTCCCTGGGGTAGGAATCACAGAATCATAGAATGTCAGGAGTTGGAAGGGACCTGGAAAAAGCCATCTAGTCAAACCTCTGCTGCCAGAGCAGGATCACCTTGAGTGAATCGCACAGGAACGCATCCAGGCCAGTTCGAATGTCTCCAGAGGAGGAGACTCCACAGCCTCTCTGGGCAGTCTGATCCAGTGCTCCATCACCCTCACAGGGAAGAAGTTCCTCCTTAAATCCACATGGAACTTCCTCTGCTCCAGCTCTCACCAGTTGCCCATTGTCCTGTCACTGGCCATCACTGAGAAGAGCCTGGCTCCATCCTCCTGACTCTCACCCTTGATATATTTATAGACATGAATAAGGTCACCCCTCAGTCTCCTCTTCTCCAAGCTCAAGAGGCCCAGCTCCATCAGCCTTTCCTTGTAAAGAATCATCTTGGTGGCCCTGCCCTGGGCTCTTTCAAGGAGTTCTCTGTCCTTCTTGAACTGAGGGGCCCAGAACTGGATACAACTTTCTAGGTGCAGTCTGACCAGGGCAGAGGAGAGCGGGAGAAAGACCTCTCCTCACCTACTAACAGCACCCTTCTAATGCACCCAAAGATGCCATGGGCCTTCTTAGCCAGGAGGGCACAGTGCTGGCTCATGGTCACCCTGCTGTCCCCCAGGACCCCAGGTCCCTCTCACCTACGCTGCTGTCCCACAGGCCAGTCCCCAGCCTGCACTGGTACCTGGGGCTGTTCTTCCCCAGATGCCAGACCCTACACTTGCCCTTGTTCAGTCTCATTAAACTTCTCCCTGCCCAGCTCTCCAGCCTGTCTGAGTCTTGCTGAAGGGCAGCACAGCCCTCTGGTGTGTCAGCCACCCCTCACAGTTTTGTGTCCTCAGCAAACTCTCTGACTGGACACTCTATTCCCTCATCCAGCTCATCAATAAATATAGTGAATAGCAAACTCTCTGACTGGACACTCTATTCCCTCATCCAGCTCATCAATAAATATAGTGAATATCACAAGTCCCAGTAGTGACCCCATCGATCCAAACCCACTGGTTTCTTCCCCTTCAGCCTGTTCTCAATCCACCTCACTCCATCTTCCAGACCCCATTTCCTCAGTTTAGCCATGAGGATGCTGTGGGAGACAGTGTCAAATGCTTGACTGAGGTCATGGTAGATCACATCTACCCTACCATCATCTATCCACCTGGTTATATTTTCATGGAAGGCTATTAGATTCATGTAACATGACATTCCCTTGGTAAAACCATGTTGACTGCTCCTGACAACCCTCCTATCCTTGATGTGCCTAGAGACAGCACCAAGGATACGTGTCTCCATCACCTTTCCTGGGATGGAAGTGACTCTGTAGCTACCCAGGTCCCTCTTCTTGCATGTTTTGAAGACTGGAGTAAGATTTACTTTCCTCCAGTCTTCAGGATGTCCTGGTCCTCAAGGTTACTGGGGCTACTCGTAGGCTTCCTGGAGAGGTTTCAGTCCAGGATCATCCTTTTGTCTTTCATACCTTTTTTTTAGAACTACAGTTGTTCATGTAGCAGTTTGAAGGTGGACGCTGGTAGAGCCCTAAAATGAAATCAGGCAGTTTTAGGACTGTTCCCTTGGTAAGGAAAGCCCTGAGCCCCAAGGTTACTGTGCTGCTACTGGGCTACCTAGGCAGGTTAAAGGCCAGGAGCCTCTTTAAGCCCTTGGACCTTTTGCTTTGGATCTATTGCTGTAGGTTTAGCATGTTCCAAGGAGGATGCTGTTACAATAAAAAATAACCTCAGGCAATGTTAGGACTGCTCTCATGGCTTGGTTTGCCCAGAGATACAAGGTTACTGGTGCTGCTAGCAGGCTACCTAGGCAGGTTTCAGGCCTGGAAGATGTTTCAGCCCTTCAGAATTTTTTGGGGAGCTATTGCTAGATGTTTAGCATTTTCTAGAGGATCCTGGTAGAGCCTGAAAATGACATCAGGCAATATAAGGACTGTTCCCATGGCTAGGACTGCCCTGAGCCCCAAGGGTACTGGATCTTCTTGTGGGCGACCAGGGAAGGTTTCAGGCCAGGAACATCTCCTAGCTCTCACACCTTTTGTTGGGAAGCTGTTGCTGGAAGTTTAGTGTTTTTGAAGGTGGACGCTGGTAGCACTGCAAAATGGTGTCAGGCTCTGCTTAGGATCATTTCATGGCTAGGAGAGCTCTGACCCCCACGGTTCCTGAGGCTGCTTGTAGTCTTCCTGAGGAGGTATCAGGCCAGGAAAATCTCTCCATCCTGTCACCTTTTGTTGGGAAGCTCTTGATGGATAGTTTGCAGTTTCAAATTTGGACACTGAGAGAGCCTGAAAATGATGTCATCATGTCCCATCAAAGCCCTGAGTGCCAAAAATCCTGGGGCTGCTTGTATTCTACCTAGGGAGGTTTCAAGACAGAATCATCTTTACCCCATGCAGTGCTCCAGGCTGGGGGGAGACTGGCTGGAATGCTGTCAGGCAGAGAAGGACCTGGGGTGTTGGGTGACTCACCATGAGCCAGCAGTGTGCCCAGGTGGCCAGGAAGACCAATGGCATCCTGGCTGGTGTCAGCAATAGTGTGGCCAGGAGGTCTGGGGAGGTGATTGTGCCCCTGGACTGGGCACTGGGGAGGCTGCACCTCGAGTGCTGGGTCCAGTTCTGGTGGAGCCACCGAGTAAAGAAATGCCTCTACCAGGTTAACTGGTCTGTGGGGACAGGACAAGGGGCAATGGCTGCAAGTTGGAGCACAGGGAGTTCCCCACCAACATGTGGAAGAACTTTTCCCCAGTGAGGGTGAGGGAGCCCTGGGCCAGGCTGCCCAGAGGGTGTGGAGTCTCCATCTCTGGAGAGATTCCAGCCCCATCTGGACACCGCCCTGTGTGCCCTGTCCTAGGGACCCTGCTTTGGCAGGGGGTTGGACCCCATGGGCTCTGGAGGGCCCTTCCAACACCTGTGATTCTGTGAATCTGTAAATAGGGAGGAGATGGCAGGGGGCTTCAGGTAGGCAAACATGGCAGTGCTGACAAACAGGGAGACCACTCCCATGTGAGGAAGGCACCTGGAAAAGGCTTTCTGCCATTCCTGCTCTGAGGGCATCCTCAGCACAGCCCTGAGTATCTGCACACAGGGCACCCCATGAACACAAAACAGCCAAAAGCTAAATGAGCTCTGACCACAACTGCACTGAAGTGAGCCCATGAGTGAGAGAGCTTGAGGATCTGGGGGATATCACAGTAGAGCTGGACAGCAGTATTGCCATGGCAGAGGAGCAGTGAGTTGGCCGTGTGGAGGAGAGCATTCTGAATAACAACTCTGTGACACTATTCTGAAGAGGAGAAATAAAAATTAGCAGCTGCTTTTTGCTGCCAGAAGGTGTAGGGAACTTTACCTGCAGCCTGCAGATGTCCCCACACTTGGGCAGGTGAGGATACTGAAGGAGGCTGTGACCTGCTAGGCAGCCTGTGCTGGAGCAGGTTTGCTGTCAGGGCTGAGGAGAACCCAGGCTGGAGCAGTGTGTTGCTGAAGGACAGCACCCCATTCAAGTGACCCAGACTGGAGCACTTGTGATGATCTGAAGCTCTGTGGGAAGGACTCACGTTGGAGGGGTTCATGGAGCACTGTCTGCCATGGGTTGGACCCAATGCTGGAGCAAGGGGACTCTGTGAGGAGTCCTCCCCCTGACCAGGAAGGAGTAGAGGAGAAAATGTGTGCTGAGCTGACCCCAACCCCCATTCCCTGTGGTGTCCCCGCGGGTGCCACTCAGTCAGAGATAGGAGAGAGTTGAAGAGTGAAGTGGAGCCTGGGAAAATAGGGAGGGGGGTAGGTGGGTGTTTTAAAATTTCTTTTCTTTTTTCCCTCAATGCTCTGCACTCTTTGGATTAGGTAATGAATTATATGGGTTTATTGTTTCTGCCCAGTCTGTATTGACAATGACAGTAACAGCTGCATGACATCTCCCAGGCCTTTCTCCCTGCATGATACCTCTCTGTGCTGAGATCACAGAGTGATCCCCATGAGGCCTGAGGCACCAGGAGGGAGCCTAGAAGAGCCCGTCTCCTGCTGAGCTTGGCCAGGCTCCTCAGATGGAGGGAGCTGATGGCAACCAGGCAGCACTGCAGAGAGACAGCTCTGGGCAGGAGCAGCTCCTCTGCCAAGCACACAGGGCTGGGGACACTGCCTGCAGGCACCCAGGGCAGACCTGTGAGGCTGAGAGAGCTGATGGATGCTGAGAGCTCACTGCAGGAGAAATCTCCACAGCCCCTCCCTGGTATGTGTGTGGGTGCAGGGCAATGCAGGTTCTGTTCCTGGAGGGATCTCCTGAAGCTGGGACATGGGGCAGTGTGTGGGGTCTGTCAGGAGGACAGGTTCTCTCTAGGACCAGAGAGTGCTGCCTGGAAGGGATGCCCTTCTGCCCCATCAGAGGGACAGGGCAGGACAGCTGTCTTCTCCTGGCCATGGCTGCAGAGGTGTGAGGCAGCGTGTGCAGCCAGGGGTGCCCAGGGCTGTCCTTGAGAGCAGGGTCCCTGTGCCCTGGGGTCTGTGTGCTGGGGCAGGGACTGTGCTGCTGCCAGGGTCAGCACTCAGCCTGGCTCCTGGGCTTCCATCAGCATCGCAGCAGAAAGAAGCTGTGGCTGGAAAGTGTGACCCATGGAAGGACAGCAGAGGTTCCTTCTGCTCTCAAAGCGTGTTATGCAGCCCAAGTTTGCTCCCAGCTTCATATGATCTCTGGGAATTTCCAAGAGACTTTTCAAGAACAACAAGGATGCTCTTTCCACTTGAGGGAAAGAGACTTTGCTCTGCATTTTCTGCTGCTGTGGAGTGTGTGGAAGGGGGAGCTGAGCCTTTGCAGAAGGCAGTGCAAACTCATCGATCATCAGGACTTGTCAGAGCATCTCCTGAGCCCTGCACACACAGAGGTTCCCTGGGCAGTGCCCTGATGCCAGGAGGGGTCTGCAGAGCAGAGCTGAACACAGGGCAGGTTGGATGAGGTCTGTGAGCACAGAGCAGGAGGTGAGATGGGCAAAGAGCAGCAGCTGCAGGGACAGCTCCAGGCAGCAGAGACTTTTGCAGAGAGAGAGAAAGAAGGAGCTGCTCCCAGAAATTCCATGGCAGTTCCTATTTGGTACCTCACTGACACCTCCTGCAGTGCTGACACTGATCTTCTACAGGGAACCCCAGAGTGTGATCAGAGAGCATCCAGCACAGGGCAGCTGAGAGCAGGGCTGATGGACAGAGCAGCTCTCCCCACTGCACTCAGAGGAAGGTTTCCCTGGCACTGCAGCAGCAATGTCAGGCAGTTCTGACAGAACAAACACTCCTCAGGCACAGCTGGAGAGCCACAGCTGACCCTGCTCCCAGCAGTGGCACGCTTAAGCCAGCACAAAGCAGACCTCCCAAAAGGGACCTGACAAAAGTCTTCCTGAAAACAGAGAGTCAATCCGAGGCCAATCCTTAGAATTAAAGAGTTTTTCCTCAAAGAAGAGTTCCCTAAATTCTCACTGTGCCTTTTCCTCCTCTGACAGGTCTCCACACTGGACAGCAGCAGATGTCCAACAGCAGCAGCTCCATCAGGCAGTTCCTCCTCTTGGCCTTTGCAGACACACGGCAGCTGCAGCTCCTGCACTTCTGCCTCTTCCTGGGCATCTACCTGGCTGCTCTGCTGGGCAACGGCCTCATCATCCTCACCATAGCCTGTGACCAGCGCCTCCACACCCCCATGTACTTCTTCCTCCTCAACCTCTCCCTCCTCGACCTGGGATCCATCTCCACCACTGTTCCCAAATCCATGGCCAATTCCCTGTGGGACACCAGGGCCATTTCCTACAGGGGGTGTGTGGCTCAGCTCTTTTTCTTTGTACTTTTGATCACAGCAGAATTCTGTCTCCTCACTGTCATGTCCTACGACCGCTACATTGCCATCTGCCACCCCCTGCACTACGGGACCCTCCTGGGCAGCAGAGCTTGTGTCCACATGGCAGCAGCTGCCTGGGCCAGTGGGTTTCTCAGTGCTGTGCTGCACACAACCAGTACATTTTCCCTGCCCCTCTGCCATGGCAATGCTGTTGACCAGTTCTTCTGTGAAATCCCCCAGATCCTCAAGCTCTGCTGCTCAGACACCTACCTGAGGGAGACTGGAGTCATTGTGGTCGGTGTCTGCTTAGGTTTTGGCTGTTTTGTGTTCCTTGTGGTGTCCTATGTGCAGATCTTCAGGGCTGTGCTGAGGATCCCCTCGCAGCAGGGACGGCTCAAAGCCTTTTCCACCTGCCTCCCTCACCTGGCTGTGGTCTCCCTGTTTCTCAGCACTGCCGTGTTTGCCAACCTGAAACCTGCCTACATCTCCTCTCCAAGTCTTGACATGGTGCTGTCATTTCTTTACTCAGTGTTTCCACCAGCAGTGAACCCCCTCATCTACAGCATGAGGAACCAGGAGCTCAAGATTGCCACATTGAAACTAATGTCTGGATATTTCTAAGCAGGAATAAACTGCTCATCTTCTTCTGCATATCACTGGCCCTGCCACTCCCATTAGGACCAGTCTGTGTCTAATAGATCTTATATTTATTGAATTTTTTTTCTTTCTTCTTTGTCTAAGCTATAATAATATGGGACACGATTATCTTATTCCTAATTAAGTATCTCCAGGTCTCGTGTGACCCAGACACTTTGTAATGACAAGCTGTGCTCTCTTTCTATCATGTTGGCCTAGAAAGATGTACACATTTTTATAAAAGTGTTACAAGCACATCTTCATCAGCTGAATCACAAAATCATAAGGGTTGGAAGGGACCTCCAGAGCTCATGGGGTCCAACCCCCTGCCAAAGAAGCTCCCAGCTCATATTGCACAGGTCGGTGTCCAGACAGGGCTGGAATCTCTCCAGAGATGGAGACTCCACACCCCCTGGGCAGCCTGGCCCAGGGCTCCTTCACCCTCACTGGGGAAAAGTTCTTCCCCAGATTTGTGTGGAACTCCCTGTGCTCCAACTTGCAGCCATTGCCCCTTGTCCTGTCCACACAGACACTGAAAAGGGGCTGCCCATTTCCCCTGCATCCCATGCATAAGATATTGATAAACACTAATGAGGTCCTGCCTTACTGCCCTTTCACTGGTCTCCATGTCTGAAATGTCTGTGCTGTCCCACCATCATAGAACAGGAATTTCCAGGAAATGTATCATAGAATCCCTTAGGTTCTAAGAGACCTTTACGATCATTGAGTCCAACCCCAATCTATCCCTGCCTAGTGCACTCTAGAGCAGGTCCTCAAGCACAACTTCTACACACCATGTAAATACCTCTAAGGATGGTGATTCCACCCCTTCCCTGGGCAGCCTGTTCCAATACTTGACTAGCCTTTCAGTAAAGAAATTCTTCCTGATATCTGACCTAAATCTCCCCTGGTACATTTGAAATCCTCTAATCCTCTAACTTGTAACCTGAGATAAGAGACCAAACCCCACCTTTCTAGCCCCTGCCTTGCAGGTAGTTGTGGAGAGCAATAAGGTCTCCCCTCAGCCTCCTTTTCTCAAGACTAAAAAGCCCCAGTGCCCTCAGCTGCTCTTCATAGGATCTGTGCTCCAAACCCTTCTCCAGATTCTCTGCCCTTCTCTGGACACGCTCCAATATCTCAATGTCCCAAGACTGGACACGGTACTTGAGGTGCGGCCTCAGCAGAGCTGAATAATGGACGAGGGGAAGGCTGTGGATGTGTCTGCCTGGACTTCAGGAAAGCCTTTGACAGGGTTTCTCACAGCATTCTGATTGAGAAACTGGCTGCCACTGGCCTGGACAGGGGGACCCTCAGCTGGGTTCAAACCTGGCTGGATGGCCAGGCCCAGAGAGGGAATGGAGCCACATCCAGCTGGAGGCCGGTCAGCAGTGGCGTCCCCTAGGGCTCAGTCCTGGGCCCAGTTCTGTGCAACATCTTTATCCATGACCTGGATGAAGGGATGGGATGTTCCCTCAGGAAGTCTGCAGGTGACACTGAGCTGTGAGGAGGTGTTGATCTGCATGAGGGTGGGGAGGTTCTTCAGAGAGACCTGAACAGGCTGGACCCATGGTCTGAGACCAAGGAGATGAGGTTTAACAAGGCCCAGGGCAGAGTGCTGCACATGGGACAGAACAACCCCAGGCAGTGCTACAGCCTTGGGGGAAACTGTCTGGAGAGCTGTCAGGCAGAGAAGGAGCTGGGGGTGTTGGATGGCTGCAGGCTGACCATGAGCCAGCAGAGTGCCCAGGTAGCCAGGAAAGCCAATGGCATCCTGGCTTGTGTCAGAAATAGTGTGGCCAGTAGGTCTGGGGAGGGGATTGTGCCCCTGGACTGGGCACTGGGGAGGCTGCACCTCCAGTGCTGGGTCCAGTTCTGGGCTCCTCAGCATAGAAGGACATGGAGGTCCTGGAGCGAGTCCAGAGAAGGGCAACCAGGCTGGGGAAGGGGCTGGAGGGCAAATCCTCTGAGGAGCAGCTGAGGGAGCTGGGGGTGTTGAGCCTGGAGAAGAGGAGGCTGAGGGGAGACCTACAACTACCTGAAGGGAGGTTGTAGCGAGGTGGGTGATGGCCTATTCAGCCAGGGGACAGGAGATGGGACAAGGGGCAATGGGCTCAAGCTGTGCCAGGGCAGGGACAGAGCAGATGTTAGGAAAAGTTTTTCACTGAAAGAGTTGTCAGGACCTGGCACAGGCTGCCCAGGGAGGGGGTTGAGTCACTGTCCTGGAATGTGTTTTAAAAAAGGGTAGATCAGGTACTTAGGGATCTGGTTTAGCATAGGGCAGGAATGGTTGGACCTGATGACTTTAAAGGTCTTTTCCAACCTTGTGATTCTGTGATCTGAACTTACCCTGCTCTACTTTAAAACTATGCTCTTAAAAAGTCTCTCCCCAGCTATCCTATAGGCCCTTCAGGGACTGGAAGGCTGCTATAAGGTCTCCCCTGATCCTTCTCTTCTCCAGGCTGAAAAACCTCAACTCTCTCAGCCTGTCTTTGTAGGAGCTGGGCTCCTGGTCATCCTCATGCCCCTTCTCTAACTGCTCCAAGAGGTCCATGTCCTTCTTTTGCTGAGAGCTCCAGAATCAGACCTAGTAGAGGGCCAGAATCCCCTCTGTTAATCTGCTGGCCACCCTTCTTTTTATGCAGTCCAGGTTGTGGTTGGCCTTCTGGGCTGCAGGTGTACCTTGGTGTCTCTGACAATGTCTGATGAACTGACTGCAACGCCCCTTTCTCATCCCCCTGCACTGCCTGGGGAGAGGAGTTAAAGAAAATATGGAGTGAAATTAAGCCCGGGAATAAGGGAGGTGTCAAGAGAAGTTGTTTAATGATTTGATTTTATTTCTCATTACTTGCTCTGATTAATAAATTAAATTACTCTCACAGAGTCAAATCCTCAGCTTGGTGGGCACCATATGGTCCAACAACTACTGATGGACAGAGGCTTTTCAGGAGACACGAGTCCGTAGGATCCACAGTGAAGTTTCTTCAAAGTGAAGAAGAGGCTATGTGAATGTTTGGAGATCCTCAGTGGGGAAAGGGACAGGCTGGGTGAGCCCTTGTTAGTGAGGGTTTAAGGAGAGGCCAGTAAGAGTAACATCATGTGTAGAGTAGAACAGAAAAGAACAAAGTATTTCAGGTTGGAGGATCCTATGCCCATCACCTAGTCCAACTGCTTGGCCACTTCAGGGCCGAGCAAAACTTAAAGCACATTGTTAAGGGCATTGTCCAAAGGCCTCTTCAACATTGACCACCTTTCTAGGAAGCCTGTTCCAGTGTTTGCCTACCCTCTTGGTAAAGGAACGCTCCCTAACGTATAATCTAAACCACACTGATGCACCTTTGTACCTTTCCCAGGAATCCTAGCACTGGGTCTCAGGGAAAAGAGATCAGCATCTCCCAATCCCCTCCTCAGGAAGCTTTAGAAAGGAATAAGGCCACCTCCAGCCTCCTTCTCTCCAAACCCAGAGTCCTTAGACACTTGTCACAGGAGGCAGTGCCCAGCCTTTGCATTACTTGTGTTGCCCTTCTCTGGACACATTCAAGGACCTTCAGATCATTCCTAAACTGTGGGATTCAGAACATCACATGAAGGAGGAAGACTGAAAAATGACAAACCCAAAATAATAAGCGATGCCTGGCCAATCCCCAAGAAATGGCTACCCAGACAGGGAGATTCCCATCCCCTCCATTGTTATTGCTGAGAAGGATGCTATATAGCATGCAAGATCTGTGTGGTGAATTTGGGTCAGCTGTCACCTTGCTGTGTCACCACCCCATTTTGTGTGTACTCTCAGCCTACTCATCCTGAGGATAATGTGAGAAACAGATGGTCTTGATGCTCTGCAGACACTGCTCAGAAAGAGTCAAAAAGATTGTGCATTACTATGGTTTCTGTCCCCAATCCACAACACAGCACCTGGCAGGCTGCCATGAAGAAAATGAGCTCCATCCCAGCAAGTTCTGGGTGACCAGGCTGGGTGACCTGCCTGATCCCTTTGACAGCGGGTCAAAGCTTTCTAGTGGGGAAGGTGGGCTGAAGGGGAAAGCCATATCCCCCAAGGAGGAAGGGGCTGGGGCAAGGGAGTGGCTGTCACAGTCTCTGTCCAAGAAGGTGTGGTGTGAGGAGAGGAGCTTGAGCTGGAGGCAGAAGGGAAGAGCTGAAGCAGGGCCTTGCTAACTCCTCTGGGAACCGGGGAGGGAAAGGTGCTGGCAGGGAGATCCAGGTGACGATCTTGTTTTAGCCACCAGAAAGAGGAACTGCTCCCCCCACTCCAGCCTCTCCACTCACCCTTCACAGCAGGAGAAGCAAAGGCTTCTTACTCAACCTTGACACTTCAAAGCTTCCCACACATAAGACTACCACAAGCATTTATTTTCAAGGAAAAAGCAAACCTATTACATTTTCAACATTGTTTGTCAAATAATGAGGTATCTCTCCAAAGACCTTATGCTTTCATCCCTTCACAAGTGGTCTCAGTGACATGCACTTTGGAAAAGCCAGCTGGTGTCCAGGGCTTCCAAAGGAGTTAGAAGCATCTTCCTTTGCTGGTGTGAGCAAGAGAGCATGAGCTCTGGGTGCAGGCAAGGTGCAAGACCTCCCTGTTCCTCAGGCTGTAGATGAGGGGATTGACCAGGGGAGTGAGGATGGTATAGAAAATGGAGAAGACTTTATTGAGCTGCCTCAGTGGGCCTCTTCTGGGCAGCATGTAGACAGCAAAGAGTGAGCCATAGAAAACAGTGACAACGGTGAGGTGAGAGGAGCAGGTAGAGAAGGCCTTGTGTCTGCTCATCCTGGATTGGTTTCTCAGGACAGTAGCTATGATGCCCACATAGGAGGCCAGTGTGAACAGGAAGGGGATGATGAGATCTGGAATACACAGTAGAAGTGCTGCCAGTCTGAGCACGCTGGTGTCACTGCAGGTGAGCTCCAGCAACGGGGTAAAATCACAGAAGAAGTGGTTAACTGCCTTGGGGCCACAGAACAACAGCTGGGATAAGAGGACTGTGTCCCAGTGGACACAGACATTTGCACTGTTGCTTCTACTGCTAAGAGATCACAGTTTATCCTGGGTGCTGGGGATTCAAGCCCAAGCTGCAAATATGCTCTCCTCACCTTGTTTGTATTAGACTCTTCTGCCAGAACAATTTACATTCTTTCTCTGGACCTGGAATGCTTTTGCTATGTTTCTCTTCTCCATGCAGAGCTTGCAGATCCCCAAAGGCATCAGGAATGGCCTCAGAGATCCACATCCAGGCTATCTCATTCCATTTACAGACTCACAGAATGGTAGGGCTTGGAATGGACCTCTGGTGATCATCTAGTCACACCCCCTTGCAGGATGACCTAGAGCACATTGTGCAGGATTGTGTCCAGGCAGGTCTTGAATGTCTCCAGATAAGATATTCAAGAGGATGCCTCTCCAGACAGCAAGTTCCAGTGCTCTGTCAGGCTCAGAGAAGATCTGCCTCATGGCCAGATGGAAATCCCTGTGTTCCCGTTCGTGTCCATTGACCCATGTTCTGTCACTGTGCGCCACTGAGAAGAAGTCTATGCCCTTCCTCTAGACATCCACCCTTTAGATATTAATAAGCACTAATCCAATCCCCACTCAGTCTTGTCTTTCAGAGGTTAAACAGACATGGCTCTCTCAGATCTCTCACCCGTGGTGGTATCCCTGCTAATCTCAATCCATGGGCTCTGATCTGGCTCATCCCAGGGCAGAGCTCCATCCATTGCCACTGATCTCTCACTCAAAGGGAACCTCCTTCTTCACAGGAATCTGTCCTGTCCCTCCTGAAGTGGCGTCAGTCAGCCCTCCTTCCTTCCCTCCTAGCACTCCAGCTGTGTGAGGGATCCCAGAAGGTCCCTTTCCCCAATACAATCATAGCTCTGAAACTGCCCACAAACTTTTAATTCCTCTTGTTTGTTGCCCATCTTGAGTCACCATTACCTGGAGGCACTTAAAAACCATGTGGTTTATAGAACCATAGAATGGTTTGGGTGGGAAGGAACCTGAAAGATCATCTAGTTCCTACCCCACTGCCATGGGCAGTGGCACTGTCCACTAGACTAGGTTGCTGAAAGCATCATCAACCCTGGCCTTGAACCCTTCTAGGGACAGGGATCCACAACTCGTCTGAGAAACATGTGCCTCACGACAAGCACAGTCAAGAATCTTTCTCTTAATGTCTAATAATCTCTCATCTTTTACTTAAAAGCACATATCTCTTGTCTTATCCTGTTCCCTTCCTGGTGAACAGCCCCTCTCCAGATTTCCTGCAGGCCCCTTTAGATACTGGAAGTCTGCAATGTCTCCTCAGAGGCTTCTCTTCTCTAGGAGGAACAAGATCCATCTTCATAGGAGAGATGCTCCAGCCCTCTGATCCCCTTTGTGGCACTCCTCTGGACTCACTGCAGCAGCTCGATATCTTGCTTGTACTGGGGACCCCAGAGCTGGACACAGTTCTCCAGGTGGGGTCTCTCCAGAGCAGAGCAGAGCAGAGCAAAGCAGAAGGTCAGAATCACCTCCCTCCACCTGCTGACCATGCTGATTTTGACGCAACCCAGGACACAGGAAGCTTTTTGGGTGCAAGCCCCGAGTGCCAGCTCCTGTTGAGTTTCATTACATCAGTGCCCCCAAGTCCACGTGCACACAGCTGCTCTCAATCCATTGTCCACTCAGCCTGTGTTTGTTCCTGGGAATGTGCTAACCCATGTGCAGGAACTTTCCTTTGGCCTTGTGGATCTTCAAGCAGTTCCCATGGGCTTACCTTTCCAGCTTGTCACGGTCCCTCTGGATAGCATCCCTTCCCTCCAACATTTCACCCAAACAGAATCCCCTTGAAGTTTTCAAGGAGACATTTCTAGTCCTGCCTTGCAGGGAAGAATATCCCATACATCAGTTCAGGCTGGTGTCCCACTGACTGTGGAGTGACCCTGATGAGAAGGTGCAGAGAATGGAAACGTATTTGATAAGACTGTCCAGGTGATGTGCCAAGAAGCAGAAGTGAGGGGCAAACAAAGAACCTGGGAGTGTGTGCTGAGGAAGAATCTGGAACAGCAAGATATGCATGAGTCTGGGAGTGAATGAGAACTGGAGGAGACAGTTGAACGCTGGCCTGGGAAAGAGAAGGGGTTGGCTTTGTGCTGTTTAGAGAATCAAGTCTCTAAAGTGAAGCACTTGCTGCTGTTCTGCACAGGTCTTTTTGGGTTTTTTCTGTGCTACAGCAGAGTTTTATCCTCTCACTGCCATGTCCTACCACCGCTACGTTGCCATCTGCCACCCCCTGCACTACGGGACCCTCCTGGGCAGCAGAGCTTGTGTCCACATGGCAGCAGCTGCCTGGGCCTGTGGGTTTCTCAGTGCTGTGCTGCACACAGCCAGTACATTTTCCCTGCCCCTCTGCCAGGGCAATGCTGTTGACCAGTTCTTCTGTGAAATCCCCCACATCCTCAAGCTCTGCTGCTCAGACACCTACCTCAGGGAAACTGGAGTCCTTGTGGTCAGTGTCTGTTTATTTTTTGGTTGTTTCGTGTTCCTTGTGGTGTCCTATGTGCAGATCTTCAGGGCTGTGCTGAGGATCCCCTCACAGCAGGGACGGCACAAACCCTTTTCCACCTGCCTCCCTCACCTGGCTGTGGTCTCCCTGTTTGTCAGCACTGGTGTGTTTGCCCACCTGAATCCTGCCTCCATCTCTTCCACACCAATGAGCCTGCTGGTGACTGCTCTGTACTCAGTGGTGCCCCCAGCAATGAGCCCCCTCATCCACAGCACGAGGAACAAGGAGCTACAGGTTGCACTACGGAATCCATCCCAATGGAAGTTGTTTCATCAACAATAACCTGTCTCCCATTCTCTGCACATGTCCCAGGATTTATTTTAGGCCAGGACTCTTCTGCTTTCCCCTGTGATAATCCCACTCACAGAGAATTTTTGGTTTACTGCTTATTTTGAGATTTGATTCTGTGATTCTGATCATTGGATAGCACTCTGCCAGATGTTGCATTTCCAACAGCAGCTCTTGAAGCAAAGGGGATGTACTGCATTCAGTGCCTGAGGGATGGGCTTTTCATCCTGGGTTGCTTCCAAGGAAACATCCAAGTAATTGTTTTTTTAAGTTCTCCATTCTCCTTCTGTTCTCCCTGCGTTTTCACCATGGAACACGAGGGGCACAAAGCTATTGGAGAGTGTCCAGAAGAGGACAGTGAGAATGGTGAAGGGTCTGGAGAGGCAGTCTTAGGAGGGGAGTCTGAAGTCCTTTGGTTTGTACAGCGTGGAGAAATAGAGGCTGAGGGGACACCTCATCATGGTCTGTGGCTTCCTGACACGGTGGAGGAAAGGGGCAGGCACTGATCTCCTCTCCTGGGTGACCAGTGATAGAACCTGAGGGAACAGCATGAAGCTGGGACAGGAGAGGTTTAGGTTGGATCTTAGGAAGAGGTTCTGTACTGAGAGGGTGGCCAGGCTCCCCAGGGAAGTGGTCACAGCACTGAGCCTGACTGAGTTCAAGAAGTGTCTGGACACTGCACTGAGTCACTTGCTCTGAACTGGCTGTGTGGAGCCAGGAGTTGGACTCCATGATCCTTATGGGTCCCTCCCAACTCAGGAGATTCTGTGATTCCACCTCCAGAGGCGGATGGCTTCTACCACTTTTCCAGTCACTAACCAGTCCAGTCTGTCTTGTACTAGGGAGTAACTGAATGTTGTCCTCCAGGAGAAAGAGCATGAGATCACGGTAGGAAGGGAGAATCCCCTTCCTCCCCTTTGGCTGTGGCCCATGTTATGACTGGCTTTCTGGGCTGCAAGTGCACATTGTCCAGGGAGGTTGTGAAGTCTCCCTCTCTGGAGACTTTCAAAACCTGCCTGTCTGTGTTCCTGTGTGACATGGTGTCGTGGTTTCACCCCGGCTGTGGGCCGAGATCCACGCAGCTGCCTGCTCCTTAAAGTAAAAGAGCAGGAGAAAAGGGAAAAGGGGAGGGGGGAACACGGGAAGGGAAAAGGAAGGGGCAAATAACTCCAAACCCAAGAAACTAAGAGGCCCGTGGGTTGGGATAAGGATACTTTACTAAGACAACAGAAAGATCAAATATAACAATGCTAACAGGACTTTAGAGCAAAAGAATATGAAAATATTGATACACAATGCAGTTTCTCACCCAACCACACAGCGCAGGCCGCACCACCCAGAGCCGTCCCGGAACCCGACCATCCCCCAAGACCCTCGCGTCCCGGCACTGCCCCCCTTCCTCCTCCCATCAGCCCCCGTTACCCTGGGCAGGACGTAATTGGCATGGAATACTCTCTTTGGCCCATCTGGGTCACCTGTCTTGGCTTTGACTGTCTGACTGCAACTGAAAACATCAGGGTGTTCTCAGCACTGCTTTCATTGTAACTCCCAAACACAGCATCCCATCCGCTGCTACAAATGAAGTTAACTCTATCCTGACTGAAACCAGGACATTATCTGCCCCTTATTCCATATCATTTACGTCATGACCAGATCCAACCTTTTCTTTTGGATACAACCAATGTTTCAGACACACATATATGTATTATTCCCTTAGTCTATGGACCATTCCTCTGAGTTTTGTTGAGTAAATGGTTTAGTCCATGATTTTCAGGCTCCATTCATTGTAACAGTCTCTCATGGTGTCAGTATGCGCCATTGGATCGTTCCATGCTGCATCTCGGGCTGTCGACCGATGCATCTGACATGGTCCATGGTCATAGTCTGTGAATCAAAAGTGTTCATTTTCAAAGGGGAAGAGGAAAAAGTTCTTGTGATGGCAGGTCTCGGTCCCATCATCGTGGCAGTCTTCCTTCACTGAAGTGTATAATTCCGGCTGTAACTCCATTGGTACAACACACAACATACAGCAATTATAGTAATAATGAATATACAGTAATGGGTTATTTAGCACTTGTTATAATACAATTTCTACCTTACTAATTACATTGGCTATTCTCACCTAAAATCAAATCCCTTTGAGGTACACATCGAACTTCTCCATTCTTCTGCATTACCCACCAAGTACAACCAGGTCCTTGAGCAAAAACAATGCCCGTCATAGGTTTACCTTTACCTGAAGCAGGGATGACCCAAACTGTCTTCCATAATATACCCTTCATATGCACCACTGGGATGCTGTCTCCTTCCACAGTACGTGGAAATTTTGACTGGGCAGGGCCAGCCCGATTGGTAGAACCCCTAGAGTTAACTAACCACGTGGCTTTGGCCAAATGTGTATCCCAGTGTTTGAATGTCCCCCCACCCATTGCTTTCAGGGGAGTCCATTATATCGTTCAGTTTTCCCAGAGGCTGGTGCATGATAAGGAATGTGGTACACCTATTCAATGCCATGCTCTTTGGCCCAGGTGTCTATGAGAGCATTTGGGAAATGAGTCCCGTTGTCTGACTCGATTCTTTCTGGGGTGCCATGTCGCCACAGGACTTGCCTTTCAAGGCCCAGGATTGTATTCTGGGCAGTAGCATGGGGTACAGGATCTGTTTCTAGCCAGCCGGTGGTTGCCTCCACCATTGTGAGCACGTAGCGTTTGCCATGGCGGGTTGGTGGGAGGGTGATGTAATCGATCTGCCAGGCCTCCCCATATTTATATTTCATCCACCGTCCTCCATACCAAAGCGGCTTCAACCGCTTCGCTTGCTTCATTGCGGCACACGTCTCACATTCATGGAGAACTTGTGCAATAGCATCCATGGTTAAGTCCACCCCTCGATCTCGAGCCCATCTATATGTTGCATCTCTCCCTTGATGACCTGAGGAATCATGAGCCCATCGAGCTATGAATAATTCACCTTTATGTTGCCAGTCTAGATCTACCTGAGCCACTTCAATCCTAGCAGCCTTATCTACCTGATGGTTGTTGTGATGTTCCTCCATGGCTCGACTCTTAGGTACATGGGCATCAACATGACGCACCTTTACAACAAGCTTCTCTAATCGGGCAGCAATGTCTTGCCATAAGTCAGCAGCCCATATGGGTTTGCCTCTATGCTGCCAGTTGGTCTTTTTCCACTGTTGCAACCAACCCCACAGGGCATTAGCTACCATCCATGAATCAGTATAAAGGTAGAGCATTGGTCACTTTTCTCTCTCAGCAATGTCCAAGGCTAACTGGATGGCCTTCACCTCAGCAAATTGGCTTGATTCACCTTTTCCTTCAGTGGCTTCTGCTACTCGTCTGGTAGGACTCCATACAGCAGCTTTCCATCTTCGCTGCCTTCCCACAAGGCGACAGGAGCCATCGGTGAACAGGGCATATCGCTTCTCATTCTCTGGCAGTTTGTTGTAAGGTGGGGCTTCTTCAGCGCTTGTCACCTCCTCATCCTCTGGTGATATCCCAAAATCTTTGCCTTCTGGCCAGTCTGTGATCACTTCCACGATTCCTGGGCGATTAGGGTTTCCTATTCGAGCCCGCTGAGTAATTAGTGCCACCCACTTGCTCCACGTAGCATCAGTGTCATGGTGTGTAGAAGGGACCTTCCCTTTGAACATCCAGCCCAGCACTGGCAGTCGAGGTGCCAGGAGGAGCTGAGCTTCAGTTCCAATCACTTCAGAAGTGGCTCGAACCCCTTCATAGGCGGCCAGTATTTCCTTTTCTGTTGGAGTATAATTGGCCTCAGACCCTTTGTAGGCCCGACTCCAAAACCCCAGCGGTCGACCTCTAGTCTCCCCTGGTGCTTTCTGCCAGAGACTCCAGGTAGGGCCATTCTCCCCGGCTGCAGTGTAAAGCACATTTGTAACATCTGCCCCTGTCCGGACAGGCCCAAGGGCCACTGCATGGACTATCTCGCGTTTGATCTGCTCAAAGGCTTGCTGCTGCTCAGGGCCCCATTGGAAATCATTCTTCTTCCGAGTTACGTGGTAGAGTGGGCTCACAATGAGACTGTAGTTTGGGACATGCATTCGCCAAAAACCTATAACACCTAAGAAAGCTTGTGTTTCCTTTTTGTTGCTTGGTGGAGACATAGCTGCTATTTTATTGATAATGTCCATTGGGATCTGACGACGCCCATCCTGACATTTGATTCCTAAAAACTGGATTTCTCGGGTAGGCCCCTTGACTTTACTTTGCTTTATAGCAAAACCAGCTCCCAAAAGGATTTGAATGATCCTTTTTCCTTTCTCAAGTACTTCCTCTGCTGTATTGCCCCATACAATGATGTCATCAATATACTGCAGGTGCTCTGGGGCTTCACCCTTTTCCAGTGTGGTCTGGATTAGTCCATGGCAAATGGTGGGGCTGTGTTTCCACCCCTGGGGCAGACGATTCCACGTGTATTGGATGCCCCTCCAAGTGAAAGCGAACTGTGGCCTGCACTCTGGTGCCAGTGGTATTGAGAAGAAAGCATTTGCAATGTCAATTGTGGCATACCACCTGTCTGCCTTTGACTCCAATTCATACTGCAGTTCCAGCATGTCTGGTACAGCAGCACTCATCCCTGGAGTGACTTTGTTTAGGCCACGATAATCCACTGTCAGCCTCCACTCTCCATCAGACTTCCGCACTGGCCATATGGGACTGTTAAAGGGTGAGCGGGTTCGGCTGATCACCCCTTGACTCTCCAGTTGACGAATCAGCTTATGGATGGGAATCAGGGAATCCCGGTTAGTGTGGTATTGTCTCCTGTGCACCGTCGTTGTAGCAATTGGCACTTGCTGTTCTTCAACCTTCAACAACCCCAACCCAGAAGGATCATCAGAGAGTCCAGGCAAGGCACGCAATTGCTCAGTGCCTTCTGTCTCCAGAGCAGCTATTCCAAAAGCCCACCGGTACCCTTTTGGGTCCTTAAAATAACCTCTACGGAGGTAATCTATACCTAAAATGCATGGAGCTTCTGGGCCAGTCACAGTTGGGTGTTTCTCCCAGTCCTTCCCAGTTAAGCTCACTTCAGCCTCTAACACAGTCAATTGTTGGGATCCCCCTGTCACTCCAGAAATGCTGACAGGTTCTGTCCCTACATGATTCGATGGCATTATCGTACACTGGGCACCAGTATCCACCAGAGCCTTGTACTCCTGTGGGTCTGACGTGCCAGGCCATCTGATCCACACAATCCAATAAACACGGTTATCCCTCTCCTCCACCTGGCTGGAGGCAGGGCCCCTCTATTGTTGCTGATCGTATTGGCTGCTCACTGATGCAGCCTTCTTCCTGACAACATCGTGTTGTGTGATTCTTTTACCTTGCAGCTCATCTACTCGTGCCTGGAGGGCTGAGGTGGGCTGCATATGCCACTTCCTCATGTCCTCACCATGGTCACGCAGGTAAGACCACAGCTGCCCTCGCAGCGTGTCTCGTGGTGTCTACCTTCTGTATCCTCCCTTCTGGGATGATGGACGCTTTCTCCCAGTAGCTGCAACATTGCCCCATAGGGGTTGGGAGTTGCACACATTTTGGTCAAGTCGTTTGACCAGTTTCTCTACCTCTTCGATCACAGAGTGGGAAACATTGACCTCATATTTCCAGAGTCACCAGGACACTTCTTCTACAGTTAGTGGATATGCATCATCCCAGTCTATTGATGCTAGTGAATTGGTGTGCCCTGCTGGTGCACTTCGTACAACCTTACGCCACATATCTGGGGTGCATATGACTTCATCAGGATCAGAGGGATACTGTGCATTGTCCAGATCATAATAAATGATCTCCCGTACAGCTAATTCTCTCAGGTGCTGGATAACTGCCTCTATGCTGTTACACTTGGGTGACTGACATGTAATATATTCCTTTATGGGATACCTTTCCTCCACACTTGACAACAGTCACCTCCAGAGGCTGAGGATGTCTGGCTTTTTCCTAATTTCCTTGTCAATGCCTCCTTCTCTAGCTAGGGATCCCAACTGCTTGGCCTCCCTGACATCTAATTCCAGACTACTGGCCCCTTGATCCCAGCATCGGAGCAACCAAGTGATGATGTGCTCACCTGGGCGGCAGCTGAAATCTTTTCGAACCTCACACAGCTCACTCAGGGTCAGGGTTCCTGTGACAACCTCTGGTTCTGCCTCATCCTGAGATGCCTGACATGGCCCTGCTCCATCCTCACATGCTCCAGATGGCCCTGCTCCATCCTGACATGCTCCAGATGGCCCTGCTTCATCATCATCCTTCACTAGACGAACTGATTTCTTTGTGTGTTTCCTCTTTTGTACGGGAGCAACAGACACTGGCGGGGGTTGGTTGGTTGTTTGATCAGCAGTATCTGCTGTAGGGGTGGCAGTAGCTGCAGCATCGGTTGGACAAGTTGCAGTAGCCACAGTGCTAGTCACAGAAGTTACAATGGCTGCAGTGCCAGTCATAGAGGTTGCAGCAGCTGCAGTCTCTGCTGGTCTGTTTTCATTCCTTTACCTCTGACAGTGCTGACAGTACTGACAGTGCTGCCTGCTATCAAGCAGTGTTTGGTAAATAGTGGCCAGGGCCCAGCACAGTGCAGTAAGGTGTGCTTCTCTGGTAAACTTACAGCAATTCCTTTTCAGATATGCAGTCACTTTACCAGGGTCCTGTAACTGCTCAGGAGTGAAACTCCAAACCATCGGACGTGAGAAAGTGCCTAGGTACCTGCCCATGCTCTGCCACATGCCCTGCCACTCATGATTATCTGGCCTCGCAGAAAACTCTTGAGTGGTATTCATAAACCTCTGCTTCATATTTGACAACACCTGAACCATCTGCACCAAACCTAAAAACAGCCAAATGCTAGTTTGAATATCCCAGGGATATTGAAAGTTATTAAAAACTGCTAGCAGAGCTGTTGTATTTAGCCCAAAGGAAAAGAAAGCAGTACTCCCACCATACCAGCTGCCGTTATTAAACCCTCCCTGTCCAAGGAATGGACAGGGCAGCAAGCTCTCATACAAGTACCAGCACCAGTTCACGATGCTCGATATTCCTGTATCATAGACTGTTATCATAAAATACAAGAACAGGAGACGCAGCCTCGACATGGTAGAAAATCCTGCCAGGATTGCATACAGCACACGGGAGTTTTGCTGCCACAGCTGTGACCACAACCATGTGAATAAACACCACAGCATCGTGATCGGAGACTGCTGAAACAACAGCACTTATCACAACTTTGTCTTAATTACAATCAGGTCAGGGTCAGATCTACCGTTATCCCAACCTTTCGTGCCCCACGTTGGGCGCCAAAAAGACTGTCCTGGTTTCACCCCGGCTGTGGGCCAAGATCCACGCAGCTGCCTGCTCCTTAAAGTAAAAGAGCAGGGGAAGAGGGAAAGGGGGGGAAACAAGGGAAGGGAAAAGGAAGGGGCAAATAACTCCAAAACCAAGAAACTAAGAGGCCCGTGGGTTGGGATAAGGATACTTTACTAAGACAACAGAAAGATCAAATATAACAATGCTCACAGGACTTTAGAGCAAAAGAATATGAAACTATTGATACACAATGCAGTTTCTCACCCAACCACACAACTCAGGCCGCACCACCCAGAGCCGTCCCGGAACCCGACCGTCCCCCAAGACCCTCGCGTCGCGGAACCGCCCCCCTTCTTCCTCCCATCAGCCCCCCTTTATCCTGGGCAGGACGTAATTGGCATGGAATACTCTCTTTGGCCCATCTGGGTCACCTGTCTTGGCTTTGACTGTCTGACTGCAACTGAAAACATCAGGGTGTTCTCAGCACTGCTTTCATTGTAACTCCCAAACACAGCATCCCATCCGCTGCTACAAATGAAGTTAACTCTATCCTGACTGAAACCAGGACATTAGAGTGGTACTGCTGTCTGTAATCAAGGCTGGGTTAATTGTTTTGGTAGTTCCTGTAGTTGTGTTACTCACATTGCTCTGTATTATCTCTCTGCTGCAAAGGGCCCTGCACTAGAGGATAAAGGGGATTTCTGTAGCACAAATACAAAAAGGGGCCCATGAACCTCTTGGTAGAGAATATAGAGCTTGGCTTTGAAGACACTAAAGTGTAGCCTAGAGAAAGTGGAAGGGTAGGACATCCAGAGAAGTAAACCATTGTAAGGAATTTGCTGACTGCAGAGAAAGGAACCTGGCAACAGATAAACCTTGTTAGTGCAGTTAAACATGTCAACCAACTGCATGACAGCATATACCTGAGAGACCATTACCACAAGAACATGTGCAATTGAATCATATAAAAATGAGGATACAGAAATAAATCGGGTTCTTTTTGCTTGTGCACCAGGAGACATCTTGTATGTGTGGTTTGTCCGTCTCAACAGTGACAGGGTTCAACAAGGCCAAGTGGCTGGAGAGCTCGCTAGAGGAGAAGGACCTGGGCGTGTTAGTGGACAGCCAGCTGAATATGAGCCAGCACTGTGCCCAGGTAGCAAAAAAGGCCCATAGCATCCTGGCCTGGATCAGGAATAGTGTGAGGAGCAGGAGTAGGGAAGTAGTTAGAGATGAGATCATAGAGGGATTCCCAAGAGGCCTGAGACACCAGGAGGGAGCCTAGAAAAATTGGCCTCCTTCGTAGGAGGGAGCTATGACAACCCAGCAGCACTGCAGAGAGACAGCTGTGTCCAGGAGCAGCTCCTCTGCCAAGCACACAGGGCTGGGGACACTGCCTGGAGACACTAAGAGGAGACCTGTGAGGATGAGAGAGATGAGGGATGCTGAGAGCTCACTGCAGGAGAGAGGTAAAGAGACTTTGCTATGAATTGTCTGCTCTTGTGAACTGGATGGGATGTGGGAGCTGAGCTTTCCTTGATACCTTTGCAGAAGGCAGTGCAAACTCATTGGTCATGAGGACTTGTCAGAGCATCTCCTGATCCCTGCACACACAGAGGTTCCCTGGGCAGTGCCCTGATGCCAGGAGGGGTCTGCAGAGCAGAGCTGAGCACAGGGCAGGTGGGATGAGGTCTGTGAGCACAGAGCAGGAGGTGACATGGGCAAAGAGCAGCAGCTGCAGGGACAGCTGCAGGCAGCAGAGACATAGACAGGGAGGGAGAAGGAGCTGCTCCGAGCAATGCCCTGGCAGTGGGGATTTACAGACACTTTCTCACAGTGACCCCCTGGTTTCTGCCACCCAGCACAGACTCTGAGCCCAGAGTTCTGTCACTTGAGGATAACTCTTTGGCAGCTCAAACCCAAATCAGGAGAAACCCGAGTGCTGCATTTTTCACTATTTCCCCTCCCCTCCTGTCCTTGCTGCCTCTGTCCCACCTGGAGGTCTGGGCAGGTTTACTGGTGGGGTTGGCCTGGAGCTGACCCGCACTTCAGGACTACAACTGTATGCCTGTGGAATTTCTGGGGGCTCCTGCTGGGCTGCAGGCTGCCTTCCACAATGGCAATGCTCTCCCAGGAACTCTTGTGCCCCAGAGAGGAGCCCCATGCAGAAGAAATCTCAGCACTGAGGCCATGGCATTGCTACTCATCACCTGTGTATTTGCATCTGCAATGAGCCCTGTGTGTCCCTGGCTGGGAGCGGGGAGCTGAGATCCTCCTTGGGTAGGATGAGACCACAGGAGGGCTTTGGAGCTCTGCACTGGGACACTGGATTCCTCAGCACTCTGGGGGGTGCAGTTTCTTCTACTGATGGGCAGAGCAGCTCTCCCCACTCTGCACTCAGGGGAAGGTTTCCCTGGCACTGCAGCAGCAATGTCAGGCAGTTCTGACAGAACAAACACTCCTCAGGCACAGTCAGGAGAAAATCAAAGCTCGAAAGCTCTGCTCTGCCCTGGGGTGAAACTGGAGTGACAGTGCTGGAAAGCTCCTTCCTCTCCACAAGGGATTCAGTCTGAGATCACACCATCCTTCTACTGACTGACTGCTGCCAGGCAGGACTGAGCTCTGGAGAGCCACAGCTGACCCTGCTCCCAGCAGTGGCACGCTCCAGCCAGCACAAAGCAGACCTGCCAAAAGGGACCTGACAAAACTCTTCCTGAACACAGAGAAAAAATGTGAGCTGGAAGAGGTTTTCCTTAGAGAAGATTTCCCTTACTGCCCATTCTGCTTTTTCCTCCTTGGACAGGTCTGCACACTTGACCATTGCAGATGTCCAACAGCAGCAACTCCATCAGCCAGTTCCTCCTCCTGGCCTTTGCAGACACACGGCAGCTGCAGCTTCTGCACTTCTGCCTCTTCCTGGGCATCTACCTGGCTGCTCTGCTGGGCAACGGCCTCATCATCCTCACCATAGCCTGTGACCAGCGCCTCCACACCCCCATGTACTTCTTCCTCCTCAACCTCTCTGTCACTGACCTTGGCTGCATCTCCACCACTGTTCCCAAATCCATGGCCAATTCCTTGTGGGACACCAGGGCCATTTCCTACACAGGGTGTGTGGCTCAACTCTTTTTCTTTGTATTTTTGATAACAACAGAGTTCTTTCTTCTGACTGTCATGGCCTATGACCGCTACGTTGCCATCTGCCACCCCCTGCACTACGGGACCCTCCTGGGCAGCAGAGCTTGTGTCCACATGGCAGCAGCTGCCTGGGCCAGTGGGTTTCTCTATTCTCTGCTGCACACAGCCAGTACATTTTCCCTGCCCCTCTGCCATGGCAATGCTGTTGACCAGTTCTTCTGTGAAATCCCCCACATCCTCAAGCTCTCCTGCTCAGATTCCTACCTCAGGGAAACTGGACTCATTGTTGTCAGTGCCTGTTTAGCTTTTGGGTGTTTTGTGTTCCTTGTGGTGTCCTATGTGCAGATCTTCAGGGCTGTGCTGAGGATCCCCTCGCAGCAGGGACGGCACAAAGCCTTTTCCACCTGCCTCCCTCACCTGGCCGTGGTCTCCCTGTTTCTCATCACTGCCATGTTTGCCAATGTAAAGCCCCCCTCCATCTCCTCCCTATTGCTGGACCTGGTCGTGTCATTTCTGTACTCGGTGTTTCCACCAGCAGTGAACCCCCTCATCTACAGCATGAGGAACCAGGAGATCAAGAATGCAGTGAGGAAGTTATAATTAGATATCTCTAAGTAGCAAGAAAGTGTTCGTCTTCTTCTGCATATTGCTGACCATGTAACCCATGTTTGGACCAATCTGTATTTAGTACTTTTTTTAGTTGTTGTGTTTAGGGATTTTTTTTCCTAAATTGTCTAATCTATAATAAATTTGGGCATGTTCTCCTGGTTTCCAATGCAGTAACTCCCATTCTTTTGTCACTCAGAGACAGTATAATGACTGGCTGTGCTCTGTTTGCATCAGGTCTGCCTGCAAAGTGCCACAATTTTTCCTTCTTTTCATTTCTTTTCTTTCATTTATTAAAAAAGGACAAGCAAATTTCCATCAGCTGAATCACTCCACTCCTTGTCTTCAATGGCAATGCTTTCCCACCATGAAAGAACAAGAATTTCTATGAACTGCAATGATGGCAGCAGAAGAAATACTCACCTTCCCCTCTACTCGCATTACCACCAGTCTGTCTCTGTCTTCTCGCTCATCTTTCAGGTGTTTCCACCTCTCCTGATGACACAGACAGGCATAAGAACATCCTTTCTGCAGACTAGATGGACATATGCACTTCACTTTGCTCACAGGTTTCCACCTCCCCTTGCTCTTTGGTCATTCAGCTGTTGTTCAGCTCTCTGGTTTCTGATTTGAGATTCAGAGAGTTGGGAAACCTCCCTTCTTTCAGAAGTCTCATCTCTGTCAGATGATCAATGTGCTCTTTGGTCATTCAGATGCCTCTCGGCCTTCTGGTGTTTGCTTTGAGCTTCTCAGAGTTTGAAAACGTCCCATCTTTCAGAAGACTAGGGAACTGTTCTGTCAGAAGGTCAGTGTGTTGATCAGTGACCTTCCTCTGTATCTGATCCAAACTGCTCTGGGAGAGAATCTCCTCTGGAAGCTGACCCCCTTCACACGCTGCTTGGCCGTAGCAGGCAGCTGAGGAGAGAGATGTCATGGGTATTAAACTGTCTCATGTGGAACTGCTGTTTGTTGTCAGAGAATCCTGTCCCTGCCTGTGAGCACAGGTGATGGGAGGAAAAGTGTTGGGAGCCCCAGGAGGCCAGTGAGGGAGCTGCTGGGCTTGGGGAAGAGCAAGGTTCTGCAGACAGGGTTGGGTCTCCAGAGACTGCTTTTCCTGCCTGTCCAGATCTCCTCAGGAGACCGATACCCATCACAGGATGCTGCTGCCACTGCTTCTATCAACTGAGCCATGGCAGAAAATACCTGTGACTGGAAACAGGTCCTCCATGGGAAATCCCTTTGAAATCATCATCACTAAGGACCTAACTAAAATCCTAGTAGTTGTAGGAGTCTTGAGTTCTTTAATGAAAGTGACTTGAAGAGACATGCTTGTCAGGGCTTTCTGGATGTTAATGAGCCCCATGGTGTCTTTTCTTCTGAGTCCTCAGACCTCAGATACGAAGCAGAAATCTTCTCAAGAAGTTAAGTCTTGAGAATAATGCCCAAAGCTCCTTGAAGCAGTAACAGGCCCCACTGGGAGCCATTCCTGACAAAGCCTCCCCATGGGCTCCTTAGAGCAGACCTCTGGAGGCCGTGAGGACACACACAGGCAAAGCACAGGCAGCTCTGATGCTGAGGACACCCTGGCCTTGTCTGATGAAGCAGAAATGCCAAGCACTGAGCCCCAGCCCCTGGGCAGGGAGATCCTGACCCTCACCTGTGTCTCAGGGGTAATTCCTTGCTATGTGCGCCAAGGGACGGACAGGGGTGGGACACATGGTGTCCTCTCCTGGGCTGGGTGCAAGGAGGCCACGATGCTCCATGGCCATGAGGACAATGTGTCTCCTTTGAGGCCTCTTTAGCAGGGACATAAGCCATAGCTAATGGGGCAAGACCTCCTGTCTATCAGGCCCCTTCAGTCTGGCCACACCCTTGGCCATCTGCACCGCAGCCCATCCACACTGCCCCACGCCTAGGCCTGTTTCCCTGCAGGCTGCAGCCACCCAACACCCTTCTCTTTCCACTCCTTGTTCTCACCCCACCATACTCCTGCCCGTTCTGCTGTCTCTCCCTCCTCACCAGCTGCTCCTTCAAGCACCAAGCCACCAGCTCATCAGCACTTCCTCCCAGTGACTCCTCGCAGCACAGCACGACCCTCAGAATGACATTTCTTTATCCTCACATCCACTCTGAGCTTCAAAGCTGCCGTTTCATGTGGATTTCTTTCTAATATCCTTTCCTTGTAGCACAAAGAGGGCTTCCCTCAGCCTCCCCTCCCCCAGCTATAGAAGCCCAGGTCTCTCAGCCTCTCCACACTAGACCCCTAACCTTGTCTTGGCAGACTTGCTCTGCCCGCGCAAAAGTTCCTCCCCATTCCACCAGACCGGGGAGCCCCAGACAGGCACTGACTGCTCCACAGGTGGTCTGACCAATGCTGAGTCCAGATGGACAAGAAGTGTTACTGTCTGCATGGCCACGCTCCTCCCAGTACAGCCCACTGTCATCATGGCCAGATTCCTGGTCAGCACTGTCCCGTTCCGGAATAGCCCGGTCAGGGGCGAGATTCTTTTATAATTCCCAGAGTGAGATTAAGACACAAACGAGGTCAAATGCCGTATCATAAGGAAGTTTAATTGTTACAGCAAAATTCGCGAAAGGTGTTAGAGAGTGAGAGAGAAGGAAGAAAAAAGAGAAAGGAAGGTAAGGAGTTTCAGGTTACAGGAAAGTTATAGCTACCACCACGGATTCCCATGATGTCTTGCGGGACCGACTCGACTTCACTTCATGTCTGGTGGGGGAAGTTCCGCTGAATGAATTGGTGTTTGACTTTTTATAGAGGAAAGGTGTTTGGAATTCATAACACCTATCCATATGCATGACCTGTCCCGCTTCGTATTCAAATTAACTTCATGGCTTCATTTCCATGAATCCCTCCTCATGGCGCAGGCGCAATGCTCTCTGGTGGTCGTGAGTTGGGGTCTTCAGGATGAAGGCCTGTAGTCTTCATCAGGTTAAACTTTTCACCTCTCTTCTTGACGCATGCGTAGTCACCAGTATCCCAGCTGGACATTGTCATTATCAGAGGTATCTCCTCTAACAACCTCCAAGTGCCAAATGGTCCTTTGTAATTGGCACTAAAGTGATTTAGTCCTTGGAAATGTTTCCTCCTTAAATTCCTTAGCACAGGGCTTCTATTGATAAGGACTAAGGTCTATTATTTGTCCAGACCTTGGAAATGTAACTCCTTAAACTTCTGTTTGTAAAGCATCCTATTATTTATGGATGCTCATCCCACCATCAGTCAGAGACAGGCATCTATTGAAGGATTTACGGAGTTTTTGGAAACTCTGTGGCTTGCACTAAGGAATTTCCTTACATTCCACCCCGTGGCTCTGACTGATGACGTGTTGTGGTGGCAGCAGAGAAGACAGAAATAGAAAGAGTAAGAGAGAGAGAAAGAAAATAGTATAGACTACAATTCTAATAATGAATTTCTGATAATCAATAACAAATTGTGCGTGTGTATAAAAAGAATTGATATTATAATAACAATTTTACAGTATATATAATGTAAATTTAGCTTGGGAGAATTGGGAGGTGGAAGCTGGGTGTAACGTAGATTTTCATGCCTCATTTAGTCTAGATCCAAATTTTGGCTGTTCATGCATTTTGGGGGGGGGCTGTAAGTGATGAATGTCGCTTCCTCCTCGCAATTTCCCATGATTGACAAGATTTGTATAATATCAAACTGAGGTGCAGGAGACTAATTTATAAACAAAAGAAGGTCAATTATTGGCAGAGTTGCTACTATAGCATGTTGTTTGTTTTTGTCTGATTTTTTGTATCAGATCCAGAGTGGTGTGAGCAACAGAAGTGGGACACTTCTACCACCCCGACACCATTTAAAGGACTGTGTTGAGCTTTACTGGGTTTTTTTGTTTACTGGCTGCATAGTGGTTCTTTGAATTTGTTGAGCTCTCCGACACTCAGTTTGACATTAAGAATACATGAGTTCTATAAAATCAAAAGTGTTTAGTGGTACATGAACCAAATCTAAGTTGGATTACAATATTCTTAACACTTAATAACATAGAAGCAACGTCATATCCATCCTGCGTCACTATTATGGCTACACTATAGGGATTTTGCATGCGCCACCTTCTAGAACTTTCCAGTGCTTTCTATGGAGAGAAATCGCGCATGCGCAGACAATATAAAAACAAAACATGCGCAGATCGTGTGGGGGTGAGAGATGGCGACCGCACGTGAGGGTGAGATTTCAGAGTGTGAGATCCCGGACCCGTTCCCTGAGCTTGCCACCGTATCGGTGAGTGTGTTAATGGTACCATTTATGGCCAATAAATATGGCCTGGTAGTTACAGTGGTGCAATGTTTTTCACCATTAGATTGTGGCGTCACTTGCCAGAGAGGAAAGGACAAAAGTGCGGACTTTCCCTCCAGAGCGAGCATCAAGGTGGGTGTTACTGAAAGTGATGTACGGGTATAGAAACAGGTATAGCATAAAGTCTGAAAATTAACTAGATGATCATGGTCTCGGGAAAGGGGGGAACAAATCTGCTTTTCTCTCAGAGCAAAGGGTTTGTGATGACTTCATGCTAACTCGAGAAAGAGGTAAAAGGCAGGAATTCAAAGGCAGAATGTTATCAGTCCAAGGCTGCTCTCTCGGGCAAACAGAGACGAGACGCGTCCCATATCTCTTCGACAAAGAAAAACAGACGGCTGAAATACGTCCATGGGCCCCTCACAAGGACATCAATTAGCACAGACTGATAGAGGCATTGCAAGCTGGCAAGATCCTTGCATTCCAGGCGAGAGGTGAAAATACATCATGAGGAAGACATACGGCCTTCCTCCCAGAGACCCCTGCCCACGACCCTTACGAAGATCTGCGCAAGCGCCAAGGACTGATAAGCTAATTAGCATGAGAAGCGAGAGTAGGCGGGTTCAGGTACTTAATATGTATAGGCGTTGATAGAATATTCATAGCTTTATTGTATAAATACGGGATCGGACGACTGCTTCGGGATGCACGCTTGTGGCGGAGAGATCCCCCGTGCATCTGCGCGCAATAAACATACCTACTTTATAACTTTCGAGTTATAGAGTCGATTTCCGTACGTCATTTGGCGAGCCAGGCAGGAGGACTCTGCTCGTCCGAGGGAGCCGCCAAGGAGCGGACGCTCCTAGGCGCCCCGAGCACTTTCCTCGGAGGAGCCCCCGCTCCCGGCCGCTCACCCGGAGGACAGACAACAATCTCCTGAAGCCACGGATAAACGGTATGTTTAGAAAAGGGGACCAAGGGGTCCAAGGGAGCCTGTAAGTCGTACGCGTGGCTGGGGCAGCTGATAAATCGCGCAGAGACGTCTGGCGTACTGCAACATCCCCGTGGGAAGGGTACCCTGGTATGGTAAAGGGAGATTTGCTGACCAATAGGAGTGGCCACTAGCGATCTTGGGAGTAGATCGAGCAAATCTGGGGTCATCGCTGAATCCCGATCGGGAGCCATAACGGACCTGTCAATGGGTATATATGTATACGTGTAACGGTATATAAGTAACGGTATATATATCGGCTGGTATAAGGGACAGGACCGGGTAAGCGACCTCCACGTAATTACGCCCGATTTTATCTTTTCAATCTTTTGCGCAGCTGCTCGGCAAACCTTCGTTGTAATGAAGTCGTAGAGTTTTACGTGCACGTGTAGAATAGGATCGTTGTCTTGTTGTTCTGTTGTTGTGGAAGTTTGGTGTTCGGTGTTCGTGTGTATGGTATGTGAATGAGTGATTGCAAAATTAAGTTCGTTGTAAAGTAAGCAGGAAAGTTATACAACCCCCTTAATAGGGTCAATAGCCTCACTCAAAACCAAGTGCTCAGAGTGCCATCTAGCGTCTAAGAGTTTTTTTGTGCTTCAGTGCCTTGATCGCCTCTGTAAAATAGAGGAAAATAGGTAATAACAGACTTTGATTGCAATCATGGGCAAGAATCAAAGTAAAGTCTCGAAAAAGAACCCTCTAGGGTGTGTGCTAGCCCACTGGAAGGAACTGGTGGGATCAGGGGGCACTGAGAATAAGAAAACACTTATTAAGTATTGCAATCAGTGGTGGCCTCTTTACAAATTGGAGAGTGGGGCTAAATGGCCACTTAATGGGACATTAGATTACAACACGCTATTACAACTAATGTTGTTTCTAAGAAGGGAAGGAAAATGGGACGAAGTAATATATCTGGATATGTTTTACACCCTCCAAAACCATCCGGAGTGGCAAAGAGATTGTGGACTAGTCCCTCCACAAGATCCTATGGTACTTGCACTCGAGAAGGAAAATAGGAAACATCAAGGTAGACTGAAGCGGTGCTGCTCAGCGTGTAGCATAGGGCAGAGGTGTACTAGACCCGACAAAACTTACCAAGTACCTGAACAAGACCAAGATCTAACCGATTTGTTTAAGCCTCCCCCTCGACCACAGGAACAGGATGGGGACTTGGATGAGACCTCCACTTCTTCAGACGACCCTGTGTCCTCACGAACTCGAAAGAAAGTCTCAACGGTCTTACAGGCACCTCTTCGAGAGGCGGTGGGACCTGAAGGGGGAACCATGTTAATTAAGGTACCTTTTACCACTGCTGATTTAGATGCCTGGAAGAAGGCGGCCCGGGAATATCGGGCTGACCCGATAGGTGTCGCCAAACGCTTCAAATTTATGATGAAACAACATAACCCTGATTGGGATGATATACAGTTATTATTAGAACATACGACCGAAACAGAAAAACAGTTAATTTTGAAAACTGCGGGAGGTTTGGCTACTGAATATTATGAGAAAAAGGGAGAGGATGTTAAAGATTACTTCCCTCTTCAGGACCCAAGATGGGATCCTAATAGATCGGCCCATATGGAAAGGCTAAAAGCATACCAGGGTTGGATTTCTAAAGGGATGGAAAGAGCTATTCCCAAAACTATAAATTGGTCAGCCTTATATGCAATAAAACAGGGTCCTTCTGAATCCCCATCCGAATTCCTGGATCGACTGAGGGATGAAATGCGCTGCAAAACACCATTAGACCCTGAGTCAGAGATAGGAATACAGCAATTAGTCTCTCTGTTTCTGGGCCAGTCTGCAGGAGACATTAGGCGCAAACTCCAAAAGTTACGTACCACAGAAAGCCGTAATCTGGAGGTTTTGTCGGAAGAGGCATGGAGAACATTTAGTAACAGAGAAGAAGGTTACAAACTAAACCAGAAGAGGGTACTAACAATAGTGAGAAATGATGGAAATCGAAAATTTAAAACCAGACCTACTCAGGGGTTGAGTAGAGACCAGTGTGCAATATGTAAGAAAAAAGGACACTGGAAGAACAAGTGTCCTGAACGCTTTAACCGACACAATAGTCAAGGGAAAACGATAGCTCAGGTCGAAGTAGAAAAATGACTAACCGATCTGGATGATCCCCTAGTAAAAATAAAACTAGGGGAAGAACAAAAAGAAGTTGAGTTTCTAGTAGACACGGGAGCAACTTATTCAGTTTTAAATCAAGCTTTAATCCCCTTGGAAAATAACTATGTTTCAGTAAAAGGTGCGACTGGCCAGGCTGAGAAGGCCTACTTTTGCAAACCTCTAAAATACAAATTGGGGAAACAAGTAGGGATCCACAGATTTTTGTATATGCCAAATTCTCCAAGGGCCCTTCTCGGCAGAGATTTATTAGAACAATTGGAAGCAACAATTAAATTTAAGCAAGGAGAAGTTACTCTGGAGGTAAATGATCACCAATATGTTCAAATATGAGTTTATCCTTAATGGATACTCCTATAGCGGGGAAAATCGATACAAGGATTACTGATCAGGTATATCCTGGAGTCTGGGCAACTGATGTACCAGGGCGGGCAAAAGGAGCACCACCAATAATAGTAAAATTAAAGGAAGGACAGAGTGCAGTAAGAATTAAGCAATACCCACTAAAAAAGGAGGATAGAGAAGGAATTTGCCCAATTATAGAGCGGTTCATAAAACTAGGGTTACTAAGGGAATGCCAATCAGAATTCAATACACCTATCCTCCCAGTTAAGAAACCTGATGGGTCCTATAGAATAGTCCAAGACTTAAGAGCTGTCAACAAAATCACAGAAGATTTATACCCAGTGGTAGCTAACCCCTATACCTTGCTAACTACACTAGCCCCAGATTTAGCCTGGTTCACAGTCCTAGATTTAAAGGATGCTTTCTTTTGCCTCTCTCTACACGAAGCCAGCCAGAAAATTTTTGCTTTTGAATGGGAAAATCCCAAAAGTGGTCGAAAGACCCAGCTCACATGGACAGTGTTGCCACAGGGGTTCAAAAACAGCCCAACGCTCTTTGGAAACCAGCTAGCCAAAGACTTGGAATCATGGGAACCACCATCCGAAGAAGGGAAAGTTTTACAGTACGTAGATGACCTTCTCGTCGCTACCAAAACTGAAGAGTCCTGTGTCACCTGGACCGTGAGTCTGTTAAATTTCCTGGGGTTGCAGGGGTATCGGGTCTCCAAGAAAAAAGCACAGGTGGTGTTACAACAGGTCATGTACCTGGGGTACGAGATCAGCGCTGGACAACGAGTCCTAGGACAGGCTCGGAAAGAGGCCATATGCCAGACCCCCCGACCACGAACTGTAAAGGAATTGAGAACATTCCTAGGCATGACAGGGTGGTGCCGACTCTGGATATGTGACTATGGTTTACTTGTTAAGCCACTCTATTCCTTGATAGCAGCCAACCAAGAAGATCTCCAGTGGGATGCCGAGTCAGATAAAGCTTTCCATCAGCTAAAGAAAGCCCTGATGTCAGCACCGGCATTGGGACTTCCTGATGTAAGTAAACCATTTCTCCTATTCTCTCATGAAAAACAGGGGATAGCCTTAGGAGTATTAGCACAAGAATTGGGACCATACAGACGGGCAGTAGCATACTTCTCCAAACAATTGGACACCGCTGCAAAAGGGTGGCCTGGTTGCTTGAGGGCAGTAGCAGCTGTCATTCTAAACATCCAAGAAGTCCGAAAATTCACTCTGGGCCAGAAAATGACTGTCCTAGTTTCCCACGCAGTATCCACAGTTCTTGAGAGCAAGGGAGGACATTGGCTCTCCCCACAGAGATTCCTGAAATACCAAGCTATATTGGTTGAACAAGATGATGTTGAGATTGTGACTACAAATATCGTTAACCCGGCTTCGTTCCTTGAGGGGAACACTGGGGAACTAGTGAGTCATGATTGTCTGGAAACAATCGAGGCCACGTACTCCAGCCGCATGGATCTCAAAGATGCCCCTATCGAGGGAGCCGAACACTGGTTCACTGATGGAAGCAGCTACATGCTAAATGGAAGGCGACACTCCGGATATGCCGTCACCACTTCTGAAAAGGTAATAGAATCGGGGCCACTACCAGCTGATGTCTCAGCACAGAAGGCTGAGATCATAGCCCTTACCAGAGCCCTAGAAAGAGCTCAGGGAAAAATCATTAACATTTGGACTGATTCTAAATATGCATTTGGAGTGGTGCATGCTCACGGGGCGATTTGGAGAGAGAGAGGATTGTTAAATTCTCAAGGGAAAACTATTAAACATGCAGAAGAAATCCTGAAACTCTTGGATGCAGTCCTACTTCCTGAGAAGGTAGCCATTATGCATATCAAGGCACACCAAAAGGTGAGCACAGAATTGGAAAAAGGGAATGAGCTGGCAGACAGGGAGGCAAAAGAGGCAGCCAAAAGAACTGATACAGTAGAGGGCGCATTAATACCCGATGGGCAACTGTCCTTAGAAGGTAAACCAGAGTATACAAAAGAAGACCGTAAGCTTATTGATGATATGGGGGGATCATATAATGAAGAAGGGTGGGCTATCACTTCTTGTGGGAGGATAGTAATCCCTTCCTACATGCTATGGTCAGTGGTCCGTGAAGAACATAGGAAAAGACACTGGGGGGCAGAGGCCCTATATAAAGACCTTATTAAAAATATGATAGCACGAAATCTATACACTACTGTCAAACAAGTAACCCAACAATGTGATCTTTGTCTCCAGACTAACCCTAAAATTGTGAAAGGGCTAAAATTAGGAAAAATTGGGAGAGGGAATGGTCCGGGACAACATTGGCAGATTGACTTCTCGGAATTCCCTAGAAAAGGGGGGGTATCGATATTTGTTGGTACTAACAGATACCTTCTCAGGCTGGCCAGAAGCCTTTCCGTGCAGAACTGCTAAAGCGCGGGAGGTGACTAAAATATTGCTTCAAGAGATTATACCCAGGTTTGGAGTTCCTGCAGTAATATCCTCAGATAGGGGACCGCATTTTATATCCAAAGTAGTACAACAGATCAGTCACCATCTAGGAATAGATTGGCAATTACATACTCCATACCGACCACAATCTAGTGGCCAGGTGGAGAAAATGGACCACCTAATCAAACAACAAATTATTAGGCTGGGACAAGAGACAGATCTGACTTGGCCCCAGTCATTGCCACTGGCCCTTACCCGAATACGAACCAGACCCAGAGCAAGGGAGGGGCTCAGTCCATTTGAAATTCTGTATGGACGACCTTATGGGGTACAGAAGGGGACGTCCTCACAAATAGGAGAAGAAACAATGAATTCCTACATGGTGGCACTAAATAAACAATTGAGGAAGATTGAAAAACATGTAATGGATACTCGTAGCAGGGGTCTAGACGGGCCTGTTCATGATATACAACCAGGGGACTATGTATATGTTAAGTCTTTTGCAGAGAAAACTCTGGAGCCACAGTGGACCGGACCCTACCAAGTCCTTCTCACTACCTACACGGCCATCAAGGTTGAAGGGCAGAACTCTTGGATTCACCACACCCGGATCAAAAAGGCCCCTGAAGCCTCGTGGAAAGAAACAGAAACTGAAACTGGTTTGGACAAACGAGAGTAAGAATAAGGGAAGTGATAAGTAAGTGAGTAAATTGAACTCACCATAAGGGTGGGTAAACCAACCAACCTCACCAACCTCGCCCAACCTGTTATTGATGTAGTCTGATCGGTATTTTACTTGTATTTTACTTGTATTTACTTTAATTCCTTTATAATATTAGAGTAGGGAAAGAATTTTGTAGAAGTGCAATCCATGATTACTATAACCTGTTTCAATAGCATTTAGATTTCGAGGATGCTTCTCACAGTCCTGATCATAATTCAAAGTTGGGAAGGAACTCAAGGCCAAGAAAATCTTAAATGGCCATGGTCCCAAGCTTATATTGGGTACACTGGGTCCATGGGGAAATATTCAGCTAGAGAAAATTTAAGTCTATCTACTGTGGTTATGCATGGGAATCAAGTATATATGAGGGAAAATTGGAGCCAAGATTCAAGACAAGACATTTACCAGCTTCAAGGACATATAGGGGAGGAAATTGGAATAGGATGCCGATTAATCAATGGCACCACTTATAAAAAGGCATCCCAAATTACGGTATCAATTACTCCTACCATTGAGAGCACCAAATTATGTACTACTGAGGAACGAGACTGCTGGCATAACTTCACCCTAGAACAGACCTCGAGAGTGACCTGTCTTTGGGCCCATAATACTATCGGACTCTCGTTTAGATTTGAGATAAAGGCCATTACTAAGTCTCTTGCTACAACCAGCACAATGCCTACGACCCAACCCATGCCAGTGCCCAGACTTGAACCCCACATCTATAAAATCGGTCCGTATGTAATCAAAAACACGGGTCAGCAACAAGTATTGTTTAACCCAGAATGGTCACTTAGGAGAGTAGAGTTACAGATGCAAGTCAATATTTCTGACATAAAACCATCCTGTTCTCCTTTCCTACGAACCTCACATGAGGGATGGACAACATGGCTAAGGAAAAGGAGAAATCAGAAGCGATCAATAAGAGATGCGACTGGGTTGTTAGGAACAGGACTGGGGGTATTAAATTCAATAGATTCAGAGGTAATAATGAACAAACTAGCATCTACCACGGCAGATTTATCAAAACTGCAACACCCGTTGAAATCCTCATTACTAGCATTAGGAGCACACCAATGGTTAATTTCAAAGGTACTTCGCAGATGGGAAGAAATTAATATAAAGGACCATCAGCTTATCACTAAAGCCCTGGGTGGATTACAGGATGATGTAGCCCTAGCCCTGAGCTGCACCCAAGCCCAATTATGGATACAATCGGTAGCAGCATCCATAATAAGGGAAGGTGAGGAAGGCATATTCCCTACAGAAATCAGAAAGATGATCTGGGATAGTGCTACCAAAATGGAAAGGAAACTCCAGTCATGGTGGAATATGGTCAACTTCACTTATGACCCCAACACATATACAGTCACAACCTAACGATCCGTGCTAACGATCCGTGATGCAGCAGTGATTACCATACACCCCATTGTGGCCCTCGGGATTAACCATGGTAGAACTCTGCTGTATCCCTTTGAACATAGAACCTGGGCCAGGAAAATAGGAAATAAGTGGCAAACAGTGGACCTTGGGTCCTGTACTATGAGAGAACAGCAAGGTTTCCTCTGCGAAATCAATACCATAATAGCTCAGGATACTTGTCTAGATACAGATCAAAAGATATGTCAGTTTGAAGCCCGACCAAATGCAGATTTAAAATCAATAGTTGTCTATGCAGGGAAGGGATGTGCATGTTTGAGAACCAGATGTGACACGATAACCATAGATGAAAAGATAGAAGAAGTAAAGAATTACTCAAATTACTGCATTTGTAACTTCACTACAATCACAGGTTGTGACTTCAGTTATGCCGCCCCAATAACTACCTACCAAATACTAAGATCTAGCAGTACCCTATTAGAGAGAATATCTCCTGCCCCTATAGGATTAGGTATAAGGAAGATAGAAAAATTATTAAGGCATGAAGATCTACTACAAATTCTAGGAGAAATCAGGGACAAAGGACAAGAAACACTCATAACAATCCATCATGATGTGGAAAAGGTGAGGAAAATCTTAAAGAAAGTTGGACAGGACGGGAATCATAACTGGTGGGATACTCTTCTGGGCTGGTCACCTTCTGCAACAGGGATCCTCAATACCATGATACACCCCATTGTAATTCTATTGATAAGCATAGGAATTGTGTTAATATTGACCTTTATGTTGTACCTGTGGGTTTGGAGAATGTACAAAAGGATCGCCATTATATATGATGCCTTATATCATTCAGGAAATCTGGCTAAGTAAAAGAATTTACTTTAGGGAATAGAAAAGGGGGGATTGATGTACGGGTATAGAAACAGGTATAGCATAAAGTCTGAAAATTAACTAGATGATCATGGTCTCGGGAAAGGGGGGGACAAATCTGCTTTTCTCTCAGAGCAAAGGGTTTGTGATGACTTCATGCTAACTCGAGAAAGAGGTAAAAGGCAGGAATTCAAAGGCAGAATGTTATCAGCCCAAGGCTGCTCTCTCGGGCAAACAGAGACGAGACGCGTCCCATATCTCTTCGACAAAGAAAAACAGACGGCTGAAATACGTCCATGGGCCCCTCACAAGGACATCAATTAGCACAGACTGATAGAGGCATTGCAAGCTGGCAAGATCCTTGCATTCCAGGCGAGAGGTGAAAATACATCATGAGGAAGACATACGGCCTTCCTCCCAGAGACCCCTGCCCACGACCCTTACGAAGATCTGCGCAAGCGCCAAGGACTGATAAGCTAATTAGCATGAGAAGCGAGAGTAGGCGGGTTCAGGTACTTAATATGTATAGGCGTTGATAGAATATTCATAGCTTTATTGTATAAATACGGGATCGGACGACTGCTTCGGGATGCACGCTTGTGGCGGAGAGATCCCCCGTGCATCTGCGCGCAATAAACATACCTACTTTATAACTTTCGAGTTATAGAGTCGATTTCCGTACGTCAAAAGCAGTTAACCTGTATGGTCAGTTATGGCCAGGATTAAAACGTTTTCTTTCTTTGTCATTTACTTTTAGGCAAAATGTTGACAACAAATATGAAGAACTTAAAATGGAGATGGAATGTTACAAAAGGCGTTCTACAATATTACTTTATGCTTTGTTCGGGGTTTCTCTACTTGCAATTATTTCCATATTCCTTACTAGTTTGTTTTGTTGTTTCGACCATAAATAGTTGTCTTCTAATTCTTGCCAATAGTTTCTTGTTTAGTTACGTTTTATAATAAAAGTTTTCATTGTTCAAACATTCAAAGGTTTTTCAGTGTACATAAAACGAAATCAATTTGATTATATAATTCTAACATCTACATGTTTGGTTGGCTTTATCAATCTGATATGTTTAACATCATTGGGTGAGTTTACAGTGATTATTTGCATGCGGTTCACTACGGTTTGAATCAACTGAATCAGGCATGGTATCACACAAGGCAAAAACATCAGAGCTGCTAATCCACACATCATCTAGAATAAAAGGCGTTTTAGCCACGGGGCTCCTGGCAACCAGGACCACAGGTCGATGTCCCAGCCGTTCCATGTTTGGACAGGAACATGGGCTAGCTTTCGGATATCTGTTGTCAGTTGTGTGACTACTTCACCCACATCACGGATTTGCAAACAACAGTTAGAAATATTTAATTTCCCACATACTCCTCCTTCTTCAGCCAGAAGGTAATCTAAAACCATGCGGTGTTGCAGGATCGCAGAATTGCTCGCAATTTGTCCTGGGCTGAGGGGTGTAGCAACCCACGGCCAGCTTGATAGACCAAAGGGTCCACCACATACCTAGCAATGGCTTAAACTGAAAGCTTTACTTAGAGATTTGGCTAACAGGATAAACTCATTATTTTCAAATCCAGGTGGAGTCAACTGATCTCGACTTGCATAAGCAAGGACAAAAAGAAATATTGCTGCTACAAATGTAGGCATCCTCGCAGTGGTTGGTTTTTGTTTTTTTGTTGTTATTTTTTTTTTTTTAAAAAAAAGCAAAACAAACTCGCTTCTCGGTGAGAAACAAACAAAAGAAACAAAACAAACAAACAAACAAACAAAAAACAAAAACAAGAAAAAAGTGTTAAAGTCTAAGGAAGGCAGTGTGGAGGGGCTGGGGAGGGGGGGTGGGGGGGTGGGAATGGGCGAGCAGGGTGCTCTCTTGCCGCTTCCACGGCAGAGGGGAGGAGGGGGGGGGGGAGGGAGGTGAGCAGGGTTGGTTACTGGATAGAGAGAGAGAGTTTGCACTCTCTTCCAGCAGATAAAAAACAAAAACCAAACCAAACAATTAAAAAAGAGGCGGTGGGGGACAAAACTGAACCTGGTTCCTTCTAGAGAACTGACACTAGGTGGTTATTAGAAGGATGGAATAATCCACCTAGTATTGATCTTGTATTCTTTCCCCTGAGAATCTTTTGCTTTCCAAGCGAATTTGTTCAAAGGGCTTTCAAGAACAAGTGGTACAGTTCCAATAGTGGGTAATTTTACCAATACTGGCTGACCAGGAAAATTAAAAGTGTTCTGGGGTTTGTCAGAGTCATTAGGACTCGAGATTAGGGTTGGAGGCTTTGGACAGAATGCAGTGATTTTAGGGCACCAATTTGTTCCCCATCGGTTATTCACATGAGTAACAGCAGTCCATAATCTATCTGACCAGCCTGGTTCATGGGGTTTCAGAAAGCGTTTGAGAAGTCCATTTGTTCTTTCTACTATTCCATTTGCCTGGGGATAGTAGGGGGTGTGTAAAACCCAAACGATTCCCTCTCTCTTTGCCTAGTCCTGAACTACTTTGGCAGTAAAGTGAGAATCACCTCAAAGGTTTTCTGTGAGCCTTCTAATATGCATCCAACCTTCGCCTCCCCGCCCACTACCAGGAGGCGAAGGAATTAGTTGTCCGGTGGCTTAGAGGAGGCAGTTACATCCAGTGCAGGAGCACTAGGGATAGGATTTTTAACACTTACTTGTGGATTTTTGGGCCAATTTAGTATTAATGTTTCCAATTTTTCTGTTGGCAACCCGTCCATGAGTTCACAGGGAATGCCTTTTCGCCATCCCATGGCCCACATATTACTATGCTTTTTACTTGTATTTTTGTCACCGGGTGATGTTACAGGGAATGTTTCCTTTTGGCTGCTTGGGGGAGATGTCAGTTCTGTGCGTCTGAAAACTTTTGGATCTGGTCTAGTATATGACGTAGTCACAGGACCGTATTTTCTCCCGTAATTAATCAATTCCTGAGCAACCTCTCCCCAAGTCCACACTTTCTTTCCCGGAGATCGACTATTAGGGGTCACCATTCCTTCTAATGCAGCGACAGCTCTCTCCCCTGGAGGTATTGCCTGTATTTTCCCTTGCAATTGAATGCCAATTGGTTTTAGAGTTTCGGGGAGTCCTCTTATAAGAGGAGTCATACGGTCTGGATCGACCGGCATCATCACTGGGGATTCATGTTTAGGTTTGAGTTCCCGATCATACATCATTTACAGGCATGCTGCTTTTTGTACACTTTCTACTAATTGATCAACTGTTCCTACAATTGCAAGGGGATCACCTCTCTGCAAAGGGTTAAGTCCTCCAGCCCAAAAAGCTGCTCTCTGGGTCAGGGACCAAGGTGCAGAGTGGTTTCCCGTGGTTAAAAACACTCCCGGACCCCAATATCCTTCTGCCTCCCTTTCGGTTAGCAAGATCTGATCTCCTCCAGACAGTGACACTCTCCAAACATACTCTATTTCCGACTCCTTTGAAGTGCGACTGAAATCCTTTTTTAATGTAGCTAATTCAGTAGCCGAAAATGGAACTTGTTTCGTAATAACACGGGGATATTCATCTTCCTCATCATATTTGAATCCAGTTTTGACCAAAGGTCTCAAACAGCTAGTGGGAACCTCAAATATGTCTGAATTAAATTTTGCCTTCTCCAAATCCAGATAGGGATATTCAATCTTTTCCTCAGGAGGTTTAACTCTCTCCTCGCTTGCAAAGAGTTGGTTTTTCAAAACAGATTGCAAATAATCCAACTGAGCATTTTTACTCGCCAGTTGTTCGTTTTTGTTTGCCAAATGCTCTTTTAAAATCTCTATCTGTCCCTTTAAGGATTGTACAAGCTCGTTTAGAGATTGAATGATTTGTGAGTCTGCCCTGCTCTGCTTATCTCTTGCATCTATAGCAGCCACAAGACTTGCACCAAGAACAGCGCAAATGATTGATTTCCCTTTCCCAGACCGTACTTTTGCATCTTTTTGTAAAGCAGTGATTCGGTCTGTCACACTTTGCAGGTTATACCAATTATTCTGTGCCCAGTCCATGCCTGGTACAGAAGGACGGGCAAGATGTTTCTCTAAAGGATCATACAACACATTTTCACCCATATTAAACAAATTGGACATACAAACACAAAAAAAAAAAAAAACAACAACGGAGTGATGCTTTAAACAAAGACTTCACTCCTCCCGTCCCGAGGGACGTACACATAAAAGGAAAGAAACCGGAGCAAAACTTTAAACAAAAGGTTCACTCCTCCCGTCCCGAGGGACATACACACAGGAAGAAACCGGAGCGAAACTTTAAACAAAAGGCTCACTCCTCCCGTCCCGAGGGACATACAGAAAAAGGAAAGGGGGTGACAAACCGAAGTGACACTTTAAGCAAAAGGTTCACTCCTCCCGTCCCGAGGGACACACATACAAAAAAAAAAAAAATAAACCGGAGTGATGCTTTTAAACAAAAAGGTCACTCCTCCCGTCCCGAGGGACATACACAAAAAGGAAAGGGGGTGATAAACCGGAGTGACACTTTAAACAAAATGCACACCCCTCCCGTCCCAAGGGACAAATATACAAAAGGAAAGTGGGTGAAATACGCAGCACTCTCACTTCAGGGAATCCTGTCCGTGACGCCAATTAAATGTCCCGTTCCAGAATAGCCCGGTCAGGGGCGAGATTCTTTTATAATTCCCAGAGTGAGATTAAGACACAAACAAGGTCAAATGCCGTATCATAAGGAAGTTTAATTGTTACAGCAAAATTCGCGAAAGGTGTTAGAGAGTGAGAGAGAAGGAAGAAAAAAAAGAGAAAGAAAGGTAAGGAGTTTCAGGTTACAGGAAAGTTATAGCTACCACCATGGATTCCCATGATGTCTTGCGGGACCGACTCGACTTCACTTCATGTCTGGTGGGGGAAGTTCCGCTGAATGAATTGGTGTTTGACTTTTTATAGAGGAAAGGTGTTTGGAATTCATAACATCTATACATATGCATGACCTGTCCCGCTTCGTATTCAAATTAACTTCATGGCTTCATTTCCATGAATCCCTCCTCATGGCGCAGGCGCAATGCTCTCTGGTGGTCGTGAGTTGGGGTCTTCAGGATGAAGGCCTGTAGTCTTCATCAGGTTAAACTTTTCACCTCTCTTCTTGACGCATGCGTAGTCACCAGTATCCCAGCTGGACATTGTCATTATCAGAGGTATCTCCTCTAACAACCTCCAAGTGCCAAATGGTCCTTTGTAATTGGCACTAAAGTGATTTAGTCCTTGGAAATGTTTCCTCCTCAAATTCCTTAGCACAGGGCTTCTATTGATAAGGACTAAGGTCTATTATTTGTCCAGACCTTGGAAATGTAACTCCTTAAACTTCTGTTTGTAAAGCATCCTATTATTTATGGATACTCATCCCACCATCAGTCAGAGACAGGCATCTATTGAAGGATTTACGGAGTTTTTGGAAACTCTGTGGCTTGCACTAAGGAATTTCCTTACAAGCACCTAGGGCAGCCCCTGGGATGGCCAAGTTCTTCTCCAGGCATTCGGTTCTCCTCCTGCCCTGTCTGATCCTGCCTTGATGGGTGAGTGTTGTGCTGGAACCTTTTGTCATTGTTTTACCCCAGCTGAGAGCCGAGTACAATGCAGCCACTCTCTCCTAAAAGGCTGTGTTTGGGGGATTGGCGGGGCTGGGGGCCAGGGAGGGGAAAGGAAAAGAAAACAAACCTGACCCTCACCTGTGTCTCGGGGGTAATTCCTTGCTATGTGCGCCAAGGGACGGACAGGGGTATGACACTTGGTGTCCTCTCCTGGGATGGGTACAAGGAATCAGCCATGATCCATGGTGGGGTTGTGTCAAGGAAGGGGAAAGGAAAAGAAAACAAACCCAAACCTCTCATGTTTGGGATAAGAACAGTTTACTGGGACAGCAGAGAGAGAGAAACAACAGCAATAGGGCTTTGTAGCAACATATTCAAATCTGGTGATGCACGATGCAGTTTCTCCCCCAACCACACAGCTCAAGCCATAGAGCTCTGAGATGTCCCAAAACAGGACCCCCCAAATAGGGTGCGTTTCCTCAAGCTGAGTGCTCTGCCCCCCACCCGCCCCCTGGATGCTGAGCATTCCGTAACTGGCACAACACCAGCTTTAACGCCAGCTCCAGTTCCTACAGAACCGATTCCAAAAGGGAAAACATCTGCTACAGAGAATGTGTTTGTGTTTCTGGGTGCCCCTGCACCCGCCCCAGGGACGATATCAAGTAATAACACCGTATTATCAGAGCAAAGTGTCAGAACTGTCAGAACTGACCAGGAAGGGGAGGGTGCAGGGCGTGTAAAACTGCCACCACGGTCTGCACACCCCCCTCACCATTATTATGCCTTTGGAAGAAAAATATGTGGAATCAAATGTACAACCGACTGCCTTCAATATCTCTCTGCCTCTGGCTTCTACTGAGCCTAAGACACCCCATGAAGCCGTCGACAACGTTAACTGAGCTCAACAACTCCAGCTTGTCCTTGAAAAGCTGGAAAACACAGAAGCGGAGCAGGCACCGTCATGGCCTGCTGGGAAAGGGTTTGAGCCTCTAGTCTCAGAACTGCCCAACCCCCACCCGAAGACTGTGGATACGAAGAATCACCGACTAAAGCACCGGTCAGTGTGGCCCCACGGACAAGGAACCTGTGGACAGGGACAAGCAACCTATGGACACTGACAAGGAACGTATGGACAGGGACAAGGAACCTGTGGACAGGGACAAGGAATGTATGGACAGGGACAAGGAATGTATGGACAGGGACAAGGAACCCAAGGACAGGGACAAGGAACCTATGGACATGGACAAGGAACCTATGGACATGGATAAGGAATGTATGGACAGGGACAAAGAACCTATGGACAGGGACAAGGAACCTATGGACACTGACAAGGAACGTATGGACAGGGACAAGGAACCTGTGGACAGGGACAAGGAACCTGTGGACAGGGACAAGGAATGTATGGACAGGGACAAGGAACCCAAGGACAGGGACAAGGAACCTATGGACATGGACAAGGAACCTATGGACATGGATAAGGAATGTATGGACAGGGACAAAGAACCTATGGACAGGGACAAGGAACCTATGGACACTGACAAGGAACGTATGGAAAGGGACAAGGAACCCAAGGACAGGGACAAGGAACCTATGGACATGGACAAGGAAACTATGGACACTGACAAGGAACGTATGGACAGGGACAAGGAACACAAGGACAGGGATAAGGAACTTATGGACATGGACAAGGAACCCAAGGACATGGATAAGGAACCCAAGGACAGCGACAAGAAACCTATGTACATGGAAAAGGAACCTATGGACATGGACAAGGAAGCTAAGGAAAGGGTCAAGGAACCTATGCACAGGGATAAGGAACCTATGGACATGGACAAGGGACCTATGGACACATACTAGGAACCCAAGGACAGGGACAAGGAACCTATGGAGTTGGACCAGAATCCGCTTTGACAACCATCGGATCAGGGACTCATTTCACCTCAAGACCCATCGCTGCCACCCACAGCTCCTTACGAACTCAAAGATACATCACTGTCTCCTGATGCCCCAGAGACTCTGGGAAGACTGCTAGATGTGGCCTGGGAACATAAGGGGGTGTCAGAACGAGAGAAATGGCTAAATCTGGGTATTTTGATTCCAGCTGAAGGGAACTGCAGTCCTACTCAATCCTGGAAATGACTGGGGAAAAGTTTATGTGGGGATGAGCGGGTGGTGGATGAGTTGGCAGTGGGCTGGTGGGAGGTGGAGGGAGCATGGAGACCATGTTGCTCCCAGTTCTGGTGCTCAGCTGGGTCCTAGTGCTCAGCTGAGTCCTAGCGCTCACCGGCGTGGTCACACTGTGGTTCACAGTGGGGTTGGGGGAGAAGCAGCTGAGACCACGAGAACATGGTGCGGCCGCAGGTGCCTTGGCAGAAGCGCTCAGAAGTAGGAAAACAGCTCCCCAACCCCAATCCATACAGAGTGGATGTGGCATCTCACACCTCACAATGCTGTTTGTCTGATGGGTCGGTTTGCAGCATTCGTTGGGATGTGATGCAGGGTCAGAGATGTGCTCTGCCAACTGACAGCAAGGCTGGTTAAAGAGCAAAAGAATTTTGATAGTTAGCATTGAGAGTGGGCAGCTCAATTTTAAAATTAACCTCCATCTCACTATTTTTGGATATGGTAGTGTCATTTCTTTACTCAGTGTTTCCACCAGCAGTGAACCCCCTCATCTACAGCATGAGGAACCAGGAGCTCAAGGATGCCATGTGGAAACTGATGACTCGAATTTTCTAAGCAGCAACCAACTGACCATCTTCTTCTGTGTATTGCTGCCCATCTCACTCACATTAGGAGGTTCTGTAGTTTTTTGTTGTGTTTGTTTTTGAAGTTTTTTATTTGTTCTGGTTTGTCTAAGCCAGAATTACATGTTCCATGTTCATCCCATTTCTAATGCAGTGTCTTCTGTGATCCAGACACTGTGCAATGATGAGCTGTGCTCTCTTTGCTTCATGTTTGCCTGGAAATGTGCACAAAATTTTGTTTTTCTCCTGGGTTTTATAAAATATTTACAAGCACATTTTCATCAGCTGAATCACTCTCCTACATGTCTGCAATGGCAATGCTTTCCCACCATGACAGAAAGGGGATTTCCTGTAAGTGCACCCTAGAATCACTTAGGATAGAATTGACCTTTTAGATCATCATGTCCAGCCACAGCCTAACCCCACCTAGTCCACCTCTAGCCCATGTCCTCAAGCACAACATCTACATGCCTCTTAAACAGGTCCAGGTGTGGTGACTGCACCACTTCCCTGGGCAGCCTTTTCCAATATATGCATTTCTGTGGACACTCTCCAGCATCTCCACATCCTTCTTGTAATGGGGCACCCAAAACTAGACCCAGTACTTGAGGTTCAGCCTTACCAGATCTGAGTATAATTGAATAATCCCTTCCCTACTCCTTCTAGTCACACTATTCCTGATCCAGGCCAGGGTAGTGTTTGCCTACTTGGCCACCTGGGCACAGTGCTGGCTCATCTTCAGCTTCCTGTCCACTAACACCCCCAGATCCTTTTCCTTCTGGCAGCTCTCCAGCCACTCTGACCCAGGCCCGTAGGGTTGCCTGGGGTTATTGTGACCAAAGTGCAGGACCCAGCACTTGGCCTTGTCAACCCCATAAATCTGCCTTCTGCCCATTGCTCCAGCATGTCCAGCTTGCTCTGCAGAGCCTTCCTGCCTTCCCAAAGACCAGCACTCCCACACAATTTGTTGTCATCTGCATGTGTTGCATGATGGTATTCAAGATAATTTGTTCATCTACCTGCCCTAGTAACTGAGGTCAGACTGACAGGCCCGTAGTTCCCTGGGACCTCATTCAGGCCCTTCTGGTAGATGGGTGTCACATGTGCCAGCTTCCAGTCATGTGGAACCACCCCAGACACTTACCAGTTCCCCTAGGATTATGGTGTCTTCTCTCTACTTCCCCTCCCCATCTTTCCTCTCAGGCATCTGGCTATCAAGAGAGAAACTGGTCTTACTGCTAAAGACTGAGGCAAAAAAAGGAAGAAGTACATCTGCCTTTTCTTCATCCTCCATCACTGTGGAGAGCCTGGTTCAGTGCTGGCTCTCAGAAAAAGGACACAGTAGCAGGGATCTGCTTGAGATGGTGTAAGTAGGGTAAGGGTTGGCTTCAGGTCGGCTTGACCTGAGAGCCGGTTGTAACTGGACATTGCTGGTGCTTGCACACCTGCAGGATATGATAAGATGATGTTCATACCTCAGGAATGTGGAGACAGAACAAAGGAGGGACGAGCCAACATTTATCAGCTTGACCAATGATGAGCTTTTCTTTTGCAATATGCATGAGCTAATTAAGTAGTGTATTTAACCAAGGCTTGCTTGAATAAAGATTGGGACTTGCTGATGAACCATATGGTGTCCAAGTCTCCCTTCTCCAACAAATGGTGACCCCGACGTGATACTCGAGGGACCCCTGAAGAAGGGCAAGTCTGGACCTGATAGCAGGCGACTACGACCACGGTTGGAGAAGTAGGAGTTGGGTCCTGTTGGCAGCCAGGACGGCGCCCAGATCAATTGAAACAGAGGAGTGCGCCCCCAAAGATCACATCGGTGACTTTGGGCCATACGTGCCACCGGAGCCTGGAAAAGCTGCAACAGCGCTGACGTCTACAAATGGACAGGCAAGTGGCATATGATTTATTTATAAATACTTTACAAAAAAGGGATATTAAGGGTATAGATTTAAAAAAGGAATTACCGGGGTTATTAGATTACGGGTATGCTAAGGGGTGCTTTCAGAACCCACACACGGTTCACGAGTTAACTGAGTGGCGAAAGTTTGGGGATATACTGTGGGAACTTATATTAGATGATGACAAAACTGCCAGGAAGTGGGGTAAACAATGGCGGGTGGTACATAATGTACTTCTCCAGGCAGCGGCAGAAAAGAAAGCAGCAGAATGGGCGGTAGAGGCACATAGGAGAAATATGAACTATGGACAGAAGGGGGAGCCCTTAGCACCTGCTATGACCTCCGTTCTCATTCCAATGACTCCCTGGGCGGGGGTGGGGGCAAGCAGCTGCTCCGCAAGCCCATCGGCTCCCCCTTCTCCCCAGGAGGAGGGGGGATTGATGAGGAGAATAAGAGCCTTGAGCAGGAGAAACCTGAGCTCCCACTAGCACTAAAAGACCCGCCCAGGCATGCCCCATTGAATGCTAACCCTGACCCACAGGAAAGGAAGCCTGAGCCCTCTCTCAGCACTTCCGATTCCGTGCCGGGAGCATGGAGTGATTTGTAGGAAGACATGGCAAAACAGCAGAGAGAAGCCTGGGCCAGCGTGGCTAGAGAAGCCATGCAGGACAGGGATAATGAAATGTCTGAGGCTGCCAAAACGATAGCCTGCGCTGTTGTATATACACCGGTGATTGATCAAAATACAGGGTAACATATAGCTTATCAAGGGCAATACTCGCCCTTAGATTGGAAACTACTTTCTCAATTAAGATCCACAGTAAGCCAGTACAGAGTTAGAAGTGAGCCGGTGAGACAAATGTTAGAATATTAGTTTGACACGACCCTATTATTGCCCAACGACCTCAGGGGGATAGAAAAACTTATCTTTACGCAGCATCAGCAACTGCTGTTTAATGCACATTGGCAGGCTGCAGTTAATGAGACCTTAGCTGTTCAGAGGGGCCCCGGAGATCCCTTATATGGTATAGCAATGGAAGAGTTAATGGGGGGTGGGGCCATACTTGGGTACAGAGGCTCAAATGACCATGGGACCTGACAAAGCACGGGCAGCCATGCGGCTGGTCAGATAGGCAATAGATAGAGTGAAAACACCAGAGGGAGTACCAGCGTACATGAGCATTAAACAAGGAAGAGATGAATTGTTTGGGGATTTTATTGACAAGGCAGCGGCAGCAATAGATCGTGCAGGGGTACCGGACTATATGAAGGGAGCACTGCTGAAGCAGTGCGCTCTGCAAAACAGCAATCCGGCTACACAAAGGATACTTTATACCCTGGGATCCAATTGGACTATAGACCAAGCTTTAGAAAGGATGGCTATGCAGCCAACAGGTTCTCAGGCACTTTTAGTGAATGCCCTGGAGAAGTTAGGGGAGGGACTAAAGAAACAGGCAGAAGCAACACAGTCCCAAGTGTTAGCCGCTCTTGCGCCTCTCCAGGCTCCTAATATCACTGCTATGGGGATCCGAACATATCCCTCTGCAAAATGTTACCACTGCGGGAGAAATGGTCACATACGATGTAACTGCCATGCCAAGGGAATATGGTGTCAGCCCTGTCAGTCTGACAACCACAATACTAACGCATGTCGCCGAACGGCCGCGCTCAGGCACAAGTCGCTGTAGGGAGCAGCACACCGACGCCGATGCATGCCTCCAGCCCGCGACCCCTGGATCCCTCGGCCTGGATTTGGCAACAGCAGTAGACGTTACCCTTATGACCACTCGACCCACCAAAATACCCACTGGAATAAGAGGACCTGTACAAGTTAAAGGACAAGCGTATGGGGTGCTTTTGATAGGACGCTCCTCTGCTTCAATGTTGGGACTGTTTGTGCTGCCGGGAGTGATAGATGCAGACTATACCGGAGAAATCCAAATCATGGCACAGACTCCTTTTCCACCACTAAAAATCGAGAAGGGACAACGAATTGCTCAACTGATTCCACTACCACAACTTACTACAGATTTCACCCCACGTTTCAAGGAACCATGAAGTGACAAAGGATTTGGCTCCACAGGCCTTACATTACTGACCATGGACCTTACCGACCGACCGAGAAAAACCATAGTCATCACCTATAAGGGTCAGGAAGCAACTCACTGCCCTGTTGGATACAGGGGCCGACACTAGCATAGTGTCCCCGGACAGTTGGCCGCCAACATGGCCATCGTATGCTTCCTCTCACACGGTTACGGGGGTTGGAGGACTCACATTGGCACGAATAACACCTCCTGTAACCCTTCGCCTCGATGGGCAACAAGTGATGGTGGTCCTTTCCATCGTCTCACTACCACCCACAGTCGCTTGTTTGATCGGGCGAGACATATTGGCCCAATTGGGAGTAATGCTGACCAACAAACACCCTTTGGGGTAGTCGCCATTGCTTGGACTTTCCCACTTCCACTCACATGGAACACTGATGAACCTGTGATGGTTAAGCAATGGCCCTTAAAAAAGGGAAGTCTGATTCCAGCACACCACCTAGTGGAGGAACAGCTCCAGCAAGGACATCTGCAATTATCAACAAGCCCGTGGAACACTCCCATCTTTGTAATAAGAAAGAAATCAGGAAAGTATCGGCTGCTGCACGACCTCAGAGCCATTAACAACCAAATGGAAGCAATGGGAGCACTACAGCCGGGACTTCCTAACGCCGCAATGATACCACAAGACTGGCCACTACTAAGCATTGACTTGAAGGACTGTTTTTTCACAATTGCCTTACATCCAGATGATACAAAACGTTTTGCCTTCACGCTCCCAGCAATCAACAGAGGCGAACCGGACAAGAGATTTGAATAGAAGGTGTTGCCACAGGGCATGCGCAATTCACCAACACTATGTCAGCTGTATGTCGACGCTGCTTTACAGCCACTGCGGCGACAATGGCCAGAGACTGTGATTTATCACTACATGGATGACATCTTGTTCGCCCAACCGCAGAAATTCACGAAGACACAGATTGATACCATCCAGAAAACACTCGCCGAGCACTCCCTGGTCATTGCCCAGGAAAAGATTCAGAAGTTGGCACCATGGAGATACTTAGGATGGACATTGACAAATCAAATCATCCAGCCACAGAAGCTGGAACTAAACCTTAACATTAAAACCTTACACAAGGCCCAAAGGTTACTCGGTGACCTACAGTGGCTGAAGCCCATCACAGGAATATCCAACCAGCTATTGGAACAGCTGAGGCCTCTTCTTAAGGGAACAGACCCATGTACGCCGGTGCAACCTACACCAACCCAAATGGAAGCTGTTCAGCAAATCACACGCTGCATCACCTCAGGGTTCGTTTCCCGCCGCATACCGGATCACCCATTGAGTATCACTGTCTGGAACTCGTCCAGCCACCTGCTTGGGGCCTTAACCCAGCATGAAACAAAAACGGTGGAGAGCATACTGGAATGGCTATCACCCCCTCTGCAAGTCCAGAAGACAATAAATACTAAAATCGAACAGCTGGCAACCCTCATCCGCAAAGGACGGCTGCGGGTCATTGAAGTCACAGGACACGAACCTGAGACCATCTATCTCCTGATGGACAAAGAAACATTGAACTGGTATCTGTTGAACTCGGAAGCCTTGGCAGTGGCCCTATTAAGCTCAGGAGCGCGGGTTGAAACAGGGTCACCAGCACCGAAGGCGCTGCAGTGGATAGGAGGATGGGAATGGACTGTCAAACCACTGCGTGAAGACAGGCCCATTGAAGGAGCAATAACAGCCTTTACAGATGCAGGAAAGAAGTCCCGCAGAGCAGCCGTCACCTGGAAGGAGGAGGGACAATGGAAACAAGAGCTACTGGAGGCGGAAGCTACGGACAGTCTCCAAACCTTAGAGTTGCTGGCGGTTTTGTGGGCAGTTGTTAACCTAGAGGGCCCATTGAACATTGTTACAGACTCCTTGTATGTAGCAGGAGTGGTACAACGTATAGAGGACGCCAGTATTAAGGAAGTTAGCAACAAAAGGTTATACAGCCTATTTCTACAATTGAGACGGGTGCTGCAAAACAGACGGGCGCCATACGCTATTATCCACATTAGAAGTCATAAATGGGATGTGGGCCTAGGGGAAGGCAATGCCCGAGCCGATAAGTTGGTAATAGCAAGTGAAGAACTGCTGCCTAACCATAAGCTAGCCCTAGCATGGGAGGCACACAGCTTATATCATCAAAATGTAAAGGGGCTAACACGACATTTCGGCATAAAGATTAGTGATGCCAAAGAGATAATAAGGGCATGCCCTACATGCAGCCACCACAACAGGGGTTTGGGCCTAGGATGCGGAGTAAACCCAAGGGGCCTAAAAGTGAATGAAATTTGGCGCATGGACGTAACTCACGTACCTAGCTTTGGAAGGTTAAAGTACGTCCACGTTACCATTGACACATATAGCAAATACATATGGGCTACAACACAAACAGGAGAAATAGCTCTACATGTTATTAGGCATTTGCTAAGTTGCTTCGCAGTGATGGGGGTCCCTCAGACAGTAAAGACAGATAACGGCCCAGCCTATGTTGGGGGCAGGGTCAACAACTTCCTCGACAAATGGGGAATTAAACACACCACAGGTATCCCGCATTCACCCACGGGTCAAGCCATAATAGAAAGGGCGAATGGGACTTTGAAACGATACCTCGCAAAACAAGAGGAAGTAACAGACCCACACTCCAAATTAGCTAAAACCCTTTATGTTATTAATCACCTATGTGTTTTCGGGGAACAGGCAGAACCTGCAGCAATATGGCACCGCGAGACAACCAAGGAAGAGGTATCCAAGGAGGCTGTTTGGGTCCAGTATCGGGATCCAAAAACGGGTGTATGGCAAGGCCCGGCTAAAGTGTTGTACTGGGCGAGAGGTTATTTATGTGTTTCTACCCCAACAGGATCACAGTGTGTTCCTGCTAAGTGGATCAAGCCTGCGCTGGATCCACTGCTGACCACCCACTGAGCCTCGCTGAAGAGCCGCAAATAGCAAAAGTGACGATTCCGACTGGTCCAAGATGCTGTGGTTGATAACAGCGATATTAACTGTTGCCCTCTTAACACAATTGGCAGCGGCACTCTGGGTCCCGCCTCAACCCAAAACAAATATCTGGGTTACTATGGCAAACCTGACAGGCCAAGAGGCTATTTGCCTTTCCTTGTCTTCTCCTGGTAATCCATTCTCAACTTGTCTAGTGGGGCTACCAGTAGACTCCTGGCCATGCCCCACGGTGCTCACCGCCTACCAACCCAAGGAAACCAGAACAAATGTAGATAGTTGGGATGGATGGGCAGTTCACCTTCCTGTGTCACCTCAGGAACCGCAGGAGTTGGAGCTTCTAGGCTCAGTAAGGGCTGATACATGCTTGTATTTTAACCATACAAGTCGGAATCAAAGCTCGCCCACCAATGTAAATTCTAGCATGACTGCTTACCGCAACGCTACAAGCTGGTGCAATTACACTTCGCGTAACATTTCGATATCTACTAACCGTCCCTTACAGCTACCGCCTGGTAATTTTCTGATATGTGGAGACTGTGCCTGGCCAGGTATCCCATCACGCCTAAAAGGGGGGCCATGCACGCTTGGCCGCTTATCTCTACTTACACCTAACACCTCTATGATATTAAGCATGAGCAGTCACCATCACCGAACCAGGAGGCAGGCACGCGCTTTTAACAAAGAATGCAATGATCAGGTGACATTCTGGTCGCCAGAGGAGATCATATCTGCATCTCTTCTCGCTCCAGGAGTGGCAGCAGCAGCTGCACACAATCACCTAAACAAGTTGGGGTGTTGGCTAGCAAAGCAAACAAATGCTACTTCCCTTGCACTTTCTAGTCTTTTGCTGGATGTTGACTCTGTCCGCCACGCTATGCTGCAAAATAGAGCTGCAATTGATTTTCTTTTGCTTGCCCAAGGCCATGGGTGTGATGAGTTTTAAGGTATGTGTTGTATGAACCTCTCTGATCATTCACGATCCATACATTCCCAAATTGATGAGTTACGAAAACTAACTCATAACTTACAACTGGACTCTGGTTTTGGACTAGACGGATGGTTGCGATCACTGGAACTGGGACCCTGGCTGCTGTCTATTGCAAAAGCAGCCATTATGATAGGGATAACATTGCTAACTCTTACCCTACTCTTGCCGTGTCTCTGTATGTGTCTACAAAACATGATGCAAAAAATGGTATCGACAGCCTTCAGTCAGACATTGTTAGCCCAAAACGAAAATGGGGGAAATGTGGAGAGCCTGGTTCAGTGCTGACTCTCAGAAAAAGGACACAGTAGCAGGGATCTGCTTGAGATTGTGTAAGTAGGGTAAGGGTTGGCTTCAGGTCAGCTTGACCTGAGAGCCGGTTGTAACTGGACATTGCTGGTGCTTGCACACCTGCAGGATATGATAAGATGATGTTCATACCTCAGGAATGTGGAGACAGAACAAAGGAGGGACGAGCCAACATTTATCAGCTTGACCAATGATGAGCTTTACTTTTGCAATATGCATGAGCTAATTAAGTAGTGTATTTAACCAAGGCTTGCTTGAATAAAGATTGGGACTTGCTGATGAACCATATGGTGTCCAAGTCTCCCTTCTCCGACACATCACAATGGTTCCCCCAAATCCAAAAAAGGTGGGAGATTCTCCCTTGCCCTCCTTTTGTTATTAATTCTATAAATACATTCATAACAAATGTAGGTTGCAAATGAAAAGTGCCAGGGCTGGCATGAAACCTCCCCAAGTAGCCCACCTGCATCCCCAGTAAAGTTGGGGCCATGGACTTTCCCCTCCACTGCAATGGTCCTAAGGGTGCCTGACGTAATTTGTTGGCTCTACTAGTGTTCTCCTCCAAAAATTCTGAACTTACAGCAATAGCTCCCAAATCACTCTGTGAATGCTGACTGATTTTCCTGGCCTGAAACCTTCCCAGGTAGATTACAAACAGGCCTAATAACTTTGGGGATCAAGGCATCCCTTTTGAGGGAAATGTCTTAACAAATCCTGACATCAATTTCTGGCTCTACCTGCGTTCACCATCAACCCTGCAAAACATACAGGAATGGCTGCCAAATAAAAGGTGTGAGGGCCTAATGATATTCCTGGCCTAAACCCTTGCCTGTTAGCACAATGGCCCCAGTAACCCTGGAGCACTGGGCTTTCAAGGCAAAAGGAATGATCCTAACAGTGTCTCACATAATTTTTCATCTCTATCAGTTTCCACCTTTGAACATTCTAATTGACCATCAATATATACCACACACAAGTTGCGAGGGCTGAAAGATGTTCCTGACCTGAAATTTAAACAGGTAGCCCACTAGCAGCCCCAGTAAGCTTGGGGATCTAGGATTTCAATGCAAAAGAAATGGTCCTAAAACTGCCTGACATCATTTTCAGGCTCTATCAGTGTCCAGCTTTGAAACTTCTAAGTGTACAGCAATATCTCCCAAACGAAAGGTGCGAGGGATGAAAGATATTCCTGACCTTAAACATCCCCAGGAATCGCAGTAGCAGCACCAGTAACCTTGGGGCTCAGGGCTTTGCTTTCCAAGTGAAGAGCCCTACGAGCTGCCTGACATCATTTTCAGGTTAGAGCAGATATCGAAAAAGAAAAATGTCCAGCAATAGTTCCAAACAAAGGGGCTTAAGGGCTGAAAGATGTTATTGGTCTGAAACCTCCTGGGGCAGCCCCCTAGCAGACAGGGTTACTTTTGGGCTCAGGGTACTCCTAGCCAAGGGAACAGGCCTAAAACTGACTGGAGTTTTTTACTGCCTCTACCAGCATCCACCTTTGAAACTGCTAAACGTCCAGCAATACCTCCAAAAGAGAAGGTGAAAAAAGTTTTCTTTCTTTTTATATTTCCTTTACAGTTTAAAAATTTTACAAGCACATTTTAATCTGCTGAATCCCTTGACTACTCTTCAGAAATGGGAATGCTTTCCCACCATGTCTTCCAGGAAGTGCACTGTTGCCAGCAGAAGAAATACTCAACTTTCCCTGTACCTGTATTACCCCCAGTCTGTTTCTGTCATCTCCCTCATCATTCAGGTGTTCCCACCTCTCCTGATAACATGGTCATGCCTAAGGACATCTTTTTAGCACACTGGCTGGACATATACACTTCACTTTGCTCACAGCTTTCCACCTCCCCTTGCTCTTTGGTCATTCAGATGCCTCTCGGCCTTCTGGTGTTTGCTTTGAGCTTCTCAGAGTTTGAAAACGTCCCATCTTTCAGAAGACTAGGGAACTGTTCTGTCAGAAGGTCAGTGTGTTGATCAGTGACCTTCCTCTGTATCTGATCCAAACTGCTCTGGGAGAGAATCTCCTCTGGAAGCTGACCCCCTTCACACGCTGCTTGGCCGTAGCAGGCAGCTGAGGAGAGAGATGTCATGGGTATTAAACTGTCTCATGTGGAACTGCTGTTTGTTGTCAGAGAATCCTGTCCCTGCCTGTGAGCACAGGTGATGGGAGGAAAAGTGTTGGGAGCCCCAGGAGGCCAGTGAGGGAGCTGCTGGGCTTGGGGAAGAGCAAGGTTCTGCAGACAGGGTTGGGTCTCCAGAGACTGCTTTTCCTGCCTGTCCAGATCTCCTCAGGAGACCGATACCCATCACAGGATGCTGCTGTCATTCCTTCTATCAACTGAGCCATGGCAGAAAATACCTGTGACTGGAAACAGGTCCTCCATGGGAAATCCCTCTGAAACCTTCCTCATTAAATACCTAAACAACTCCAATTAATTATAGAAGTCTTGAGTTCTTTAATGAAAGTGACTTGAAGAGATATGCTTGTCAGGGCTTTCTGGATATTAATGAACCCCATGGTGTCTTTTCTTCTGAGTCCTCAGATCTCAGATACCAAGAGAAGAGTAAAGAAACTTCTCAAGACGTTAAAGTCAGGAGTAAAAATCACCTTGAAGCATTAACAGGCCCCACTGGGAGCCATTACTGACAAAGCCTCCCCATGGACCTGTTGGAAGAGAAAACTGAAGGCCACAATGACAAAAACAGGCAAAGCACAGGCACCTCTAAATGCTGAGGACATCCTTGCTTTTATGAATCAGAAATGCCAAGTGCTGACCCTCAGCCTCTGGGACAGGAGATCCTGACCCTCAAGATGATTTGTTCCATCCCCTTCCCCAGCACCGAGGTCAGGCTGACAGGCCTGTAGTTCCCCAGATCCTCCTTCTGTCCCTTCTTGTAGATGGCTGTCACATGGGCCAGCTTCCAGTCAGGTGGAACCACTCTGGTCAGCCAGGGCAGCTGGTAAATAAGGGGAAGTGGCTTGGTGAGCACTTCTGCCAGCTCCCTCAGTGCCCTCAGGTGTGTCCCATCTGGAGACATCAACTTGTGCAGATCTAAGTGGCTGAGCAGGTCACTAAACAATTCCCCTGGGATTACGGGGACTTCAGTCCCTTTCACATCTCCATCTTTCCTCTCAGGGGTCTGGGTATCAAGAGACAACTGGTCTTACTGCTAAATAAATAAATCCCCTAAAAGAAAATAAACCCCCTAAAAGAAAATCAAGGGCTGAGAGATCTTCATGCCTTGACACCTCACTAGGTAGCCCACTAGCAGTGCCAATTATACTTGGACTCAGGTCAGTCCTTACGAAGGGAACGGTTAGAGCAGTGCCTGATGTCACTTTCAGGTTCTACCAGCATCCAACGTCTAAACTGCTCAATGTCCAGTAATATCTCCCAAACAAAAAGTGAGAGGGCTGAAAAAAGTTCCTGGGAATAAAACCTCCCCAGGTAGCCAACTAGCAGCTCCAGTAACTTTGAGGCTCAGGATTTTGCTTGCTAGGGGAATGGGGTGTGCCTGACGTCATTTTCTGGCCCTACCAGCATCCAGCTTCAAAGCTGCTAAACCTCCAGCAATAAATCACCCTCCATGGGAAAAATTGAGGGCTGAAAGATGTTTCTGACCTGAAACCTCAGTACATAGCCAATTAGGAGTTCCAGTAACCTTGAGACTCAGGTCTGCCCTTACCAAGGTAAGGTCCTAACACTGCCTGATTTATTTTCAGGCTCTACCATCATCCCTCTTCGGAACTGCTAAACGTCCAGAAATAGCTCTCAGATAAAGGGCTCAAAGGATGACTGATGTTCCTGGCCTGAAACCTGGTCGCCCACTGGCAACCCCAGTACCCTTGGGGCCAGGGCTTTCCTTGCCAAGGGAAGAGTTGTAACGGGGCCTGATGTCATTTCCTGCCTCTAACACAGTCCACCTTCAAAAGTGCTCCAAATCAAAAGGTACAAGAGCCCAAAGATCTTCTTGGGTGGAAACCTCCCCAGGTAGCCCAAAAGACCCCCCAGTAAGATTTGGTCTCAGGGATTTTATTGACAATGGAGTGATCATAACAGTGCAAGACATCAGGTTTTAGCTCTACCAGCTTCTAGTTTTGAAACTTCTAATTGTCCAGCAAAAGCTCCCAAAGAAAAGTTGGGAGGGCCTAATAATCTTCCTGGCCTGAAACCTCCCAAGATAGCACACTAGCAGACCCAGTAACCTTAGGGCTCAGGGCTGTCATATACAATGAAATCATCCTAACAGTGCCTGACATCATTTTCCAGCTCTACCAGTGATCATCTTTGAACTTTCTAACAGCACAGCAATGCATCCCAAACAAGAGATGGGAGCAATGTAAGAAGTTTATGGTGTTAAACCTCTCCACTTAGCCCAGTGAAAGGCCCATTAAGATGGGGGTCAGGGCTTTCATGGCCATGGGAGTGGACAGATTTCTGCCTGACGTCATTTTCCAGCGTTAATAGTGTCCACCTTTGAAACTGCTAAATGTCCAGCAGTATGTCCCAAACACAAGGTGTGAGGGCAGAAAAATGTTCCTGGCCTGAAACCTCTCCAGGAAGAACAATGTCAGCCCCAGTAACTTTGGGGCTCAGGGATTTCCTTTCCAAGGGTCGGTCCTAACAGAATCTGACATCATTGTCGGACTCTACCAACATCCAACTTCAAACATGCTAAATGAAGAGCAATAGCACGCAAATAAAAGTTGCAAAAGATGAAAGATGTTCCTGGTGTGAAACCTCATGAGAGAGCGGGCAAGCAGACTCAGTAACCTTGGGTTTCAGGACTCTCCTTACCAAGGGAACAGTGCTAAAAGTGCCTGACATCATTTTCCATCTCTACCAGCATCCACCTTCAAACATGCTAAACATCCAGAAGTATATCACAAAGAAAAGCATTGAGGGATGAAAGATATTCCTGCCTGGAACCTCCACAGGGAGAGGAGATCAGCCCCAGTAACCTTGGAGATTAGGGCATTCCTTGCTACAGGAATGATCCTAACACTGATTGACGTCATTTTCCAGCTCTACCAGCCTCCACCTTAAAGCTTTCTAAACATACAGCAATAGCTCCCCACAAGAAGGTACAAGGGATGAAATATGCTCCTGCCTGAAGGCTCCCCAGGTACTGCACTAGGAGCACTGGTAAGCTTGGAGCTCAGGCTCCCATTCCCAGCCATGGGAACAGTCCTAACAATGCCTGATTTCATTTTTGGGCTCTACTTTCACACACCTTCGAACACGCTAAACGTCCAGCACTAGAGTCCCAGGGTCTTCAACACCTACTGCTGTTATTTGTTAGAGGCACCACAAGTTGGAGAACCACCTGCAAGCACATGTGAACCAGATCTGTGAAGGCTGAACGGTCCTGGCCTGAAACCTCCCCATGTAGCCCACGAGCAGCCCTGGTAAGCTTGGGGCGAAGGGCATTCCTAGCACAGAGAATGGCCCTGTAACACCAGACATCACTGTCTGGCTCTACAAGAGTCCCCATGCAAAAATGCTAAGCGTCCAGCCATTGTTCCCAAACAAAAGGTTTAAGAGCTGGTGTATATTTGGGAGTCTGAATTCTCCCCAGGTAACCCAAAAGCAGCCCCAGGAACCTTGGGGCTCAGAGCTTTCATAGCTAAGGATGCCTGCCTTCATTATGGAGCTCTACAAGAGTCCACCTTTGAAACTGACAAACACCCAGGAATAGCTCCCAAACAAGTTGCTGTCAGGGCTGAAAAAGTTTTGTGACCTCCCCAGGTAGCAGACTAGCAGTACAACACACCTTGAGGCTCAGAGCAATCCTAGCCAAGGGAACAGTCCTAACAGTGCCTGTCATCATTTTTCAATCTACCAGCAACCACCTTCAAAACTGCTAAACCTCCAGCAATAGGTCTCAGACTAAAGGAGCAAGGGCTTGAAGATACTCCTGGCCTGGAACGTCCCCAGGGATCCAACTAGCAGCCCTGGTATAGCTTTGGGCTCAGGGCATTTCTTTCAAGGAAATGGTCCTAACTGCAACAGAGAGAATTTTCCAGATCAAATATGCTAAACATCCACCAATAGCATCGAAACAAAAGGCTTGAGAGCTGAAAGATGTTCTGCCACAAAATCTCCTCAGGGATTGGACAAGCAGCCCTGGTAACCTTGGGGCAAAGGGCACTCCTAGCCAAGGGAACCAACTTAATACAGTTGTCATTTTTGCACTCTAACTGCGTTTACATTCAAAAATACTAAATATTCAGCAACAGCACCCAAACAAATTGGTGAGGGACGAAAGATCTTACTGTCCTGAAACCTCCTCAGGTTGTGCACTAGGAGCACCAGTAACCTTGGGGCTCAGGGCACTCCTAGCCAAAGGACTGGTCAGAACAGTGCCTGATGTCATTTTCAAGCCCTACTAGCACCCACTTTCAAAATGGATAAATGCCCTGCAATATCTCCCAAACAAAGGATGTGAGGGCTAAAGGATGTCCCTTACCTGAAATTTAAGCAGGTAGCCCCCAACCAGCCCCAGTAACCTTGGGGCTCAAGGGTTTTAATGCAAAGGGAATGGTCCTAACTGTGCCTAATCTAATTTTCAGTGTTCATCTTCCAAACTGCTAAATGTCCTGCAATAACTCCCTGAAGAAATGTGCAAGAGCTAAAAGATGTTCCTGGTCAGAAACATCCCCAGGCAGCCCAGTAGGAGTCCATAAGCCTTGGGGTAAAGGGCATTCCTAGCCACGGGAATGGTCCTAAAAGTGCCTGGCATCATTTTCACTTAATGTCCATCTTTGGAACTCCTAAATGTACAGTGATATTTCCCAAAGAAGAGGTGGGAGATATGTACGATCTTCCTGACCTAAAACCTCCCCAGGCAGCGCAGTAGCAGCACCAGTAACCTTGGGTCTCAGGGCTTTCCTTTCCAAGGGAACAGTCCTAACAGTGTCTGATGTAATTTTCAGGTTATGCCAGCTTCCAGCTTCCAAAATGAAAAACATCCAGCAATAGCTACAAACAAATTGTAAAGGGCTGAAAGATGTTACTGGCCTGAAGGCTCCCAGGGTAGTGCACTAGCAGACCAGGTTACCTTTGGGCTCAGGGCATTCCTAGCCATGGAAATGGTCCTAAAATTGACTGACATCTGACTCCAACTCTACCAGTGTGCACCTTCAAAACTGCTAAACTGCATGAATAGCTCCAAAACAAAAGGTGTAAGGGATGACAGAAGTTCCTGGCCTCAAACCTGCCCACGCAGACTACAAACAGGACTGCTAACCTTGGGGCTCAGGGATTGCCTTGACAAGGGATCGGTCCAAACATTGCTAGACTTAAATTTCAGGCTCTACCAGCATCTCCCTTTGAATATGCTACATGCCCTCCAATAGCACCAAACTAAAGGGTGAGAGGGCTGAAAGATGTTCTGGCACAAAACCTCCTCAGAGATTGGACAACAAGCACAAGTCACCATGGGGCTCAGGGGGTTCCTTGGCCAGGGAACACTCCTAACTTTGCCTGATGTCATTTCCAGGCTCTGCCTGGGTCCATCTAGGAAACTGCTAAATGTGCAGCAATAGTTCCCAAAGAAAAGGTGCAGGGGGGGCAAAAGATGTTCCTGGCCTAAAACCTCCACAAGTATCCCACCAAACACCCCAAAACCAGACAGGTCGTAAATACAAGAAGACCAGTCTCCCTTGGGTTGGCCTCTGGGCATGTGAGGCTGAGGATCTACGGGGTTTCATAGAAGAGCTGGTCAACAGTATCTTCCTTGCAGAAGGGTAGGGAAAAGTTACTGGTTGTGTGCAGCACAGCACTGAGAAACGAGCTGCAGCTCCTGTGTGTCTGCAAAGGAGGGAGCTCTCCAGGTGTCAGTTGATCCTTGCAGCAGAAGCTCTCTCTTCTTTGATAGATTTGATTGTAGTCCCCATTTACCTGAACTGCAGAGCAGAGCTTTGCAGATTTCTTTTTCCTGATTTTGTTCTTGTGAAACCCCAAGAAATGCCCAAATGCTCCCCTAAATCCCTTCCTGTCACAGGGAGAAAGGCTCAGCTCCCTGTCCCTGCCTGGGGCTCCTGTTTGGCCCAGCTCTGGTTTGATCAGGAGAAACAACTCTGATGGTCAGAAAGACTTTTCCCCTGCTGAGGGAGGGAACATCAGAGATGAGATCATAGAGTGATCCCCATGAGGACTGAGACACCAGGAGGGAGCCTAGAAGAACTGGTCTTCTCCTGCTGAGCTGGGCTGAGCTCCTGGGGTGGAGGGAGCTCATGGAAACCCAGCAGCACCGCAGAGAGACAGCTCTGGGATGGAGAAGCTCCTCTGCCAAGCACACAGGGCTGGGGACACTGCCTGCAGGCACCAAGGGGAGACCTGTGAGGCTGAGAGAGCTGATGGATGCTGAGAGCTCACTGCAGGAGAAATCTCCACAGCACTCTCCCTGGTATGTCTGTGGGTGCAGGGCAATGCAGGTTCTGTTCCTGGAGGGATCTCCTGAAGCTGGGACATGGGGCAGTGTGTGGGCTCTGTCAGGAGGACAGGTTCTCTCTAGGACCAGAGAGTGCTGCCTGGAAGGGATGCCCTTCTGCCCCATCAGAGGGACAGGGCAGGACAGCTGTCTGCTCCTGGCCATGGCTGCAGAGGGGTGAAGCAGTGTGTGCAGCCAGGGGTGCCCAGGGCTGTTTTTGCATGCAGGGTCCACAATGACATTGGCAAGGAGGGAGAAGGAGATTCTCCCAGAAATGCCAATGCAGCAGGGATTTGTTACCTCCCTGACATCCCCCACAGGGCAGATAGTGACACGCTGGTTTATTCCACCCAGCAGAGACTCTGCGTCCAGAGTTCCAGGGTTTCAGCCTGAGTCTTCTCCTTAGCAGCCCGTCCAAATGTGAGGAGAAACCCCTGAGTGCCTGTCTGCCTCTCTCTCTTCTTCCAGCCTTGGCTGGAGCATTTCTTACTGTGTCCCCTGCTGTCCTTTCAGCCTTTGTCCCACCATTACATGGGTCTCTGGACATGAGCATTGGCGGGGGTGGCACTGAGCTGACTCAGACTTCAGGACCCCCATCTGTAGTTCCAAAGCTCTGCTCTGTCTTCCAGTGGAATTGGAGTGACAGTGCTGGAAAGCTTCTTCCCCTCCACAGGGAATTTAGTCTGAGATCACACCATCCTTCTACTGACTGACTGCTGCCAGGCAGGACTGAGCTCTGGAGAGCCACAGCTGACCCTGCTCCCAGCAGTGGAACACTCAAGCCAGTACAAAGCAGACGTCCCAAAAGGGACCTGAAAAAAGTCTTCCTGAATACAGAGAGTCAGTGTGAATTTGAATGAGGTTTTCTTCAATGAAAAAAACTCACTGCCTTTTTCTCCTTGGACAGGTCTCCTCACTTGAGAGCAGCACATGTCCAACAGCAGCAGCTCCATCAGCCAGTTCCTCCTCCTGGCCTTTGCAGACACACAGGAGCTGCAGATCCTGCACTTCTGCCTCTTCCTGGGCATCTACCTGGCTGCTCTGCTGGGCAACGGCCTCATCATCCTCACCATAGCCTGTGACCAGCGCCTCCACACCCCCATGTACTTCTTCCTCCTCAACCTCTCTCTCACTGACCTTGGCTGCATCTCCACCACTGTTCCCAAATCCATGGCCAATTCCCTGTGGGACACCAGGGCCATTTCCTACACAGGATGTGGGGCTCAACTCTTTTTCTTTGTATTTTTGATAGCAACAGAGTACTTTCTTCTGACTGTCATGGCCTATGACCGCTACGTTGCCATCTGCCACCCCCTGCACTACGGGACCCTCCTGGGCAGCAGAGCTTGTGTCCACATGGCAGCAGCTGCCTGGGGCTGTGGGTTTCTCTATTCTCTGCTGCACACAGCCAGTACATTTTCCCTGCCCCTCTGCCATGGCAATGCTGTTGACCAGTTCTTCTGTGAAATCCCACACATCCTCAAGCTCTCCTGCTCAGATTCCTACCTCAGGGAAACTGGAGTCCTTGTGTTCAGTGCCTGTTTAGTTTTTGGTTGTTTTGTGTTCCTTGTGGTGTCCTATGTGCAGATCTTCAGGGCTGTGCTGATGATCCCCTCAGAGCAGGGACGGCACAAAGCCTTTTCCACCTGCCTCCCTCACCTGACCGTGGTCTCCCTGTTTCTTAGCACTGCTGGGTTTGCCTATCTAAAGCCCCCTTCCATCCTCTCCCTAAGTCTGGACTTGGTCGTGTCATTTCTGTACTCGGTGTTTCCACCAGCAGTGAACCCCCTCATCTACAGCATGAGGAACCAGGAGATCAAGGATGCCGTGTGGAAACTGATGAGTAGATGTATCTAAGCAGCAACAAACTGTCCATCTTCTTCTGCATATTGCTGACCATGTAACCCTTGGTAGGACCAGTCTGTATTTAGTACTTCTTTTAGTTGCTGTATTTTGGATTTTTCTTCCTAATTTGTCTGTTCTGTAATAACTTCGGGCAAGTTCTTCTGCTTCCCCATGCAGTAACTCCTGGTCTTCTGTGACCCAGACACTGCATAATGACTGGCTGTGCTCTCTTTGTGTCAGGTTTGCCTGCAAATTCACAGAATTTTTCCTTCTTTTCATTTCTTTTCTTACATTTATAAAAAATTTAGAAGCCCATTTTCATCAGCTGAATCACTCCACTCCTTGTCTGCAATGGCAATGCCTCCCCACCATGACAGAATGAGAATTTCTATGAACTGTAATGATGGCAGCAGAAGAAATACTCCCTTTCCTCTTCACCTGCATTACCCCATGTCTGATTTTCATCCCCCCATCATTCAGGTGTTTTCACCTCCCCTGAGGATACGGCCATGATTGAGGTCATCTTCTCAGCAGACTGGTTGTGTGTAGGCACTTCACTTTGATCAATGGTTTCCACCTCTGCTTGCTCTTTGGACATTCAGCTGTTGTTCAGTTCTCTGGTTTGTGATTTGAGCCTCAGAGAGTTGGGAAACCTCCCATCAGTCAGCAGTCTCATGAACTGTTCTGTCAGATTATCTGAGTGTTGATCAGTGACCTTTCTGTGTATCTGATCCAAACTGCTCTGGGAGAGAATCTCCTCTGGAAGCTGACCCCCTTCACACGCTGCTTGGCCGTAGCAGGCAGCTGAGGAGAGAGATGTCATGGGTATTAAACTGTCTCATGTGGAACTGCTGTTTGTTGCCAGAGAAATCTGTCCCTGCCTGTGAGCACAGGTGATGGGAGGAAAAGTGTTGGGAGCCCCAGGAGGCCAGTGAGGGAGCTGCTGGGCTTGGGGAAGAGCAAGGTTCTGCAGGCAGGCTTGGGTCTCCAGAGACTGCTTTTCCTGCCTGTCCAAATCTCCTCAGGAGACCAATACCCATCACAGGATGCTGCTGTCACTTCTATAAACAGTTTTACAGAACGTTACTGAACTGGCTGGCAGGGAAGGGAAGAATAATAAAGTTCCCATGGTTCAGGATGAAATGATTAATGATCTACCTGGCCATTCAGATACCCACAAGTCAATGGGGCCAGATGGGATCCACCCCAGGGTGCTTAGAGAGCTGTCAGATGTGCTTGCCAAACCCTGCCCATGATCTATCAGCAATCCTGGCAGACTGGGGACGTTCCACTCAGCTGGAGCCTGGCAGATGTTATGCCCATAGACAGGAAGGGTTGGGAGGAGTGACGTACGGCCATCGACTCTATACCTGGAAAGTTATACAGTAGGTATGTTTAGTGCACAGATGCACGGGGGATCGCTCCACCACAGAGGTGCATCCCGAGGCAGTGGACCTTCCACACATTTATACAATAAAACAATGAATATTCAATTAACACCTATACATAATAATTACCTGAACCCACCTACTCTCTCTTCACATGCTAATTAGCTTATCATCCTTGGTGCTTGCACAGATCCTTCCAAAAATTGTGGGCAGGGGTCTCCGGAACATGGGCGGTGGTCCTTGGGATGAAGGCCATGGGTCTTCCTCATGATGGACTTTTCACCTTCGCATGGAATACAATGATCTTGCAAGCTTGCCCGTCTTCTTGTCATCTTGGGTTAACTTATGTCCTTGTTAGCCATCTGGCCTTCCCTAGCAAGGACTTTTATGGACATGTTCGTGATGGGTATCATCCTGTTCTTGAGTTCCTGTTCCCTACAGTCACTCCTTTGAGATTATACTAGGTCTTTTATTCCTCCCTACAATCAAGTCTCTGTAATGAGAAACAGGACTCCTCCCCCTTAGCTGTTTCTTTAAAATATGCAATTACCTGACTTAAATTCTATGAGTATTCCTTTAAGTATAGATATGCGGTTGCGTTTAGCTTATCCTCTCTATTTCTATATGGCCCCATATATCACTATTAGGGCTAGAAGTAAGGGCCAAGGCTAGCTTGTAAAGAGCAGGGATCAAGTGTTGTCCCTTCCACATGCTTCTCCCTTGTCCTTCCCCATGGTCCCTTCACTCTTGGTTGAAGCTCTCAGGCAGCTGAAGCACCTCACAATGTTGCTTCTCACCAAGCAGCTTCCTCCAGCACAAGTATCATCACCAGCAACTCTCCAGCAGTGCCACCTTGGTCATCATTTTCCTCTTGCCCCAAACCTCATCTCCCTGGCCTTTCCTTCACAATCCCTGTGCTCATTGTAGCTCTTTAGGAATCATGAGTTACATTGTGGAGAAGGGTTGAAGGTGAAGGGGAGGGTGGCTTCAGCATTAGGGAGTGGTTAAGCCTCAGGCATCTGGTGAGGGTTTCAACTATGGCATTAGAGTAGGGTGTGAGATGAGAGCTCCAGGTTAGGTGACAGGATTAGGATACAGGAAGAGGTGGAGGGTGGTGGGCAGTGCCAGGTTGGAAGAGACAGGGCGTGTAGGCACTCTGCGAGCTTCCAGCCACATGGTGACCAGAGAGTAACCTCAGCTGCTGATGACCAAAAGCCTTCCCACTTCACTGGCATTGGACTACCACTGGGCCCTGTGGTGTGACAGGACACATCCAAGGGCTCCATGGCACAGGACATCTGTATCTTCTCACTCTGTCATCCTGAATTGCTCCCTCTGATTTCCTGCTCTAATCAGCATTTAGGGAGGCATGTGTCAATTTTCTGAATCAGTTTCATCACCCACAGCCCTTAGCAGCTTCTACTAAACCTCCAGGAATTATCACTTTATTCTGGTTATCAGGAGATCCTCTGGTTCAATATCAATTGGAGAAAGCTCCTGTCACTTCTGTAAACTGAAAAACTAAAGAGCCTGAAGATATTAAAACTTCCTTTTTTATTTTTAATTAAGTGCTCATTAAAATCTTCCACTCTGAGTGCTGAAACTTCTCCAATTAGCTGTACAAGCCTTGAAACCATGAAGAAAATGATGTGAAGACACATAGCTTGTTAGGGCTTCTTCAATTTTAATGAGCCCCGTGGTGTATTTGGTGCTGATTGCATGAACTGCAGATACTGTGAGGAGCTTGAAGCAGTCTCTCCAAGAGTTAAGGTCAGAAGAAGCAGCTCAGGTATTAATTAGAGTGTTAACTGGCCCCACTGAGGCCCATTACTGACATAGGCTTTGTCAGTAATGGATGGGTTAGAGCAGAAAATTGGAGGCTGTGATTAAAGGTAGACTGATGCACTCTGCAGGTGAACCTGATGCTGAGTAAAAACTCAATGTATTTTATCAAGCAGAAGAGCCAGCCCCACAGAAGTGGGACTCTGCCCCCTGCACTGCCCCAGGGCTCTTGCTGGGCCAGTGTCACATGGGCTGTGTGATGCAGAGTGTGGTACCACAGCTCCCAGCATCCTGAGGGGCTGCAAGGAAGCAATGAGGTCCTGGTTCCCTGCGATTAGTATGTGTGGTGTTTTAGGCCTGGCTGGAGGCCAGATGCCCACCAAAGTTAGTCTATCACTCCCAGGACCACTGCCCATGGTCAGAAGACCTTTGCCCACAGTTTTTGGAAGGATCTGCGCAAGTAGGAAAGACTGATGAGCTAATTAGCATGTGAAGGGAGAGTAGGCGGGTTTAGGGGATGGAGATGTCCAGGGGACAATAAAATATTCCTTGTGTATTGTATGGACACGGGACGGTTTGCTGCCTCGGGATGCACGCTTGTGGTGGAGCGATCCCCCGTGCATCTGTGCACAATAAACATCCCTACTTGATAACCTTCCATTTATAGAGTCCATGTCCATACGTCACAGGAAACCAGGGTGGGGAGACCCAGGTGTGCCGGGAACCCGGGGTGCCTGCAGAATGTACGGAATGCTGGGAAACCAGGGCACTGGGCAATTGTGGGCTCAGGAAACCGGTGTCCTGGAAAATCAGTGCCCCAGGAAACCAGCGACCTGGGAAAACAGTGGCCAAAAAAACAGAAGCCCATGGAAACCAGGGTGCCGGAAAACCGGGGTTCTGTAAATTCAGTGACCTGGGAAACCAGGGGCGTGGATAACCTGGGTCTCAGGAAACTGGGAGCATGAGAAACAAGGGTGCTGGGAAACCAGAGGCACAGGAAACCAGTGGTGTGGGAAACTATGGGCCTGAGAAACTAGGGGTGCAGGAGCCATGGTTCTGGGAAACCAGTGTACTGGGAAACTAGGGCCGTGCAATACTGCAGGTGTGGGGAGATACCGGTGTGCTGGGAAACTGTGGTCCTGGAAAACAAGGGGCGCAGGAAACCATTGGCGCGGGAACAAGGAGGCATGAGAAACTACGGGCGTGGGTGATCGTTTTGCCAGGAAACGGGTGTGCTAGGAAAGTGGGGGCACAGGGAACTGGGATGGGGAAACACCAGTGTGCTAGGCAACTGGGGGCCCAGGAAACTGGGATGTCGAGACCCCAGTGTGCAAGGAAACTGGGTGCACAGAAACCAGGATCCTGGGAAATTGGGGTGTTGGGCAAATGGAGGCACAGGAAACTGGCATCCTGGAAAACCAGTGCCCTGGGAAACCAGTAGCCCAGGAAACCAGGGCCCAAGAAACCAGGCGCTCATGCAAACCGGGGTGCCAGGAAACCGGCTTGAATGGAAAAAAGGGACATGGGAAAATGGGGACTTGGGAACCTAGTGGCACAGGAATCAGGAGGCGCAGGAAAACAGGAGCGTGGGAAATTAGAAGTGCTGGTAAACTGGGTGAGCAGGAAACTGGCATCCTGGAAAATCATTGTCCCAGGAAACTGGGGACCCAGGAATTGGGGTGTCGAGACCCTAGAGTGCTAGGCAACTGGAGGTGCCAGAAACAGGGGTACTGGGAAACTGGTGTGCTGGGAAACCAGTGTAAATGGAAAAAAAGGGGCACTGGAAAAGGGAGTTGTGGAAAACCACTGGGGCAGAAACCAGGTGGTGGGGGAAAGCAAGAGTATGAATCATAGAATCATAGAATCACAGAATTGTAGGCGTTGGAAGGGACCTCGAGAGATCATCGGGTCCAACCCCCTGCCAAAGCAGCTCCCTAGGACATATCACTCAGATAGGTGTCCAGACGGGTCTTGAATCTCTCCAGAGAAGGAGACTCCACACACCCCTGGGCAGCCTGTCCCAGGGCTCCCTCACCCTCACTGGGGAAAGGTTTTTCCACATGTTGGTGTAGAACTTCCTGTGCTCCAAGTTGCAGCCATTGCCCCTTGTCCTATCCCCACAAACACTGAGAAGGGGCTGGCTGATTCCCCCTGCACCCCCTGCTTAAGATAATTATAGACTTTAATTAGGTCCCCCCCTTAGTCTTCTCTTCTCAAGTCTGAACAGTCCAAAGTTACTCAGCCTTTCCTCCCAGGGGAGATGCTGCAGGCCCTTCATCATCTTCGTAGCCCTTCTTTGGACTCTCTCCAGTAGATCCCTGTCCTTTATATACCAAGGAGCCCAGAACTGGACACAATACTCCAGGTGGGGCCTGACCAGGGCAGAGAAGAGGGGGAGGATCACGTCCTGTGACCTGCTGGCCACACTCCTCCTGATGCCCCCCAGGATCCCATTGGCTCTCTCAGCCCCCAGGGCACGCTGCTGGCTCATGGCCACCCTGTCACCCACCAGGACCCCCAGGTTCTTCTCCGCAGAGCTCTTCTCCAGCAGCTCATCCCCCAGCCTGTACTGATACAGTCGGTTGTTCCTTCCCAGGTGCAAGACTTTACACTTGCTTTTGTTGAACCCCATCTGGTCTCTCCCTGCCCAGCTCTGCAGCCTGTCCAGGTCTCTCTGGATGGCAGCGCAGTGTCCTGTGTGTCAGCCACTCCTCCCAGCTCTGGATCATCAGCACTTGCTGAGGGTGGATGCTGTTCCCTCATCAAGGTCGTCAATGAAGATATTAAACAGGACTGGACCCAACACTGAGCCCTGGGGAGCCCCGTGGGTCACAGGCCTCCAGTCAGATTCTGCTCCACGACTCACAACCCTCTGGGCTCGGTCCGACAGCCAATTCTCAACCCACTTCACTGTCCACTCGTCTATCCCATGCTCTCTCAGCTTTGCTATCAGGATGTCATGGGAGACAGAATCAAAAGCCTTGCTGAAGTCAAGGCAGATGACATCCACTGCTCTCCCTCCACCTACCCAGCCTGTGATGAGATCGTAGAAGGCGATGAGATTGGTTGAGCACGATCTCCCCTTGGTGAATCCATGCTGACTACTCCTCATGACCTTCTTCTCTTCCAATTGCCTGGAGATGGCATCCAGAACAAGCTGCTCCATTACCTTTCCAGGGACAGAGGTGAGGCTGACTGGCCTATAGTTACTAGGTTCCTCCTTCTTGTCCTTTTTAAAGACTGGAGTGACATTGGCTATCCTGCAGTCCTCAGGCACTTCTCCTGTTCTCCAGGACCTGTTGAAGATGATAGAGAGCGGCTCAGCAATCACCTCCTCCAGCTCCCTCAGCACACGTGGATGTATCTCCCCTCAGTGTCCTTTTCTCCAGGCTGAACAAACCAAGGGACTTCAGCCTCTCCTCCTAAGACTTCCCCTCCAGACTCTTCACCATCCTCATTGTCCTCCTCTGGACACTTCCCAATATTTTCATGTCCCACTTGCACTGTGGCCCCCAAAACTGCACCCAGCACTTAAGGTGAGGCTGCAGCAGTGCAGACTAGAGCGGGACCATCCCCTCCCTGGACCGGCTGGCAGTGCCAGGCTTGATGCACCCCAGGATACAATTGTCCCTCCTGGCTGCCTGGGCACACTGCTGGCTCGTGTTTAACTTGCTGCCGACCAAGACCCCCAAATCCTCTAGTGCCTGAGCCCCCAGTCTGTATGTGCAGCCAGGGCTGCCCCTTCCCAGGCGCAGGGTCTGGTGCTGCCCTTGTTAAACTTCATGGTGTTGGGGACTGCCCAGCTCTGGGATCTGTCCAGGTCTCTGCAAGGCTTCTCCACCCTCAGCAGAGTCAACAGCTCCTCCCAGTTTGGGGTCATATGCAAATTCCCTGAAGACACCCTCTAGCCCAGTTGTCTGGTCGCTTATGAAAACATGAAAAGGAATCACAGAATCACCAGGTTGGAAAAGACCTTTAAGATCATCAAGTGCAACTGTTCCTGTCCTGTGCTAAACAGTATCTCTAAGTACCTCATCTTCCCTTTTCTTTAAACACACCCAGGTTCGGGGGCTCAACCCCCTCCCTGGGCAGCCTGTTCCAGGCCCTGACAACTCTGCCAGTAAAAAATTTTTCCTAACATTGTAACTGACCCTGCCCTGGCACAGCTTGAGCCCAGTGCCCCTTGTCCCATCTCCTGTCCCCTGGCTGAAGAGACCAGCGCCCACCTCTCTGCACCCTCCTGGCAGGGCAGTGTAAGCAGTGTAAGCAGTGATAAGGTCTCCCCTCAGCCTCCTCTTCTCCAGGCTGAACACCCCCAACTCCCTCAGCCGCTCCTCAGAGGATTTGCCCTCCAGCCCCTTCCCCAGCCTGGTTGCCCTTCTCTGGACACACTCCAGGACCTCCATGTCCTTCTGATGCTGAGGAGCCCAGAACTGGACCCAGCCCTCCAGGTGCAGCCTCACCAGTGCCCAGTCCAGGGGCACAACCCCCTCCCCAGACCTACTGGCCACACTCTTGCTGACACTAGCCAGGATGCCATTGGCCTTCCTGGCCACCTGGGCACACTGCTGGCTCATGGTCAGCCTGCAGTCACCCAACACCCCCAGGTCCTTCTCTGCCTGACAGCTCTCCAGACAGTCTCCCCCAGCCTGGAGTGCTGCAGGGGGTTGTTGTGTCCCATGTGCAGCACTCTGCCCTGGGCCTTGTTAAACCTCATCCCCTTGGTCTCAGCCCATGGGTCCAGCCTGTTCAGATCCCTCTGAAGAGCCTCCCTCCCCTCAGGCAGATCAACACTTCCTCCCAGCTCAGTGTCCTCTGCAAACCCACTGAGGGAACATCCCATCCCTTCACCCAGGTCATGGATAAAGACGTTGAACAGAACTGGGCCTAGGACTGAGCCCCTGTCCAGGCCAGTGGCAGCCAGTTTCTCAGTCAGAATGCTGTGAGAAACCGTGTCAAAAGGTGGGAGGTCTGAAAGATGTTTCTGGCATGAAACCTCCCCAGGTAGCCTGCAAACAGCACCAGTAACCTTGGGGCTCAGGATGTTCCTAGCCAAGGTCCTAAGATTGCCTGAATTAATTTTCAAGCTCTACAAGTGTCCACCTTTGAAACTGAGAAACATCCAGGAATAGCTCACACTCAGAATAGTGTGAGGGCTGAAAAAGGTTTGTGGACTGAAACCTCCCCAGGTAGCAGAGTAGCAGTACAAGAAACCTTGAGGCTCAGTGCATTCCTAGCCAAGACAATGGTCCTAACAGTGCTTGATGTAATTTTTCAATCTACCAGCAACCACCTTTGAAAGTGCTAAGCAATGTCTCAAACAAAAGGACCAAGGGCTGAATGACTTTCCTGGCATGAAACATCATCAGCAATCAGACTAGAAGCCCAAGGAACCTTGGGGCTCAGGGTGTTCCTTTCCTGATGTCATTGTCAGGCTCTACCAGTGTCCATCTTCAAAACTTCTAAACATTCGGCAGCATCTATCAAACAAAAGTCTGAGAGATTAAAGATGTTATTGCCCCAAAACTTCCTCAAGGAGTGGACAAGCAGCCCCAGTAACCTTTAGGATCAGGTCATTCCTAGACAAGGGAACAGTCCTAACAGTGCCTGACATTGTTTTCAGGCTCCACCAGCACTCAGACGTGAAACTTGTAAATGTCCAGCAAGAGCTCCTAAAGAAAAGGGTTGAGAGCTAAAGGATGTTCCTGGTTTGAAATCCCCCTGATTACTCCTCTAGCAGCCCCAGAAATCTTGGGGCTCAGGTCTCTCTGTATCAGGGTAATGTCCTAACAGTGCCTGATATCATTTTTGGGCTCTCCCGGGGTCCAACTCTGAAAGATCTATACACCCAGAAATAGCTCCCCAAAAATACAGGAGAGGGCCAAAGATGATCCCAGCCTGAAACCTCCCTAGGTAACCTACTAGCAGCAGGAGTAACCTTAAGGCTCAGCACATTCCTAGCCAAGGAAACAGCCCTGAGAGTGCCAGGTGTCATTGCATGGCTCTACAGTCCTCCACCTTTGAAGCTGCTAAACTGCACCAATAGCTGCAAAACAAAAGGTGTGAGGGATGAAATACATTCCTGGCCTGAACCCTCCCCATAGAGACTACAAACAGGACCACTGACCATAGGGCTCAGGGCTTCCCTTGCCAAGGCATCCATCCTCAAAGTGCCTGACTTCATTTTGGGGTCTAGCACCCTTCACCTTTTGAAACTGCTTAATGAAGGAAGTTCTTTTCAGGGAATGGTCTTAACAGTGCCTGACATCATCTTGTGGCTCTACCTGAGTTCACCTTCAACCCTACTAATTGTAAAAGAAGATCTGCCAAACAAAAGACACAAGGGCTTAAAGATATTCCTGGCCTGAAACCTCCCCAGGTAGCACACTAGTAACCCAAATAATCCAGGAACTACGAGTTTTCAATGCCAAGGTCCAAACATTGCCTGAAGTCACATTCTGGATTTACCAATTCTGAAACTGCTAAACATCCATCGATAGCTCCCCTAAAAAAGGGTGTAAGACCTGAAAGGTGTTCCTGGCCTGAAACCTCCCCAGGTAGCCCACTAGCAGCCCCAGTAACCTTGGAGCTCAGGACTGTCCTTTCCAAGGGAACAGTCCTAACTGCACCTGACATCATGTTCCAGTTCTACCAGTGTTCACCTTCAAACATGCTCACAATCTAGCAATATCTCCCCCAAAAAAAAGATGCAAGGACTGAAAGATGTTCCTGACCTTGAATTTCGACAGGTATCCCACTACCATCCCCAGGAACCATGGGGCTCAAGGACTTCAGTTCAAAGGGAACAATCCTAACATTGCCTGATGTCATTTTCAGGCTCTACAAGTGTCCATCTAGGAAAATGTTAAATGTCCATCAGTAGCTCCCAAACAAAAGGTGTGAGGGCTGAAAGATGTTCCTGGCATTAAATCTCCTCAGGCATCATCTAAACACCCCAACATTAAACGGGTACTAAATACAAGAAGACCAATCTCCCTGGGGTAGGCATCTGAGCAGGCAAGGCTGAGGATCTGGGGATAGCAGAGAAGAACTGGCCAACAGCATTGCCCTTGCAGAGGGGCAGGGAACATGTATTGTTTGTGTGCAGCAGAGCACTGAGAAACCCACTGCAGCTCCTGTGTGTCTGCAAAGGCCAGGAGGAGGATGTGGGGAATGAAGCTGCCCCTGGACATTCTCTGCCCCTTTACATGAAGCCCTGTGCAAGGAGAACAAGGCAGAGAGACCTTGGGGCACTCTTCCCTGAGCAAAACGTTCTCACTGGAGACCCAAGGACTGCCTCTTCCTGTTCTATTAGACTTTGGAAAGGTCCTTTTTGGGAGATGCCTTTCCTGCTGGCTGAGGGTGCCCCTGGCTCTATGGGGCTCTGATGGGAGCTCTCCAGGGGTCAGTTTGTCCTTGCAGCAGAAGGTCTATCTTTTTGATCTACAGAATCATTTCTAGATTATTATTTTCATTTCCCCCAACTGCAGAGCAGAGCTTTGTAGATTTGTTTTTGCTGATTTTGTTCTTGTGAAACACCAAGAAATATCCAAATGCTCCCCTAAATCCCTTGCTATCACAGGGGGGGGGGGAAGAGTTCCATCCCTGTCTGTGGGAAAAGTGAAAGATGGTTCTGCACCCGAAGAGTTACATGATGAAGGATGTGACCAAGATGTGATTGCCTTGGTCCGACGAAAACTGTGGGAGACCTGAGAAACAAGAAGTCACAGGACCTTGTGAAGCAGAAACATTCCATTGCAGTTACTTTGTAGCTAAAGCTACATTGCAAAGATAACCCACAACGCTAGCTTCATCTGCAACCTGTAGAAAGCTATCAGACGATTTTATGTTAACCAATCAGTACAGAACACGCTTTGTTCTTCTGTAGCTAGAAACTATAAAAACTATTGTGTGCGTACAATAAAACGATCACTATGCTTATATTAAGCGGTGTCCCGTCCCTCAGTTGCGGCAAATGGTGACCCCGACGTGATTCGCTCCGAAAGGAACGGACAGCTCGGAATCGAAGAAACGGAAAACTGCCTATCTGGCAGCCGGTCGCAACTCCCGCAGAACTACGAGATTGAACTGCTGAAAGGAAGCAGAAGCCGGCTAACAATCCCTCATCGGAGTGAGGTGAGCTGCGGGTAATCGAAATGGGAGGGCAAGCTTCGACCCCCATGGAAAGGGACGTTTATGAACTCATGAAAGCCTTACTGGCAAAACATAAGACTATTTCGGGCCATGATCTTAAATGTACTTTGAAATGGGTCCAATATTCCTACTGTCACTGCATCGAGTATTTTTACAACAAATATATGGGACACTGTGGGAGTTAAACTATGGGACGGAGCCACAAAGGGCGACTCCCAAGCACAGAAACTACTCCCTTGGTGGAGAATTATTTTCGAAGCTTTAAAGGAACAAGAGCGCTCAAACAGAGCAAATCTACCACCCGAAAATGATCCTGACGGGGATGATTCCCCTGTCCTTCCTTCAGCCCCACCGGAGCTGCCCCCTCCCTCCAAAACTGAACCTTCATTGATGCCAAAGCCATCCTCAAACAAAAGGGTATTGGTAAATTACCCTCCTGAAGATGACCCCTTTGTTCCTGGTCCTATAGACTCGGAAGATGAGCCTGATTTGTTCCCCCCTGACCCACATAACGTATGGACCCAAATAAAACGGCAAGCGTTAAGGGAAGGGGACTTGGAGGTGGCACAAAAAATTGTAGCACCGGTCATGTATCAAGGGCGCGGGGCTCAGTGGGAACCTCTGTCTTTTTCTGTGATTAAGGAACTGCGTCGTACAGCTACGGATCACGGTCTTTCTTCTCCCTACTTTATCACTATGTTATCGTCTGTTTTTGATACTTATATTATGACACCCCATGACCTAAAATGTCTCGCACAATTGCTTTGTACACCTATACAATACACATTGTGGGAATCACAATGGAGACAAGGGTTACAAACCCTTCTGACCACCTATATAGGGCATGCTGATGCAAATATGGCTGCGTTAACCTTGGAACATTTAATGGGGACGGGGCCATACGCCGACCCCGTAGCGCAAACCAGAGAAATCCCAAGGGAAGCTCTAAGAGCTGTACGCGAGGAAGCAAAAAAGGCTCTTTTGAAAACTCCTGATCCTCAAAAACCACAAAAGGCTTTTACTGCCATAGTGCAGGAACCCTGTGAGTCTTATATGCAGTTTATAGATAGACTAAGACTGGCATTAGAAAAACAGATTGAAAACACGGAGGCAAGAGAAATATTGCTTTTAAAACTGGCTGTAGAGAATGCTAACGCGGACTGTAAACGAGTCTTACAGGCTTTACCAAACAAAAACCCTACTCTAGTTGAAATGGTTGAGGCATGCAACCGTATAGGGACAGTGGAGCATAAGTTTGAGGCTATGGCTGCCGCCTTCGCCGCTATGAGAACCTCCCCTATCTGCTTTAACTGCGGAAAGCCCGGGCACCTTAGAAACAGCTGCCCGGCAAAGCCTCAGGCACAGACAAAAGCGCCAGGCGTCTGTCCCAGATGCCAAAAAGGGCGGCATTATGCAAGTCAATGCCGCTCGAAATACAATGCCCAGGGGCGGCCCCTCCAGGGAAACAAGCCACGGAGCTCGAATCAGCGGCGCGTGCAGAAACAAATTCCGCTAAATGCAGCTACAGCACAAGGGGGAGTCCAGACACAGCCAACGCCACAGGTCTATGTCCAGCAACCGCAGGCAGTGCCGGACTGGACTTGGCAACCGCCCACACAGTAACCTTACTTGATTCCATGGTCCACCTGCTGCCCACCACTAGTGACAGCTCTACTCTGGGAAAACAAAACGCCCTGATCATTGGTAGGTCTTCTACCACGCTTACAGGACTTTTTGTACTCCCTGGAGTGGTGGACGCAGACGCGGTGGGCAACATTGCAATAATGGCTTGGACTCCTTTTCCCCCTTGTACTATTCCAGCAGGTAGCCGAATTGCTCAATTGGTACCCTTTTTGGGATCGCAAAAGGACCCTGCCACAGCCGAACTATTACCCATTAGGGAAGGCAATTTTGGGTCTACGGGCACTCCTTCAATTTATTGGACACAAAACATATCCCCACATCGTCCCATGTGCAAAGCTACTTTGTCCCAATCCGGACAAAGATATCTTTTGCAAGGAATCTTAGATACTGGAGCTGATGTTACAGTTATCTCACAGGCAAAGTGGCCCCCACATTGGCCCTTGACTTCCACCCCTCAGGCCCTTGCGGGGGTAGGAGGAACCGGCACAAGCCGACAAAGCCTCCACTCCGTCACTGTTGAAGGCCCTGAAGGGCATATAGCCACAGTTAAACCCTTTGTTTTACCAATACCAATGGTTTTATGGGGACGTGACGTACTAACACAATGGGGAGTGACATTAAAAACACATTTTTAGGAGGGGCCATTGAGGAGCGCGACACTCTGAAAATTACATGGAAAACAGATACCCCTATTTGGGTGGATCAATGGCCCCTTCCTATCGAGAAACTTCGCGCTCTAAATGACCTAGTAGAAGAACAATTACAAAAAGGCAATGTGGTACCCTCTGTTAGTCCATGGAATTCTCCTGTTTTTGTTATCAAAAAACCAAGTGGAAAGTGGCGCCTACTTCATGATCTTAGAAAAATCAATGACGCTATGGAAGACATGGGACCCCTTCAACCGGGGCTCCCCTCACCAACTATGTTACCTCGGAATTGGCATCTTACAGTAATTGATTTAAAAGATTGCTTTTTTAACATACCTTTACACCTTCAAGATGCACCCAAATTTGCTTTTTCAATTCCAAGCGTCAATGTACAGGAACCTTTACGCCGATTCCATTGGATCGTGCTGCCACAAGGAATGAAAAATAGTCCAACAATATGCCAATGGTATATAGCAAAAATTTTAAGCCCAATCAGAAAATCTATGCCTGCTATTTTGCTATACCATTACATGGACGACATCCTTGTAGCTGCATCTCATGACAAAGACATGCAGAAGGCCGTAGCCCTTGTCATCAAGGCTGTAAATACAGCTGGATTCTGTGTTGCCTCTGAAAAAATTCAATCAACATCCCCATGGAAATATTTGGGCTGGCTGATACGATCAAAAACCATAGCACCCCAATCACTTAACCTAAACACAAAAATAGCCACTTTGAATGATGTGCAAAAACTCCTGGGAACCATAAACTGGGTTCGTCCCTTATTAGGAATTACAAACTCTGATCTTGATCCTCTTTTTAAACTTTTGAAAGGGGACACTAACATTTGTGCTCCAAGAACATTGGACAAACCTTCTCAAAAGGCCATTAGAAAAGTTACTGAAGCTATTGAATCTAGACAGGCACACCGTTGTGATCCAGACCTTCCATTTTATCTAACAATTTTAAATCCCACAAGACAGCCATATGCCCTCATCTTTCAATGGGATATTGCGCAGAAAGACCCATTGTTAATTATTGAGTGGATATTTTTATCACATCAACCCTCAAAAACTATATTTGCGCAGCATGAAATGTTTGCCTCTCTGATCCTTAAAGCACGACAACGACCGCTAGCTCTGGCAGGCATTGACTTTACACACATATACCTGCCAGTAGTCAGAACTTATCTTTCATGGCTATACCATCAATCGGACGCCTTTGCCATGGCTCTCGCTGACTATTCTGGACAGATCTCTTCTCACCTGCCAGCTCATAAACTTTTACACCTTGACTTTCAACTTTCACAGAAACCAAAGAGAAGCGAGACGCCTTTGGAAGCTTTTACAGTGTTTACAGATGGATCCGGAAAAACTCATAAGTCTGTAATCATCTGGTGGGACCAACAAATCCAAAAATGGAACTCAGACATTTCTCTAGCACCAGGCTCGCCTCAAATTGTAGAACTTGCAGCAGTTGTACGTGTTTTTCGCAAATGGTCAGAACCTCTTAACATAATTACTGATTCTGCCTATGTTGCCGGCATTGTTCAACGCGCAGAAGCCGCTGTTTTGAAAGATGTTTCTAACCCTCTTTTATTCGATCTGTTACAGGAACTTATTGCCCTGTTGGATTCCAGACTAACTCCATATTTTATTATGCATGTTCGATCGCATACCACTTTACCAGGCTATATTGCAGAAGGAAACAGACAAGCTGACCTATTAACCCTTACGGCACAAATCCTTCCAGATCTTTTTGCCCAAGCAAGGCTTAGCCATTCCTTTTTTCACCAGAATGCCGGGGCATTAAAACGCTCCTTCAATATCACTACACAACAGGCAACAGAAATTATTGCCACATGTCCTGATTGCCAACGCGTGTCTTTCCCATCAGTCGCGGGTGGAATCAACCCCCGCGGACTGCAAGCCTTACAATTATGGCAAACTGATGTCACACACTATTCAGAATTTGGAAAACAAAAATATATACATGTCTCGATAGATACTTTTTCTGGAGCCTTATATGCCTCCTGTCATACGGGAGAAAAGGCTCGCGATGCTAAACGCCATTTTCTACAGGCCTTTGCCACCTTAGGAATACCCCAAAAAATAAAAACAGATAATGGACCTGCATATATTTCTGTCACTTTACAAGCCTTTTTTAATACCTGGGGCATTACACATATTACAGGAATACCTCATTCTCCTACTGGCCAATCCCTTATCGAGCGCTCTCACCAGTCTTTAAAAAATATTTTACAAAAACAAAAAGGGGGAATGGGAAGGGCAACCCCAGGAGAAAGACTACAGAAAGCATTGTATGTTTTCAATTTTTTAAATTGCTCTTTTATGGATCAGAATCCCCCTATTGTTCGACACTTTAGTATGAGCCAAGAATTTACAGAATCAAAAAAGGCACCAGTTTTAATAAAGGACCTAGAAACAGGAAAAATTTTAGGCCCTTACCCACTTGTTACCTGGGGGAGGGGTTATGCTTGTGTTTCCACAGAACGTGGCCCGCGGTGGATCCCGGCGAAGAATGTTAAACCCTTTAGAGAACCATTGACGACGACCTCAGCCGAAGAACTAGACACGGACGCTTCGCCGCCTACCCGGAAACCACCATCATGATATTCCTTTTGCTTTTGTTTGGGGCCGTAGTGGAAGCCAACCCTTTCCCCCCATTTTTCCCTAAGGTTAACATATGGGTTACACTGGCCAACTGTCCTGGTTTCAGTCAGGATAGAGTTAATTTCATTTGTAGCAGCGGATGGAATGCTGTGTTTGGGAGTTAAAATGAAAACAGTGCTGATAACACCCTGATGTTTTTAGTTGCAGTCAGACAGTCAATGCCAGGACAGGTGACCCAGATGGGCCAAAGAGAGTATTCCATGCCAATTACGTCCTGCCCAGGATAAAGGGGGGCTGATGGGAGGAAGAAGGGGCGGTTCCGGGACGCGAGCGGCCGGGACGCGAGGGTCTTGGGGGACGGTCGGGTTCCGGGACGGCTCTGGGTGGTACGGCCTGAGTTGTGTGGTTCGGTGAGAAACTGCATTGTGTATCAATATTTTCATATTCTTTTGCTCTATAGTCCTGTTAGCATTGTATATATTTTATTTTTCTGTTATCTTAGTAAACTATCCTTATCCCAACCCACGGGCCTCTTAGTTTCTTGGTTTTGGAGTTATTTGCCCCTTCCTTTTCCCTTCCCTTGTTTCCCCCCTCCCCTTTTTCCCTTTTCTCCTGCTCTTTTACTTTAAGGAGCAGGCAGCTGCGTGGATCTCGGCCCAAGCCGGGGTGAAACCACGACAGTCTTTTTTTGGCGCCCAACGTGGGGCCCGAAAGGTTGGGATAACGGTAGATCTGACCCTGACGCGATTGCAATTAAGACAAAGTTGTGATAAGAACTGTTGTTTAAGCAGTCTCCGATCATGATGCTGTGTTATTTATTCCTATGTCTCTTGTTCTTGTATTTTATGATAACAGTCTATGATACAGGAATATCGAGGATCGTGAACTTTTTCTGGTACTTATATGAGATCTTGCTGCCCTGTCCATTCCTTGGACAGGGAGGGTTTAAAAACGGCAGCTGGTATGGTGGGAGTACTGCTTTCTTTTCCTTTGGGCTAAATACAACAACTCTGCTAGCAGTTTTTAAAAACTTCCAATATCCCTGGGATATTCAAACTAGCATTTTGTTGTTTTTAGCTTTGGTGCAGATGGTTCAGTTGTTGTCAAATATTAAGCAGAGGTTTATGAATACCACTCAAGAGTTTTCTGCGAGGCCAGATAAACATGAGTGGCAGGGCATGTGGCAGAGCATGGGCAGGTACCTAGGTACTTTCTCACTTCCAATGGCTTGGAGTTTCACTCCTGAGCAGTTACAGGACCCTGGTAAAGTTACTGCATATCTGAAAAGGAATTGCTGTAAGTTTACCAGAGAAGCACACCTTACTGCACTGTGCTGGGCCCTGGCCACTATTTACAAAACACTGCTTGATAACAGGCAGTACTGTCAGCACTGTCAGAGGGAAAGGAATGAAAACAAACCAGGAAAGACTGCAGCTGCTGCAACCCCTATGACTGGCACTGCAGCTACTGTAACTTCTGTGACTAGTACTGTGGCTACTGCAACTAGTCCAACCAATGCTGCAGCTGCTGCAACCCCTATGACTGGCACTGCAGCCACTGTAACTTCTGTGACTAGCACTGTGGCTACTGCCACTAGTCCAACCAATGCTGCAGCTACTGCCACCCCTACAGCAGATACTGCTGATAAAACAAAAAACCAACCCCCGCCAGTGTCTGTTGCTCCCGTACAAAAGAGGAAACACACAAAGAAATCAGTTCGTGTAGTGAAGGATGATGATGATGAAGCAGGGCCATCTGGAGCATGTCAGGATGGAGCAGGGCCATCTCAGGCATCTCAGGATGGAGCAGGGCCAGAGATTGTCACACGATCCCTGACCCTGAGTGAGCTGCGTGAGGTTCGAAAAGATTTCAGCCGCCGCCCAGGTGAGCACATCATCACCTGGTTGCTCCGATGCTGGGATCTAGGGGCCAGTAGTCTGGAATTAGATGGCAGGGAGGCCAAGCAGTTGGGATCCCTAGCTAGAGAAGGAGGCATTGACAAGGAAATTGGGAAAAAGCCAGAAATCCTCAGCCTCTGGAGGCGACTACTGTCAAGTGTGGAGGAAAGGTATCCCATAAAGGAATATATTACATGTCACTCACCCAAGTGTAACAGCATAGAGGCAGTTATCCAGTACCTGAGAGAATTAGCTGTACGGGAGATCATTTATTATGATCTGGACAATACACAGAATCCCTCTGATCCTGATGAAGTTATATGCACCCCAGATATGTGGCGTAAGGTTGTACGAAGTGCACCAGCAGGGCACACCAATTCACTAGCATCAATAGACTGGGAGGATGCATATCCACCAACTGTAGAACAAGTGTCCTGGCGACTCCGGAAATATGAGGACAATGTTTCCCACTCTATGATCGCAGCGGTAGAGAAACTGGTCAAACGATTTGACCAACATTGGGGCAATGTTGCAGCTACTAGGAGAAAGCGTCCATCATCCCAGAAGGGAGGATACAGAAGGTACACACCACGAGACACGGTGCGAGGGCAGCTGTGGTCTTACCTGCGTGACCATGGTGAGGACATGAGGAAGTGGCATATGCAGCCCACCTCAGCCCTCCAGGCACGAGTAGATGAGCTTCGAGGTAAAAGAATCGCACAACGCGATGTTGTCAGGAAGAAGGCTGCACCAGTGAGCAGCCAATACGATCAGCAACAATAGAGGGGCCCTGCCTCCAGCCAGGTGGAGGAGAGGGATAACCGTGTTTATTGGACTGTGTGGATCAGATGGCCTGGCATGTCAGACCCACAAGAGTACAAGGCTCTGGTGGATACTGGTGCCCAGTGTACGATAATGCCATCGAATCATGTAGGGACAAAACCTGTCAGCATTTCTGGAGTGACAGGTGGATCCCAACAATTGACTGTGTTAGAGGCTGAAGTGAGCTTAACTGGGAAGGACTGGGAGAAACACCCAATTGTGACTGGCCCAGAAGCTCCATGCATTTTAGGTATAGATTACCTCCGTAGAGGTTATTTTAAGGACCCAAAAGGGTACCGGTGGGCTTTTGGAATAGCTGCTTTGGAGACAGAAGGCACTGAGCAATTGCGTGCCTTGCCTGGACTCTCTGATGATCCTTCTGTTGTGGGGTTATTGAAGGTTGAAGAACAGCAGGTGCCAATTGCTACAACGACGGTGCACAGGAGACAATACCGTACTAACAGGGATTCCCTGATCCCCATCCATAAGCTGATTCGTCAACTAGAGAGTCAAGGGGTGATCAGCCGAACCCGCTCACCCTTTAACAGTCCCATATGGCCAGTGCGGAAGTCCGATGGAGAGTGGAGGCTGACAGTGGATTATCGTGGCCTAAACGAAGTCACTCCAGGTATGAGTGCTGCTGTACCAGACATGCTGGAACTGCAGTATGAATTGGAGTCAAAGGCAGCCAAGTGGTATGCCACAATTGACATTGCAAATGCTTTCTTCTCAATACCACTGGCGCCAGAGTGCAGGCCACAATTTGCTTTCACTTGGAGGGGCATCCAATACACGTGGAATCGTCTGCCCCAGGGGTGGAAACACAGCCCCACCATTTGCCATGGACTAATCCAGACCACACTGGACAGGGGGTGAAGCCCCAGAGCACCTGCAGTATATTGATGACATCATTGTATGGGGCAATACAGCAGAGGAAGTATTTGAGAAAGGAAAAAGGATAATTCAAATCCTTTTGGAAGCTGGTTTTGCTATAAAGCAAAGTAAAGTCAAGGGGCCTACCCGAGAAATCCAGTTTTTAGGAATAAAATGGCAGGATGGGCGTCGTCAGATCCCAATGGACATTATCAATAAAATAGCAGCTATGTCTCCACCAAGCAACAAAAAGGAAACACAAGCTTTCTTAGGTGTTATAGGTTTTTGGCGAATGCATGTCCCAAACTACAGTCTCATTGTGAGCCCACTCTACCACGTAACTCGGAAGAAGAATGATTTCCAATGGGGCCCTGAGCAGCAGCAAGCCTTTGAACAGATCAAACGCGAGATAGTCCACGCAGTAGCCCTTGGGCCTGTCCGGACAGGGACAGATGTTAAAAATGTGCTTTACACTGCAGCCGGGGAGAATGGCCCTACCTGGAGTCTCTGGCAGAAAGCACAAGGGGAGACTAGAGGTCGACCACTGGGGTTTTGGAGTCGGGCCTACAAAGGATCTGAGGCCAATTATACTCCAACAGAAAAGGAAATACTGGCCGCCTATGAAGGGGTTCGAGCCGCTTCAGAAGTGATTGGAACTGAAGCTCAACTCCTCCTGGCACCCCGACTGCCGGTGCTGGGCTGGATGTTCAAAGGGAAGGTCCCTTCTACACACCATGCCACTGATGCTACGTGGAGCAAGTGGGTTGCACTAATTACTCAGCGGGCTCGAATAGGAAACCCTAATCGCCCAGGAATCGTGGAAGTGATCACAGACTGGCCAGAAGGCAAAGATTTTGGGATGTCACCAGAGGACGAGGAGGTGACACGTGCTGAAGAAGCCCCACCTTACAACAAACTGCCAGAGAATGAGAAGCGATATGCCCTGTTCACCGATGGCTCCTGTCGCCTTGTGGGAAGGCAGCGAAGATGGAAAGCTGCTGTATGGAGTCCTACCAGACAAGTAGCAGAAGCCACTGAAGGAAAAGGTGAATCAAGCCAATTTGCTGAGGTGAAGGCCATCCAGTTGGCCTTGGACATTGCTGAGAGAGAAAAGTGGCCAATGCTCTATCTTTATACTGACTCATGGATGGTAGCTAATGCCCTGTGGGGTTGGTTGCAACAGTGGAAAAAGAACAACTGGCAGCGTAGAGGCAAACCCATATGGGCTGCTGACTTATGGCAAGACATTGCTACCCGATTAGAGAGGCTTGTTGTAAAGGTACGTCATGTTGATGCCCATGTACCTAAGAGTCGAGCCATGGAGGAACATCAAAACAACCATCAGGTAGATAAGGCTGCTAGGATTGAAGTGGCTCAGGTAGATCTAGACTGGCAACATAAAGGTGAATTATTCATAGCTCGATGGGCTCATGATTCCTCAGGTCATCAAGGGAGAGATGCAACATATAGATGGGCTCGAGATCGAGGGGTGGACTTAACCAAGGATGCTATTGCACAAGTTATCCATGAATGTGAGACGTGTGCCGCAATTAAGCAGGCGAAGCGGTTGAAGCCGCTTTGGTATGGGGGACGGTGGATGAAATATAAATATGGGGAGGCCTGGCAGATTGATTACATCACCCTCCCACAAACCCGCCATGGCAAACGCTATGTGCTTACAATGGTGGAGGCTACCACTGGCTGGCTAGAAACATATCCGGTACCCCATGCTACTGCCCGGAATACAATCCTGGGCCTTGAAAGGCAAGTCCTATGGCGACACGGCACCCCAGAAAGAATCGAGTCAGACAACGGGACTCATTTCCGAAATGCTCTCATAGACACCTGGGCCAAAGAGCATGGCATTGAATGGGTGTACCACATTCCTTATCATGCACCAGCCTCTGGGAAAATTGAACGATATAATGGACTCTTAAAGACTACCCTGAAAGCAATGGGTGGTGGAACATTCAAACATTGGGATACAAATTTGGCAAAAGCCACGTGGTTAGTTAACTCTAGGGGTTCTACCAATCGGGCTGGCCCTGCCCAGTCAAAATTTCCATGTACTATAGAAGGAGACAGAGTCCCAGTGGTGCACATGAAAAGCATATTAGGGAAGACAGTTTGGGTCATCCCTGCTTCAGGTAAAGGTAAACCTATGTCGGGAATTGTTTTTGCTCAAGGACCTGGTTCTACTTGGTGGGTAATGCAGAAGGATGGAGAAACTCGATGTGTACCTCAAAGGGATTTGATTTTAGGTGAGAATAGCCAATGTAATTAATAAGGTAGAAATTGTATTATAATAAGTGCTAAATAACCCATTACAGTATATACATTATTACTTTAATTTCTGTATATATAATTGTTGTTGTGTGTTGTACCAATGGAGTTACAGCCGGAAACATACACGTCAATGAAGGAAGACTGCCACGATGATAGGATCAAGACCTACCATCACAAGAACTTTTTCCTCTTCCCCTTTGAAAATGAACACTTTTGATTCACAGACCATGACCATGGACCATGTCAGATGCAGTGGTCGAGAGCCCGAGATGCAGTATGCAACGATCCAATGGTGCATACTGACACCATGAGAGACTGTTACAACGAATGAAGCCTGAAAGTCATGGACTAAATCATTTACTCAACAAAACTCAGAAGAATGATCCATAGACTAAGGGAATAATACAGATATGTGTGTCTGAAACATTGGTTGTACCCAAAAGAAATGGTTGGATCTGGTCATGACGTAAATGGTATGGAATAAGGGGTGGATAATGTCCTGGTTTCAGTCAGGATAGAGTTAATTTCATTTGTAGCAGCGGATGGAATGCTGTGTTTGGGAGTTAAAATGAAAACAGTGCTGATAACACCCTGATGTTTTTAGTTGCAGTCAGACAGTCAATGCCAGGACAGGTGACCCAGATGGGCCAAAGAGAGTATTCCATGCCAATTACGTCCTGCCCAGGATAAAGGGGGGCTGATGGGAGGAAGAAGGGGGGCGGTTCCGGGACGCGAGCGGCCGGGACGCGAGGGTCTTGGGGGACGGTCGGGTTCCGGGACGGCTCTGGGTGGTACGGCCTGAGTTGTGTGGTTCGGTGAGAAACTGCATTGTGTATCAATATTTTCATATTCTTTTGCTCTATAGTCCTGTTAGCATTGTATATATTTTATTTTTCTGTTATCTTAGTAAACTATCCTTATCCCAACCCACGGGCCTCTTAGTTTCTTGGTTTTGGAGTTATTTGCCCCTTCCTTTTCCCTTCCCTTGTTTCCCCCCTCCCCTTTTTCCCTTTTCTCCTGCTCTTTTACTTTAAGGAGCAGGCAGCTGCGTGGATCTCGGCCCAAGCCGGGGTGAAACCACGACACCAACCTAACAGGTCAAGATACTCTCTGCTTGGCCACTGCCTCTCCAGAAAACCCCTTTTCTACTTGTCTAGTGGGATTGCCACTTGATAAGTGGACAGGGTTGTGCAGTAGTCTGCAATCGGGCCTGATGACCAATCCCACAGATAATTGGGATGGGTGGACACCATATAGGCCACAGCTCAGTTTAGAACCCCAAGAGATTGAACTTTTAGGATCAGTAAAAATGGATTTTTGTGTTAAGTTCAACTATACAGGGAAGAATCAATCACGGGCATGGGACGTATCCCCCATGCACCCCATATTTCGCAATGAAACAGCTTGGTGTAATTATACATCGAGCAACATATCACACTCCGCAAATATGCCCGTAGCATTACCACCTGGCATATTTTTTATTTGTGGGGACCGGGCGTGGGCAGGCATACCTTCACACATTAAAGGAGGCCCTTGTAGTTTGGGACGCCTTTCACTCCTTACCCCCAACACATCTAGCGTTTTACAAATGCGCAAGATTCACTCTCGAAGGAAACGGTCAACTCACGCCTTTACTGCCGAGTGTAATGACAATATAAATTTTTGGAACTTTGAGCAATGCTTTATGGCCTCTCTCCTTGCCCCTGGTGTCACAGCTGCAAAAGCACTGGGCACTTTGGACAAATTGGGATGTTGGCTAGCAAAACAAACTAATGCTACTAGTGAGGCACTTTCTGGTCTTTTACTTGATGTAGATAGTGTTCCACATGCAACTTTACAAAATCGCGCTGCTATAGACTTTTTGCTTTTAGCTCAAGGGCATGGATGTGAGGATTTTGAAGGCATGTGTTGTATGAATCTCTCGGATCACTCTGAATCGATCCATGCCAGCATACAACAACTTAAGAACAGAGTTACGAAACTCCGAGAAGACGATAGATGGGACTGGCTAGATAAACTGTTTTCTAGCTGGGGTTTCACAGGATGGATAAAAAGTTTGATCAAAACAATGCTGTATATTGTGCTTGTCATTTTAGTATTTTTAATTTGTTTGCCATGCTTTTTACAGTGTATACAAAAAATGATAGCTAACTCTATTCACAAAGTTCTTATTGTTCAACAGAACGGGGGAGATGTGGGAAAAGTAAAAGATGGTTCTGCACCCGAAGAGTTACATGATGAAGGATGTGACCAAGATGTGATTGCCTTGGTCCCACGAACACTGTGGGAGACCTGAGAAACAAGAAGTCACAGGACCTTGTGAAGCAGAAACATTCCATTGCAGTTACTTTGTAGCTAAAGCTACATTGCAAAGATAACCCACAACGCCAGCTTCATCTGCAACCTGTAGAAAGCTATCAGACGATTTTATGTTAACCAATCAGTACAGAACACGCTTTGTTCTTCTGTAGCTAGAAACTATAAAAACTATTGTGTGCGTACAATAAAACGATCACTATATTAAGCGGTGTCCCGTCCCTCAGTTGCGGCAAGCTCCAGGTTAGGTGACAGGTTTAGGATACAGGAAAAGGTGGAGGGTGGTGGGCAGTGCCAGGTTGGAAGAGACAGGGCGTGTAGGCACTCTGCGAGCTTCCAGCCTCATGGTGACCAGAGAGTAACCTCAGTTGCTGACGACCAAAAGCCTCCCCACTTCACTGGGCATTGGACTACCACTGGGCCCTGTGCTGTGACAGGACACATCCAAGGGCTCCATGGCACAGGACGTCTGTATCTTCTCACTTTGTCATCCTGAAGTGCTCCCTCTGATTTCCTGCTCTAATCAGCATTTAGGGAGGCATGTGTCAATTTTCTGAATCAGTTTCATCACCCACAGCCCTTAGCAGCTTCTACTAAACCTCCAGGAACCTGCATTCCTCCACACTCAGTGACTTTCCCTGGGAGCTTGTTAGCATGCAGCCACTATCATCACTTTATTCTGGTTAACAGGAGATCCTCTGGTTCAATATCAAGTGGAGAAAGCTCCTGTCACTTCTGTCAAATTAAAAACTAAAGAACCTGAAAATATTAAAACTTCTTTTTCTTTTTTTTTAATTAAGTGCTCATTGAAATCTTCCCCTCTGAGTGCTGAAACTTCTCCAATTAGCTGTACAAGCCTTGAAACCATGAAGAAAATGATGTGAAGACACATAGCTTGTTAGGGCTTCTTCAATTTTAATGAGCCCCGTGGTGTATTTGGTGCTGATTGCATGAACCGCAGATACTGTGAGGAGCTTGAAGCAGTCTCTCCAAGAGTTAAGGTCAGAAGAAGCAGCTCAGGTATTAATTAGAGTGTTAATTGGCCCCACTGAGGCCCATTACTGACAAAGCTTGCTCATGGATGGGTTAGAGCAGAAAATTGGAGGCTGTGATGAAAGGTAGACTGATGCACTCTGTAGGTGGACCTGATGCTGAGTAAAAACTCAATGTATTTTATCAAGCAGAAGAGCCAGCCCCACAGAAGTGGGACTCTGCCCCCTGCACTGCCCCAGGGCTCTTGCTGGGCCAGTGTCACATGGGCTGTGTGATGCAGAGTGTGGTACCACAGCTCCCAGCATCCTGAGGGGCTGCAAGGAAGCAATGAGGTCCTGGTTCCCTGCGATTAGTATGTGTGGTGTTTTAGGCCTGGCTGGAGGCCAGATGCCCACCAAAGTTAGTCTATCACTCCCAGGACCACTGCTAGGAAACAGGGTGCAGGAAGTTGGGCTGCTGGGAAACTGGTGTGCCAGGAAACTGGGGGTGTGGGAAACCGAGGTAGGGAGAAACCTTTGTTCCAGGAAACTGGGGTTCTGTTAAACTGGGCATGCAGGAAACCAGTGGCGTGGGAAACAGGGGACACAGATAACCTGGAGTGCTGGAAACCAGGCTGCTGGGCAACTGTGGGAGCAGGAGACTGGGGTGCTGGAAAACTGGTGAGCCAGGAAAACTGGGGGTACAGGAAACCAGGGTGGGGAGACCCTTGTGTGTCAGGAAACCTGGGTGCTACAAACTGGACACAAAGGAAACTGGGGTGTGGGAAACCAGGTTTCCAGGCTACTGGGGACATGGGAAAGCGGCATCCTGGAAAATCAGTGTCCCAGGAAACCAGGAAAGCAGGGTCTCATGGAAGCCTTGGCTCTGGGAAACTGGGGTCCTATAAATTCAGTGACCCAGGAAACCAGGGACATGGGAAACCTGGGTCTTGGGAAAATGGGGCATGAGAGGTGCTGGGAAACTAGGGGCATAGGAAACAAGTAGTGCGGGAACCAGGGCATGTGGGAAACTAGGGTCACGGGAAACTGGGTTGCCGAGGAACCGGGGTGCTAGGAAACTATGGATGCAGGAACCAGGATAGCAAGACCCCAGTGTGGTAGGCAACAGGGCCCACAGGAAACAAGGGTGCTGGGATACCCGGTCACTTGGAAACTGGGGTGTGCTGGGAAACTAGGGAAGCAGGAAACCAGGGTGGGGAGACACCAATGTAAATGGAAAAAAGGTGCGTGGGAAACTGGGGGCATGGGAAACCAGTGGCACAGGAACCGGGGGGCGTTGGAAACTGGAAGCCTCGGAAACCGGGGTGCCAGGAACCCGGGGTACTGGCAAACTGAGGGCACAAGGATCTGGGTTTCCGGGAAACAGGTGTGCTAGATAACTGGGGCTGCAGGAACCAGTGTGGCGGGAAACTGGTGTGCAAGGAAACTGGGTGTGTGGGAAACGGGTGGGGAGACACCGTTGTAGAGGCAAACTGGGTGTGTAGGAAGCTGGGGTGCTGGGAAACCATTGGGAATTGAAAAAATTGGGAGCAGGAAACTGGGGGTGTGGGTAACCAGTGGAACGGGAAACAGGAAGCACAGAAAATGGGAATCCTTGAATATCTGTGTCCTGGAAAACCAGTGGCCCCGGACACCAGGCCCCAGGAAACCAGGCACTTGTGGAAACTGGGGTGCTGGGAAACCGGGGTTGTGTGTATTCAGTGACCTGGGAAACAAGGGGTGTGGGAAACCTGAGTCCTAGGAATTTGGGGGCATGAGAAACCAGGGTGCTAGGAAACTGGTGTGCTGGGAAAATAGGGGTGCAGGAAAAGGGGTGGTGAGACCCCGGTGTGCTAGGCAAATATGGGTGTGGGAAACTGGGGGCTTGGGAAACCAGTGGCATGGGAACTGGGGAGTGCAAGATACCAGGAGAACAGAAACTAGAAGTGCCAGCAAACTGGGTGTGCAGGCAAAAAGTGTCCTGGAAAATCAGTGTCGTGGGAAACTGGGAGCCCAGGAATTGGGGTGGCGAGACCCTGGTGTGCTACGGAACTGGGGGCGTGGGAAACCAGGAGCACAGGGAACTGGGGTGCTGGAACACTGGGGGCGTGGGAAAAGGGAGTCCTGGAAAATCAGTGTCTCGGCAAACCATCCCCAGGGGAAAACAGGGCCAGAAAACCAGGGACTTGTGGAAACAGGGGTGCTGGGGAAATGGGGTCCTGTAAATTCAGTGACCCAGGAAACCAGGGGCATAAAAAACCAGGGTGCTGGGAAACAAGGTGTGCTGGGAAACCAGTGTTGTGGTAACCCAGGTGTGTGGGAAACTGAGATGTTGTAAACTGTGTTGCCAGGAAACTGGGGGTGCAGGAATCAGGGCTGGCAGGAACACAGTGTGCTAAGCAACTGGGGGTGCAGGAAACGGGGTGCCAGGAAACTGCTGTGCCGGGAAACTGTCGGCTCGTGAAACTGGCATCCTGGAAAATCACTGAAGCTGTGGCTTGGAGACACCAGTGTGCTAGGAAAACGGGTTTCTGGCAACTGAGCGTGCAGGAAACCAGGGTGCTGGGCAACTGTTGGCCCAGGAAATTGGCATCCTGGAAAATCACTGCACTGGAAAACCAGTGACTAAGGAAACCAGGGCCAAAAAAACAGGGTTTGTGGAAACCAGGATGTTAGGGAAACTGGATCCTGTAAATTCGGTAACCCAGGAAACCAGGGGTGTGGGAAACCTGGGTCCTGGGAAACAGGGGCATGAGAAACCAGGGTAATGGGAAACTAGTGGAGTTAGGAAAAGAATGGCACTGGAAACAGGGGTATGGGAAACTAAGTGCACAGGAAAACAGATTTCCGGGAAACCAGGGTGCTAGGAAACTGGGGGTGCAGGAAACGGGGGTGAGGAGACAGAACCATGGTTCTGTCAACCTGGGCATGCAGGAAACCAGTGACATGGGAAACTGGGGAGGCATGCAACCAGGAGAGTGGGAAACCAGGGTGCTGGGCAACTGGGGGCGTGGGAAACAGGCGTGATAGAAAATCAGTGCCCCGGGAAAACAGCGGCCCAGGAAATCAGGGCCCAAGAAACCAAGTGCTCATGGAAACCAGGGTGCTGGGAAACAGGGGTCGTGTAAATTCAGTGACCTGGAAAACCAGGGGAGTGGGAAACCTGGTTCCTGGGGGACAGAGGGGGTGAGAAACCAGGATGCTGTGAAATTAGGGGCGTGGGAAACCAGTGGTGAAGGAACCTGGGGGTATGAAAAACTAGGGGTACTGGAACTGCATTGCCGGGAAGCCAGTGTGCCAGTAAACTGGGGGGGGTTGGTAGACACTAGTTTGCTGTGAAACCAGGGGCCTGGAAAATGAGGGGCGCAGGAAACCAGTGGCACGAGAACCAGGGGGCATGGGAAACTAGGGGTGCAGGAAATGGGAATTCCAGGAAACTGATGTGCTAGGAAACTGGGGGCACAGGAACCAGGGTGGCAAGACCCTGGTGTGCCAGGCAACTGGGGGCGAGCAAAAGCAGGATGCCAGAAAACATGTGTGCCAAGAAACTGGGAGGTAGGAAACTGGCATCCTGGAAAACCAGTGGCCCAGGAAATCAAGGTCCAAGACAGCAAGTGCTTGTGGAAACCAGGGTGCCAGGCAACAGGGCTCCTGTAAATTCAGTGACCTGGGAAACAAGGCGCATGTGAACCCTGGGTCCTGGAAAACAGAGGGCATGAAAAACCAAGGTGCTGGGGAACTAGGGGCGTGGGAAACCAGTAACATGGGAACTTGTTGGCGTGGGAAACAAGGGGCACAGGAACAGGGTGCTGGGAAACAGGAGCCTGGGAAACTAGATGTGCCGGCAAAGTGGGCACGCAGGAAATCAGCATCCTGGAAAGTCAGTGTCCCAGGAAACCAGGGGCCAAGGAATGAAGGTGGTGAGACCCAGGAGTGCTAGTGTGGCATTAGGAATAGGGAACTGGAACCTTTAGTGGCATTGCTAAAGGGAGCAGGTGGTACAGGAGCACCGAGAATCCTGTCAGAAGAAGCTAAAAATCTTCCAGCTAAAAGCTGGAGGTTCCTAGTACCAAAATACACAATACATATATGCATTGATGGGATCCTGACTGGGACACAGGAGTCCCAGTCGTTAATCAAACAGAGCATGTGTTTGCTATTAGAATGCAGGGGGCTAATGCCAAAGATCCCTTCAGGTTGTTAGAATGGGTGTTCTTGCCCATGCAGCCAAAGGGAACTGTAACTCTGCGTTGGGAGGCGACAGCCCAGGTCAGTGGAAAAGGCTGCAATCCTGTAGTGGAACTTGCAGGAACAGAACCCACATTTCTTGTTGTTCCATGAGCAGCAGAGTATTTAGCTTGGGCCTTGGGAACAGCACTGCCCTGCCAATAGCTTTATGGGACTATGCAGGGGAAGGGAAAGTGCATTACCCAGCACAGGGAATGGTTACAGTAGAACACAACTGTCCAAGAGAAGAAAAGCCCTTGTTGTCTGGGCACCTGGTTTGGGGTGTTACAGTATTTCCTGATGTGGGAGGTAGAGCTCAGGAGGCTGCAATGACACGGCAAGAGAACGGGAAATGGCAGGATTTGATCTGAAAAGGAGCCCAGGCCTCAGCTCAGCAGCTGGAGCTGCAGGAGGTTGTACAAGTGTTTGGCAGGTGGAAAGCTGAACCGGTTCCTATAGCCTGTGATTCCCTGTGTGTGGTGGGAATAGTGACCCGAATGGAACGGGCACTATTGAAAGGAATCTCAGAGGAAAGGTTGTAGAGGCTGTTGAAGGGATTCTGGCTCCTACTGTCTAACCGACAGCATCAGTATTTCATTACCCATATTGGCAGCCACGCTGGGCTAACTCAAGGCCTGGCAGGAGGAAATCAGAGAGCAGACAGGCTGGGAGCACCAGCATGGGCTGCTCCCTCAGCAGAGCGCTGTGCACAGGCTCAGAGATCCCATGAATTCTTTCATCCATCTGCCAAGGTTCTTCAATGACAATACCCCCTGTGGGTTGCTGAGGCCAAAGGGGTTGTACAGTCCTGCCTGGACTGTCAGCAGTTCATTGTCATTCAATATTGTCAGGAGGAGAAAATCTCTCCTGGTTTGAATCCTTCTTGTTTGAGCTGTTTTTGAAATCCCAGAGTTTATTGAGATCCATTTCAGTGAAGCTCCATTTTGTTAGCATGTCACGTGTGCTTGGAGGTGGCTCTGCAGATTAAACCTCCCCAGGTATCCCACAAAACACCCTAAAATTAAACAGGGACTAAATACAAGAAGATCAGTGTCCTTGGGGTAGGATTCTGGGCATGCAAGGCTGAGGATCTAGGGGGATTTTGACCTAGAAGAAATGGTCACAAGTATTGCCCTTGAGCAGGGTAGGGCAAATATATTGTTTGTGTGCAGCACAGCACTGAGAAACCCACTGCAGCTCCTGTGTGTCTGCAAAGGCCAGGAGGAGGACGTGGGGAATGAAGCTGCCCCTGGACATTCTCTGCCCCTTTACATGAAGCCCTGTGCAAGGAGAACAAGGCAGTGAGAACTTGGGGCACTCTTCCCTGAGCAAAACATTCTCATTGCAGACCCAAGGACTGCCTCTCCCTGTTCTGTTCTATTCAATACTGGAAAGGTCCTTTTTGGGATGTGCTGCTGGCTGAGGGTGCCCCTGGCTGAAGGGGCTCTGATGGGAGCTCTCCAGGGGTCAGTTTGTCCTTGAACAGGTCTATCTTTTCTGATATATATGATCTGTTCAGGATGGTGGTTTCTACTTCCCCCAACTGCAGAGCAGAGCTTTGTAGATTTGTTTTTCCTCCTTTTGTTGAGTGAAACACTGAGAAATGCCCAAATACTCCCCTAAATCCCTTCCTGTCACAGGGACCGATCCCCTCCCTGGCCCTGACTGGGGTTCCTGGCTCATGGGGAGACAAGGAAAGGTCATTCTCCTGCCCAGCTCTGGTTTGATTGGGACAAACAACTCTACTGGGCAGGAGGATTTCTCCCCAGGTGAGGGAGGGAACATCAGAGATGAGATCATAGAGTGATCCCCATGAGGCCTGAGACACCAGGAGGGAGCCTAGAAGAACTGGTCTTCTCCTGCTGACCTGGGCTGGGCTCCTGGGGTGGGGGGAGCTCATGGCAACCCAGCAACACTGCAGAGAGACAGCTCTGGGCAGGAGCAGCTCCTCTGCCAAGCACACAGGGCTGGGGACACTGCCTGGAGGCACCGAGGGGAGACCTGTGAGGCTGAGAGAGCTGGTGGATGCTGAGAGCTCACTGAGGGAGAAAGGTAAAGAGACTTTGAATTGTCTGCTCTTGTGACTGAGTGGGAAGTGGGAGCTGAGCTTTTCTTGATAACTTTGCAGAAGGCAGTGCAAACTCATTGGTCATTAGGACTTGTCAGAGCATCTCCTGAGCCCTGCACACACAGAGGTTCCCTGGGCAGTGCCCTGATGCCAGGAGGGGTCTGCAGAGCAGAGCTGAGCACAGGGCAGGTGGGATGAGGTCTGTGAGCACAGAGCAGGAGGTTACATGGGCAAAGAGCAGCAGCTGCAGGGACAGCTGCAGGCAGCAGAGACATTGTCAGGGAGGGAGAAGGAGCTGCTCCCAGCAATGCCCTGGCAGGGGGGATCTGGTACCTCCCTGACATCCCCCGCAGCGCAGAACCTTTCCCACAGTCACCCCCTGGTTTCTGCCACCCAACACAGGCTGTGTACACAGAATTCCAGTGTTTCAGGCTGAGTCTTCTCCTTAGAAGCTCAACCCCCAGTGAGGAGAAACCCCTGCATGCCTGTCTGTCTGTCCCTGTCCTTGCAGCCTTGGCAGGAGCATTTCTTGCTGTTTCCCTTCCTGTCCTTGCTGCCTTTGTCCCACCATTACTTGGGGCTCTGGACATTCCCATTGGTGGGGCTGGCACTGAGCTGACCCTCATTCAACAGGGAGCTGAGATCCTCCTTGGGTAGGATGAGACTGCAGGAGGGGTTTGGAGCTCTGCCCTGGGACACTGGATTCCTCAGCTCTCTGTGGGGTCCAGTTTCTTCTACAGGGAACCCCAGGTGTGATCAGAGAGCATCCAGCACAGGGCAGCTGAGAGCAGGGCTGATGGACAGAGCAGCTCTCCCCACTCTGCACTCAGGGGAAGGTTTCCCTGGCACTGCAGCAGCAATGTCAGGCAGTTCTGACAGAACAAACACTCCTCAGCTACAGGCAGGAGAAAACCAAAGCTCCAAAGCTCTGCTCTGCCCTGGGCTGAAACTGGAGTGACAGTGCTGGAAAGCTCCTTCCTCTCCAAAGGGGATTCAGTCTGAGATCACAGCATCCTTCTATTGACTGACTGCTGCCAGGCAGGAATGAATTCTGGAATGCCTAGAGCTAACTCTCCTCCAGCTGGTACCTTGTTTGATCCAACACAAAACAAAAATCCCAAAAGGGATCTACCAAATGTCCTCCTGAATACAGAGAGAGCCTGTTTGACAGAATTCCCTATTAATTAAAAGAGGTTTTCCTTACATCATTTTGTGGCTCTACTAGTGTCCTCCATTAAAAATTCTAATTGTACAGCAATTGCTCCCAAATAAATCTGCGAAGGTTGAATGATGTTCCTGACCTGAAACCTCCCCATGCAGACTACAGAGAGGACACTAATTTCAGGGCTCAGGGCTTTCCCTTCCAAGGGATTGGTTCTAACAGAGCTTGACTTCATTTTCGGGCTCTATCACAATACACCTACAACTACGAAAAACACCCACCAATTCAACTGGAGAAAACGGTATGAGTGCTGGAAGATGTTCCTGGCATGAAATGTCCTCAGGGATTGGACAAGAAGCACCAGTAACCTTGAGGCTCAGGGTGTTCCTTGACAAGGGAACGGTCATAAGAGTACCAGATGTCATTTTCAGAAAGTGCAAGAAATATTCCTCAAAGAAGATTTGCCTCAATTCTCACTGTGCCTTTTCCTCCTTGGACAGGTCTCCACACTTGATGGCAGCAGATGTCCAACAGCAGCAGCTCCATCAGCCAGTTCCTCCTCCTGGCCTTTGCAGACACACGGCAGCTGCAGCTCCTGCACTTCTGCCTCTTCCTGGGCATCTACCTGGCTGCTCTGCTGGGCAACGGCCTCATCATCCTCACCATAGCCTGTGACCAGCGCCTCCACACCCCCATGTACTTCTTCCTCCTCAACCTCTCTGTTACTGACCTTGGCTGCATCTCCACTACTGTTCCCAAATCTATGGCCAATTCCCTGAGGAACACCAGGGCCATTTCCTACACAGGGTGTGTGGGTCAGCTCTTTTTCTTTGTATTTTTCATCTCCACAGAGTACTTTCTTCTGACTGTCATGGCCTATGACCGCTATGTTGCCATCTGCCACCCCCTGCACTACGGGACCCTCCTGGGTAGCAGAGCTTGTGTCCACATGGCAGCAGCTGCCTGGGCCAGTGGGTTTCTCAATGCTTTATTCCAACCAACCAATACATTTTCCCTGCCCCTCTGCCATGGCAATGCTGTTGACCAGTTCTTCTGTGAAATCCCCCAGATCCTCAAGCTCTCCTGCTCAGATTCCTACCTCAGGGAAACTGGACTCATTGTGATCAGTGCCTGTTTAGCTTTTGTGTGTTTTGTTTTCATTGTGGTGTCCTATGTGCAGATCTTCAGGGCTGTGCTGAGGATCCCCTCGCAGCAGGGACGGCACAAAGCCTTTTCCACCTGCCTCCCTCACCTGGCTGTTGTCTCCCTCTTTCTCAGCACTGCCATGTTTGCAAACCTGAAGCCCCCCTCCATCTCCTCTTTATTTGTGGAAGTAGTTGTTTCCTTTCTTTACTCGGTGTTTCCACCTGCAGTGAACCCCGTCATCTACAGCATGAGGAACCAGGAGCTCAAAAATGCCATGTGGAAACTTGTGACTCAATGTATTTAAGCAGCAATAAACTGCTCAAATCACTAACCTTGTAACTCACAGTATGACCACTCTTTATTTAGTAGGGTGTTTTAGTTCATGCTTCTGTTTTTTTCTTCCTTCTAGTGTGTCTATTATGTCATAACATGTTCCATGTTCATCCCATTCCTAATGCAGTATCTCCAGGCCTAGTGTGACCCAGACACTGATGAATGACTAGCTGTGCTCTGTTTCTATGAGCTCTGACTGCAAAAGCCAGAATTTATGTTTTCAAAAATATTTTTTACTTTAAATTTGTAAAAATTTTACAAGAACATTTTCCTCAGCTGAATCACTCGACTGCTTGTCTGAAATGGCAATGCTTTCCCACCATGGCAGAATGGGAATTTCCAGGATTGGTACCAATGGCAGCAGAAGAAATACTCACCTTCCTCTGTACCTGCATCACTTCCAGTCTGTCTCTGTCATCTCTCTCATCATTCAGCTGTTTCCACCTCTCCTGATGACATGGACATGACAAAGGACACCATTTCCCCAGACTAGCTGGATGTGTGCACTTCATTTGATCACAGGTTTCTAGCTGTGCTTGCTCCTTGGTCATTCATCTGCTGTTGAGCTCTCCGGTGTCTGCTTTGAACTTCAGAGAGTTGGAAAATGTCCCATCTGTCAGCAGTCTCATGAACTGTTCTGTCAGGTGATCAGTGTGTTGATCAGTGACCTTTCTCTGTATCTGATCCAAACTGCTCTGGGAGAGAATCTCCTCTGGAAGCTGACCTCCTTCACACGCTGCTTGGCCGTAGCAGGCAGCTGAGGAGAGAGATGTCATGGGTATTAAACTGTCTCATGTGGAACTGCTGTTTGTTGTCAGAGAAACATGTCCCTGCCTTTGAGCACAGGGGATGGGAGGAAAAGTGTTGGGAGCCCCAGGAGGCCAGTGAGGGAACTGCTGGGCTTGGGGAAGAGCAAGGTTCTGCAGGCAGGGTTGGGTCTCCAGAGACTGCTTTTCCTGCCTGTCCAGATCTCCTTAGGACCTAACTAAAATCCTAGTAGTTTTAGAAGTCTTGAGGTTTTTAATGAAAATGCTTTAAGGGCTTTCTGGATGCTAATGATCCCCATGGTACTTTTTCTTCTGAGTGTACAGACCTCAGATACCAAAAGGAGAGTGAAGAAACCTCTCCAGAAGTTAAGTCAGGAGTGATGCCCAAAGTGCCTTGAAGCATTACCAGGCCCCACTGGGAGCCATTCCTGACACAGCCTCCCCATGGGCTCCTTAGAGCAGACAACTGTGCAAGCACTGCTCAGCAAGGAGCACACACGTTTAGTTAGACTTTATGCTTTCAAATCCATAGCCCAGAACTACAGGGGCTTCCAGCATGAGAATTCATTCCAGTCCAGACAAAACATGGTCAGGAGGAGAAGATCTCTCCTGGTTTAAAATATTCTTAATATTCCTGTTCATCAAATTCTTAGAGTTTCTCAAGATCTGCTTGAAGTGAAGTGCCATTTTCTTAACAGTTCACATCTCCTTGCAGGTGGCTCTTCAAAGTCATGGTGCATTGAACAACATGACAGCAATCGGTGGTAAAGACCCTGGGGCTCTATTGCTGGACGTGCAGCATCTTCAAAGGTCAATCATGGTAGAGCCTGAAAATGACATCAGGCATTGCTAGGACCACTCCTGTGGCTAGCAATGCCCTGGGCTCCAAGCTTAACAGAGCTCCTAGTGTGGTACCTGGGGAGGTTTCGGTCCAGGAACATCTTTCAGCCCTCACACCTTCTGTTTTTGTGGTACAGCTGTAGGTTTAGAAGTTACAAATGGGGATGCGGGTAGAGCCAGAAAATGATGTCCAGCACTGTTAGGACCATCCCCTTGGCTGGGAATGTCCTGAGTCTCAAGGTTACTTGGGCTGCTTGTGGGCTACCTGGGGAAGTTTCTGGCCCAGAACACCTTTCATCCCTCACGCCATTTGTTTGTGTGGTATTGCTCTGTTTGCCATGTTCAAAGTTGGACACTGGTAGAAACCTAAAATCATGTCAGGTGCTTTTAGGACAAACCCTTGGCAAGGAAAGCGCTGAGGCCCAAAGTTACTGGGGCTGCCACTGTGCTACCTGGGCGGGTTTCAGGCCAGGAACATCTGTCACCCCTCACACCTTTTACTTGGGATGTACAGCCAGACATTTAACAGGTTGAAAGATGGAGGCTGGTATAACTGGAAAGTATAGCTCCATATTACTGCCCTAAACCTCCCCTCTTTCCTCCAACAGATCCCCCCATATCCCCCCCCAAAGAACCCCATTACAACATTCCCACGCCCACTCTCAGCACCCATGGGTGCTCCCTCTCCCTTGCTCCCCCTTAAATTCCCTAGTCTAACTTTTATACACCCCAGTACCATATTTACCCTCCTAAAACATTCATTTCCCCCTCCAAATCCCCGTCTTGCTGGGAAGGAACCTGTCTGTCCTTCTGGGCAAGAGTTTAATGATCATTGCTGTAGCCTAGAACTCCAAGATGAATCCTTCCCACAGAGCTTCAGATCATCACCAACTGCTCCAGTCTGGGTCACTTGAATGGGGTGCTGTCGTTGAGCAACACACTGCTCCAGCGTGGGTCCTCCACAGCCCTGACAGCAAACCTGCTCCAGCACAGGCTGCCTCTGAGGTCACAGCCTCCTTCAGGTGCCTCCACCTGCTCCAGCAGGTGATTTTTCCCATCCTATTGCTTGTTATCTAAGATAAGAGACCTGGTTTCTCAGGCTGCTGGTTTCCTGGGACACTGACATTCCAGGACACCGATTTCCCAAGCCCCCAGTAGCCTGGAACGCTGGTTTCCGGGCACTTTGGTTTACTGCACGCCCTCTTTGCAGGCACCCCGGTTTTCTGACACACCGGCGTCTCCTCACCCTGGTTTCCCACGCCCCCAGTTTCCTGGCACAAAGGTTTCCCACACCCCCAGGTTCCTGCACCACTAGTTTCCTGCACCCCTAGTTTCCTAGCACCCTGGTTTCCCATGCTCCCAGTTTCCCAAAACCCAGCCAGGTTTCCCACACCCCTGGTTTCCTGGTCACTGAATTTACAGGACCCTGGTTTCCCGGCACCCCAGATTGCAAGAGCCTCTGGTTTCCTGGGCCCTGGTTTCCCAGGCCACTGGTTTCCCAAGGCACTGATTTGCTAGGATGCCAGTTTCCCATGCCCCCAGTTTCCTGGCACTCTGGTTTCCTGCGCTCCCAGTTTCCTGCATCCCCAGTTTCCCAGGTAACTGGTTTCCTGTGTGCACAGTTTGACAGAACCCTGGTTTCCCAGAACAACAGTGTCTCCCCACTGTGCTTTCTTGCGCCCCCAGTTTCCTTGCACCCTAGTTTCCCGGACACCCAGTTTCCTGCACCCCTAGTTTCCTAAACCTCAGGTTCTCATGCCACTGCTTTCCCACACCCCTAGTTTTCCAGCACTCTGGTTTCTCATGCCCCCAATTTCCTAGCATCCGATTTTCCCACATCCCTGATTTCATGGGTCATTGAATGTACAGGATCCTGGTTTCCTGGCACCCTGGCTTCCTGCACACCCAATTGGCCAGCAGCCCATATTCCTGCTACAGTTGAGATCTCCTCAACAGGGTTTCACCTGACCCAGGTTTGCAGGCACACTGGTTTCCTGGCACACCGGGGTCTCCCCACCCTGGTTTCCAGACCCCCCAGTTTCCTGGCACACCAGTTTCCCAGCAGCCTGGTTTCCTGCACCCACAGTTACCTAGCACCCTGTTTTCCTGGCAACCTGGTTTCCCAAGACCCGCGTTTCCCACGCCCCCAGGTTCCTGCACCACTGGTTTCCCAGTACCCAGCTTTCTCATGCCTCCATTTTCCCAGGACTTCGGTTTCCCTGGCTCCTGGTTTTCCGAGTCACTGCATTTACAGGACCCTGGTTTCCCAGCACCCTGCTTTACAGGAGACACTGGTTTCTTGGGCCCTGCCTTCCCTGGTCCCTCGTTTCCTTGGACACTGATTTAACAGGCTGCCAGTTACCCATGCCCTCAGTTTCCTGGCACTCGGGTTTCTGGGCACCTCGGTTTCTTGTGCAAACAGTTTACTGGCACCCTATTTTCCCATCACCCTGGTTTCCTGCACCCCAGTTGCCTAGAAAACCAGGATCTCACAGCTCCTGTTCCTGCACCCCCAATTTCCTAGCACCTTCGTTTCCTAGCACCTGGGATCCTAGCAACCCTGTTTCCCACACCACTAGTTTCTCACAGCCCTAGATTCCTGCTCCACTCTTTTCCCACTGTGGTGGTTTAGGCCTGGATGTAGGCCAGATGCCCACCAAAGTCGGTCTATCCCTCCCCTTTTTAGTTGGAGAGGGCAGAAAATACATATTGAGAGGCTTAAGAGTCAAGATAAGGACAGGGAGAGATCATCCTGTAATCAACAACATGGGCAAAACAGACTCAACACAGAGTGAAGGAAAGAAAACCATCTAATTTATTACACTGCACGACACACACAGTGACACCAGAGTCGGATCATGAGAAGCACCAGCAGATCTTAAAGCACCTTCCCTCCAGCCCTCCCTTCTTAGCAGACTTTAGTTTGCTTCCTTCTCCCCTGCTGTTGTGGCACAGGGCTGGCAGGGTCTGGGGAAAAGGGGTTCTTGGTAGCACCTTCCACCCACCCCTCCATTCTCAGCAGACCTCCCTGTAGTCATGATTTCACTCCCATGTTCCCCTTCATGGTGGCATTGGGGGCAGGAGGGCAGACAGTGGGCACATGGGGTTCTCGCTCATTTCTTCATCAGCTGTTTCTTTTCCAGATCTTAAAAGGCCTTAAACCTCCCCATGTAGACTGCCAACAGGACCACTAACCTTGGGGCTCAGGGCTTTCCTTGACAAGGGATTGGTCCTAGCAGTGCCTGACTTCTTTTTCTGGCTCCACCAGCAGCTGCCTTTGAAGATGCTGTACAACCTCCAACAGCACCAAAAGAAAAGGAGAGTGGGGGAAAGATGTTTGGGCACAAAACCACCTCAGGGATGGTATGAGAAGCACAAGTCACCATGGGGCTCAGGGGGTACTTGGCCAGGGAACAGCCCCAACTTTGCCTAATGTCATTATTAGGCACTACCAGCATCCACCTAGGAAACTGCTAAATGTGCAGCAATAGTTCCCAAAGAAAAGGTGCAGGGGGCCAGAAGATGTTCCTGGCCTAAAACTTCCACAAGTATCCCACCAATCACCCCAAAACCAGACAGGTCGTAAATACAAGAAGACCAGTCTCCCTTGGGTTGGCCTCTGGGCATGTGAGGCTGAGGATCTACGGGGTTTCATAGAAGAGCTGGTCAACAGTATCTCCCTTGCAGAAGGGTAGGGAAAAGTTACTGGTTGTGTGCAGCACAGCACTGAGAAACGAGCTGCAGCTCCTGTGTGTCTGCAAAGGAGGGAGCTCTCCAGGTGTCAGTTTATCCTTGCAGCAGAAGCTCTCTCTTCTTTGATAGATTTGATTGTAGTCCCCATTTCCCTGAACTGCAGAGCAGAGCTTTGCAGATTTCTTTTTCCTGATTTTGTTCTTGTGAAACCCCAAGAAATGCCCAAATGCTCCCCTAAATCCCTTCCTGTCACAGGGAGAAAGGCTCAGCTCCCTGTCCCTGCCTGGGGTTCCTGTTTGGCCCAGCTCTGGTTTGATCAGGAGAAACAACTCTGATGGGCAGGAGGATTTTTCCCCAGCTGAGGGAGGGAACATCAGGGATGAGATCCTAGAGTGATCCCCATGAGGGCTGAGACACCAGGAGGGAGCCTAGAAGAACTGGTCTTCTCCTGCTGAGCTGGGCTGGGCTCCTGAGATGGAGGGAGCTCATGGCAAACCTGCAGCTCTGACAAGAGACAGCTCTGGGCAGGAGCAGCACCTCTGCCAAGCACACAGGGCTGGGGACACTGCCTGCAGGCACCCAGGGCAGACCTGTGAGGCTGAGAGAGCTGATGGATGCTGAGAGCTCACTGCAGGAGAAATCTCCACAGCCTCTCCCTGGTATGTCTGTGGGTGCAGGGCAATGCAGGTTCTGTTCCTGGAGGGATCTCCTGAAGCTGGGACATGGGGCAGTGTGTGGGCTCTGTCAGGGGGACAGGTTCTCTCTAGGACCAGAGAGTGCTGCCTGGAAGGGATGCCCTTCTGCCCCATCAGAGGGACAGGGCAGGACAGCTGTCTGCTCCTGGGCATGGTCACAGAGGTGCGAAGAAGTGTGTGTACCCAGGGGTGCCCAGGGCTGTCCTTGCCTGCAAGGTCAACGCTCAACCAGGCTAGTGGGTTTTCCACAGGGACATAGAAAGCAGCTGTGAGTAGGAGGAGTGACACAGGGAAGGGCAGCATAAGGTCCTTCTCCTGTTAAAATTGCTGTAAGGGTCAGCTTTTCTCCAGCTCTAGCTGATCCATCAGTAATTCCGAAGGGACTTGGAAGAATAACATCAAAGAAGCTTTTTCCTGATGCTTTCCTGATTTTCCTGAGTCTTTGCTTTGATTTTTCCTCTCCTGTGGGCTGTGCTGACTTCTCCTGTCAAGGATGTGCAATGAAAACTTGATTCTCCTAAATACTTTGGAGCTTTGCCTGATCCCTGCACACACAGAGGTTCCCTGGGCAGTGCCCTGATGCCAGGAGGGGTCTGCAGAGCAGAGCTGAGCACAGGGCAGGTGGGATGAGGTCTGTGAGCAAAGAGCAGGAGGTGACATGGGCAAAGAGCAGCAGCTGCAGGGACAGCTGCAGGCAGCAGAGACATTGTCAGGGAGGGAGAAGGAGCTGCTCCCAGCAATGCCCTGACAGGGGGGATCTGGTACCTCCCTGACATCCCCTGCAATAGAAACATTGATGTTTTACAGGGAACCCCAGGGTGTGATGACAGAGCATCCAGCACAGGGCAGCTGAGAGCAGGGCTGATGGACAGAGCAGCTCTCCCCACTCTGCACTCAGGGGAAGGTTTCCCTGGCACTGCAGCAGCAATGTCAGGCAGTTCTGACAGAACAAACACTCCTCAGGCACAGGCAGGAGAAAATCAAAGCACAAAGCAAAGAGTCAGTCTGAGGGTTATTCCTAAGAATATAAAGAATTTTCCTTAAAGCAGATTTCCCTTAAATCTCACTGTGACTTTCCTTCCTCTGAGAGGTCTCCACACGTGATGGCAGCAGATGTCCAACAGCAGCAGCTCCATCAGCCAGTTCCTCCTCCTGGCCTTTGCAGACACACGGCAGCTGCAGCTCCTGCACTTCTGCCTCTTCCTGGGCATCTACCTGGCTGCTCTGCTGGGCAATGGCCTCATCATCCTCACCATAGCCTGTGACCAGCGCCTCCACACCCCCATGTACTTCTTCCTCCTCAACCTCTCTGTTACTGAACTTGGCTGCATCTCCACCACTGTTCCCAAATCCATGGCCAATTCCCTGTGGGACACCAGGGCCATTTCCTACACAGGGTGTGGGGCTCAGCTCTTTTTCTTTCTATTTTTGATCACAGCAGAATTCTGTCTCCTCACTGTCATGGCCTATGACCGCTACTTTGCCATCTGCCACCCCCTGCACTACGGGACCCTCCTGGGCAGCAGAGCTTGTGTCCACATGGCAGCAGCTGCCTGGGCCAGTGGGTTTCTCTATTCTCTGCTGCACACAGCCAGTACATTTTCCCTGCCCCTCTGCCATGGCAATGCTGTTGACCAGTTCTTCTGTGAAATCCCCCAGATCCTCAAGCTCTCCTGCTCACAAGCCTACCTCAGGGAAAATGGACTCGTTGCGGTCAGTTTCTGTTTGGGTTTTGTCTGTTTTGTGTTCCTTGTGGTGTCCTATGTGCAGATCTTCAGGCCTGTGCTGAGGATCCCCTCGCAGCAGGGACGGCACAAAGCCTTTTCCACCTGCCTCCCTCACATGGCTGTGGACTCCCTGTTTTTGAGCACTGCTATGTTTGCCAACCTGAAGCCCCCCTCCATCTCCTCCCTATGTCTGGACCTGGTATTGGCATTTCTTTATTCTGTAGTTCCACCAACAGTGAACCCCCTCATCTACAGCATGAGGAACCAGGAGCTCAAGGATGCTGTGTGGAAACTGATGATTGGATTTTTCTAAGCATCAATAAACTGCTAATATTCTTCTGCATGTCACTGACCATGTGACTCAATTTAGGACCAGCCTGTGTTTAATCGGTTTTTTTAGTTGTTGGGATTTTTTTTTCCTTTCTTTTTTGTCAAAGCCACATTAGCATGGGACATGTTTAGCTTTTTCCTAGTTAAGTATCTCCTGGTCTTGTGTGACCCAGACACTTTGTAATGATGAGCTGTGCTCTCTTTCCATCATATCTGCCTGAAAAGGTGCACAATTTTTCTATTCTTTTCTCCTGACTCCAGAACAGAACGATTCTATGAGGGACCCAAGGATGGGCAGCATAAGATTTTCCTACTGTAAGAAAGTGCTGGCTGGGTCAGCTTTGATTCTGGCTCCAGCTGATCCTTGAAAAATTATAAAGGGAATTTAAAGAATAATACCAAAGAAGAACTTTCCTGCAAGGCAGAGTCTTTACTTTGACTTCTCCTCTCCTGTGGGCTCTGATGACTGTGGTAGATGTGAACTAATTTCTCCCCTCAAGAATATCCAATGGAAACTTCATTCTCATTCAGACATTGGAGCTTTGCCTGAGCCCTGCACACACAGAGGTTCCCTGGGCAGTGCCCTGATGCCAGGAGGGGTCTGCAGAGCAGAGCTGAGCACAGGGCAGGTGGGATGAGGTCTGTGAGCACAGAGCAGGAGGTGACATGGGCAAAGAGCAGCAGCTGCAGGGATAGCTGCAGGCAGCAGAGACATTATCAGGCAGGGCAGCTGAGAGCAGGGCTGATGGACAGAGCAGCTCTCCCCACTCTGCACTCAGGGGAAGGTTTCCCTGGCACTGCAGCAGCAATGTCAGGCAGTTCTGACAGAACAAACACTCCTCAGGCACAGGCAGGAGAAAACCAAAGCTCCAAAGCTCTGCTCTGCCCTGGGGTGAAACTGGAGTGACAGTGCTGAAAAGCTCCTTTTTCTCCACAGGGGATTTAGTCTGAGTTCACCAACCAGCCCATTTTCTTTTGATGGGGAAGTGATGTCAGGTTGTCTGGAAAACAGCCCAGGTGACCTCAGCTCACCTGTGCTGGCTGCTTGGGGAGGTGAGCTCTGGCCCTGCCAGAACCAGAACATTATCCACCCCTGTTTCCACACTAACTACATCATGCCCAGATCTTATATTTTCAGAGTTTTGGGGAGGATTCTCAGCCCTGCGCTGGGTTCACAGTCACCTTGCTGGTGGTGCCCAGGCTTCCATACTTGGGAGTTCCCTGCCCAACCAGGTGGAACTTTCCCTCCCTCTAATTGGCAGCTCCTTGGACTTCCCTGGGCCCAACCAAGCAGAGCTGGATGTGCTGAGACTTACAGGTTAGTTCACCAGGCAGCCTCCCCAGTTCCTTTTAGCCTTACCCGGGCCCAGATAAGCAGAGCTCGATGAGCTGCGATGTGCTGAGCTCACCAGGCAAACTCCCCAGTCCTTAAAGACTTGCCTCACCTCTCCAGTGACCCTTGTGAGGAGCTGTAGGGGCCAAAGGCCATGTCTCTCCCCAAGAATCCCTTGGTGCCAACTGCATTTCCATCAGCGCTGATTAGCATATTCATGTTACTTCCTAGAAATCATTATCATGTGTTAATGTCCTTTGCACATGCTTAGCTCTGTTGAGCAGGGTCCTCTGGTGGTGGTCGATAGTCTTCCTCCATGTGTCCACCAGGGAACCCCTGTCCTTAAGCAGGCTTATCTCATCTTCATCTGTTGTTCTACAACTCCAGTTACTTATTGTTTTAACTCAAGGGCCGTGGCTGGCATCCATTGTTTAAATCCAAGGTCTGTGACTGGCACCCATTCTTTTAATCCAGGGTCTGTAGAGATTCTTCACAGTGATAAAGACACACTGTCCTGGTCAGTATATTCTCTTACTGCTCCCTTAGAATCAAAGGCATCAAATACAATCAATTATTTATAACAAATCTTGTTAGGTTTCTTTTGTTGGTTGGACAATAACTCCCTCTCTGCTGCCTGTGTGCAGCCTGTTGTCTAAGGAAAGCAGGGGAGCTGGTACAGAGGGGCTGTAACACCCCACTATGGAGTGCAGCAGAGACACCTGATGTAAGGACAAGGGATGCAAGTGCCAGTTGGCTGGTGACAGTCATGATGGGCTTGTGGAGATGTGGAGCAACCTTGCCCCCACTGCCTCAAGGGACCCTTTTCCGGACCAGTCCAGACCTCCTTAGGAGGCAACCTGGATCAATCTCAGCCAGAGGTTATCACCTCTCTCCAAAGTGAAAATCATAACCTACAACCTTAAAAAAACCTCAACAATTTTACTATGAGCTCCCTTTGAAACAGCTTCAATGACCTGTACATCTCTTGAAAACTTGAAGATAATTACACAAAGAGACATAGCTCATTAATGTTTGCTTTTTATTTTTAATGAGCCCTGGGGTGCATTTGGGGCTGAGTCCTTGAAGCTCAGACACTGAGAGGAAATGACACAGAAAACTCCATGTCAAAAGTAGCAGCCAAAGTACCCTGAAGTATTAGTGAGTCCCACTGAGAGCCATTGCTGGCTGAGCCTCCCCAGGGACTCGTTAGAACAGGTAATTGGAGGCCATGTTGTCTGGTAGGCAAAGGCAATGTACAAGCAGCTGAGATGCTGAAGAAAGCCCTGGGTTGCTTTGATGAATCATAAAGGCCAAGCCCTGACCCCCCAGCCTGGGGGAAGGCAGGTCCTGCCCCTCAGGCATTGCTCAGGGCTCTTCCTGGGGCAGCACAACGTGGGGTGTGTAATGATGTTGTCCTTAGGACAACGTTTCTCCTCATTGTAGGTCCAAAGCCAGCTCCATGGTTAAGAAAGACCATGGGAGTTTTGATTGGGCATGGCCAATTTGATGGATAGACCCCCTGGAATCAACTAGCCACGGGGCTTTGGCTAAATGCATATCCCAGTGGTAGAGGGTTCCACCACCCATGGCTTTTGGCATAGTCTTTACCATCCATTGTCCCTCTGGATGCGTGGTGGGGGATATGATATCCCCATTCCATGCCGTGTTCTTGGGCCCAGGTGTCTATGGGATTCTTCCAGAAACAAGTCCCTCCGTCCTACCCCATTCCTTTTGGAGTGCCATGTCACCAGAGGACTTGCTTCCTCTTGCTTCCTCTTGCTTGCTCTGGCATGTCTGTGGGACAGTGATGTGATCGATCTGCCAGGCCTCTCCACACTTGTGTTTCAGCCATTGTTCTCCACACCACAGACAGTTGGTTTGCGTGACCAAGGCCCATGTTGCACGTTCATGGATGACCTGTGAGATCGCGTCCATGGTCAAATCCAGCCCTCCATCACCAGCCCATCTATATGTGCCATCTCTTCCTTGATGGCCTGAGGTGTCATGGGCACCACCAGCTATCAAGAATTTGCCCTTATGTTGCCAGTCAAGGTCTACTTGAGCCACTTCTATCTTAGCAGTCTAATTGACCTGCTGTTTGCTTTGATGTCCTTCAATTGCTTGGCTCTTGGGTACGTGGGCAGCTACATGAGGTACTTTTACAGTCAGGTTCTCTAGCTGGGCAGAGATGTCTTGCCACAATGGAGCAGCCCAGATGCATTTGCCTCTGTACTGCCAGTTGCTTTGTGTCCATTGCTGCAACCACCTGCACAGGGCATTGGCCACCACCCAGGCCTTAGTACAGAGCTCCATATTTGGCCTTGTTTCTCATCTGGCAATGTGTAAAGCCAGCTGGATGGCTTTCACCTCTGCACACTGGCTGGATTTGCCTTCTCCATAGGTGGCTTCTGCAACTTGTCGTGTAGGGCTCCATACAGCAGCCTTCTACCTCTGATGTTTACCAGCAATGCAACAGGACCCAGCGCTGAACAGGGCCTATTTTTTCTCATTTTCTGGTAGTTCACTCTGCAGTGGGGCCTCCTCAGCACGTGTCACCTGCTCCTCTGGTGATACTCCAAAATCTTTGCCTTCTGGCCAGTCTGTGATCACTTCCAGGGTTTCTGGGTGACTGGGGCTTCCTATTTGAGCCCACTGTGTGATAAGAGTGACCCACTTGCTCCACGTAGCATGAGTGGCATGGTGTGTAGAAGGAGCCTTCCCTTTGAACATCCAGCCCAGCACTGGCAGTTGGGGTGCCAAGAGGAGCTGGCCTTCAGTCCCAATCACTTCCTAAGCGGCTCAAACATCTTCATGTGCTGCCAGTATTTCCTTTTCTGTTGGAGTGTAAATGGCCTCAGATCCTCTGTAGCCCCAACTCCAAAACCTCAGAGATCAACATTGATCCTCCCCTGGTGCTTTCTGCCAGAGACTCCAGGTAGGGCCATTCTCCCAGGCTGAGGTGTAGAACCCATGTTTTACATCTGTCCTTGTCTGGACAGGCCCAAGGGCTGCTGCATGGACTGTCTCCTTTTTGATCTGTTCAAAGGCCTGTCTCTGCTCAGGGACCCGTTGGAAATCGTTCTCTTACCAGGTTCCATGGCAGAGAGGGCTGGCAATGAGATTGTGGTTTGGGATATGCATTCACCAGAAACCCACAGTGCCTAGGAAAGCTTGTGTCTCCTTTGTGTGGGTTGCTGTAGACCTAGCTGCTGCTGTATTGATAACATCCCCTGGGATCTGATGACGCCCATCCTGCTGGTTGATTCCTAAAAAGTGGATTTCTGGAGCAGGCCCCTTGCCCTTACTTTGTCTGATGGCAAAACCAGATTTTGGCAGAAGTTGGATTTTTTTTTTTCCTTTCTCAAAAACTTCCTCAGCTGTGTTGCCCATACAGTGATGTATGGGATATCACTGTATGGGACTCATCAGGCTTCCCCCTGTCCCAACACAGTCTGGATCAGTCCATGGCAGATGGTGGGGCTGTGTTTCCAGCCCCGGGGCAGTAGATCCCAGGTGTACTGGATTCCCTTCCAAGTGAAAGCAAAATCTGGCCAGTATTCTGCTGCCAAAGGAGTCAAGGAAAAAGCATTTGCAGTGTCTGTTGTGGCGTAGCACTTGGCTGCTACTGACTCCAGTTCATACTGGAGTTGCAGCATGTCTGGCGCTGCAGCACTCACAGGCAGCGTGACCTCATCCAGGGCACCAGAATCCAGTGTCAGCCTCCACTCTCCACTGGACTTCTGCACTGGCCAGATTGCAGTGTTGAAGAGTGAGAGGGTTCTGCCAATCACTCCCTGACTCTCCAGTTGATGATCAGTTTCTGAATGGGAATCAGGGAGTCTCTGTTGGTCTGGTATTGTCTGTGCACCATCATGGCAGCAATTGGTACCCGCTGTTCTTCAACCTTTAGCAGCCCCACAACAGAAGGCTCTTCTGACAGTCCAGGCAGAAGAGACACTTGTTCAATTTCTTCTGTCTCTCAGGCAGCTGTTCCAAAAGCCCACCAGTTCCCCTTTGGGTCTTTGAAGTGCCCTCTCCAGAGGAAGTCTATGCCCAGGATGCACGGAGCTGCAGATCATCAGGATCACACTAACTCATCCCTCACATGGCCAATCCCCTCAAATAATGGATCTCTCACCCCATGGTCGTCCCCTTGTCTGGCCAATACACAACATCTCCAGTGAACTGGTACCTTGCCCTTGCACTCAAAGTCGCCTCCAGAGGCTGAGGGCTTGAGCCTTCCTTCCAATTGCCTGGTTCCTGCCTCCTTCTCTGCACAGGGATCCCAGCTGCTTGGCCTCCCTGCCTTCTCCCTGCTGCGGGCCCCACTGTCCCAGCATGGAGTAGCCAGGTGATGCTATACTCCCCTGGCAGGCGGCTGAAGTCTTTGCTCATGTCTCTCAGCTCAAGGACAAGGATCAGGTTAGAACCTCTGGCATTGCCTCTTCAGGTCCTTGCAATGGTCCCAGCTCATCATCCTCCTTCACAATGAGGACTGATCTCTCCATGTGTTTCTTCTCCTCTACAGGGTAGATGCCCAGGAAGAGGCAGAAGTGCAGGAGCTGCAGCTGCCGTGTGTCTGCAAAGGCCAGGAGGAGGAACTGGCTGATGGAGCTGCCTTTGGGCATGGATGGTCCTAACTGTGACCATCTGCTGTCATCTTATTTGGCCAAAGGAATTCCCCACCAGGCTCAAAAAAGCTGTTCCCAGGCACTGCTCTCTTTCAGCATTGCTCCATTGGATCTTGGATCTCCCTGCATGTCTCTCAGACCAACTCTGGCTCCTCAGGTGTCACCAGGGTTTGGCATCTAAAGACCTCCCTCCTGTCCTCCTCTGCTATTAATTCCCATGGGACCTGGGACCGGCAGCTCTGGAGGGGTACAGAGATCTTGCCCTGTTCCTGCCTGTGGGTCCTATCTCATGCAGAGACAAGGAAAGGTGATTCTCCTTCCCAGATCTGGTTTGATCAAGAGAAAAGCCTCTGCTGGACAGAAGGATTTCTCCCCAGCCAAGGGAGAGAACGTCAGTGAGAACTTCAGTGTCTTTCCAAGTAGGTTCCCTGGAGTTCCAGGGATAAGTCCAGAGGGGACAGAGGGTATGGTGTCGTCACCTGCTCCTTCACTATGAGCTGGGCTGGGCTCCTGGGATGGACAGTGGGAGCTCAAGAAATACTGCAGTTCTGCAGAGAGACAGCTCTGGGCAGGAGCAGCTCCTCTGCCAAGCACACAGGGCTGGGGACATTGCCTGCAGGCACCCAGGGGAGACCTGTGAGGCTGAGAGAGCTGATGGATGCTGAGAGCTCACTGCAGGAGAAATCTCCACAGCACTCTCCCTGGTATGTCTGTGGGTGCAGGGCAATGCAGGTTCTGTTCCTGGAGGGATCTCCTGAAGCTGGGACATGGGGCAGTGTGTGGGCTCTGTCAGGAGGACAGGTTCTCTCTAGGACCAGAGAGTGCTGCCTGGAAGGGATGCCCTTCTGCCCCATCAGAAGGACAGGGTAGGACAGCTGTCTGCTCCTGGCCATGGCTGCAGAGGTGTGAGGCAGCGTGTGCAGCCAGGGGTGCCCAGGGCTGTACTTGTGAGCAGGGTCCCTGTGCCCTGGGGTCTGTGTGCTGGGGCAGGGACTGTGCTGCTGCTGGAGTCAGCACTCAGCCTGCCTGGTGGGTTTTCCAAGGGGATATAGACAGCAGCTGTGGGTTGGAGGGGGGACTCAGGGAAGGGCAGCATGAGGAACGTATAAAAAAGTGCTGCATGGGTCAGCTTTTCCCCAATCTTCAGCTTATTCTTGAGAAATTCCAAAGGGACTTTAGAAAATAAAATCAAGGAAGCATTTTCCAGCAAGGCAGAGGTTTCTGCCACCCATCACAGACTCTGACCCCAGAGTTTTTGGGTTTCTGGATGAGTCTTCTAGTACATAGCCCAATACCCAGTGAGGACAAACTCCTGCGTGCCTGTCTGTGCCTGTTCTTCCAGCCTGGACTGGATCATTTCTCCCTGTTTCCCCTCCTGTGGTTGCTGCCTTTGTACAAGCATTCACTAGGGCTCTGGGCATGTCCATTGGTGGCCTTGGAACTGAGCTGACTGTAAATTCAGGAGCACCATCTGTAGGTCCTGGGGAGTCCTTCTGGGCTGCAGGCTGCCTCACAATAGTATCACTCTCCTATAGACTTATGTTTCCCAGAGAGGAGCCCCGTATAGAAGACATCTCAGCACTGAGGCGATGGCAATGTTACTCATCCCCTGTCTGTGGGCAGCTGCACTGAGCCCTGTGTGTCCCTGGCTGGGAGCGGGGAGCTGAGATCTTCCTTGGGTAGGATGAGACTGCAGGAGGGGTTTGGAGCTCTGCCCTGGGACACTGGATTCCTCAGCTCTCTGTGGGGTCAAGTTTCTTCTATGGGGAACCCCAGGTGTGATCAGAGAGCATCCATCACAGGGCAGCTGAGAGCAGGGCTGATGGACAGAGCAGCTCTCCCCACTCTGCACTCAGGGGAAGGTTTCCCTGGCACTGCAGCAGCAATGTCAGGCAGTTCTGACAGAACAAACACTCCTCAGGAACAGGCAGGAGAAAACCAGAGCTCCAAAGCTCTGCTCTGCCCTGGGGTGAAACTGGAGTGACAGTGCTGAAAAGCTCCTTCCTCTCCACAGGGGATTCAGTCTGAGATCACACCATCCTTCTATTGACTGACTGCTGCCAGGCAGGACTGAGCTCTGGAGAGCCACAGCTGACCCTGCTCCCAGCAGTGGCACGCTCAAGCCAGCACAAAGCAGACCTCCCAAAAGGGACCTGACAAAACTCTTCCTGAATCCAGAGAGTCAGTCTGATGCTAATCCCCTGAAATTCACAAGATTTTCCTCAAAGAAATTTTCTCTAAATCCTCACTGTGCCTTTTCCTCCTCTGACAGGTCTCCACACTTGATGGCAGCAGATGTCCAACAGCAGCAGCTCCATCAGCCAGTTCCTCCTCCTGGCCTTTGCAGACACACGGCAGCTGCAGCTCCTGCACTTCTGCCTCTTCCTGGGCATCTACCTGGCTGCTCTGCTGGGCAATGGCCTCATCATCCTCACCATAGCCTGTGACCAGCGCCTCCACACCCCCATGTACTTCTTCCTCCTCAACCTCTCTGTCACTGACTTTGCCTATATCTCCACCACTGTTCCCAAATCCATGGCCAATTCCTTGTGGAACACCAGAGCCATTTCCTACTCAGGATGTGTGGCTCAACTCTTTTTCTTTTTATTTTTTATCACCACAGAGTTCTCTGTTCTGACTGTCATGTCCTACGACCGCTACGTTGCCATCTGCCACCCCCTGCACTACGGGACCCTCCTGGGCAGCAGAGCTTGTGTCCACATGGCAGCAGCTGCCTGGGCCAGTGGGTTTCTCTATTCTCTGCTGCACACAACCAGTACATTTTCCCTGCCCCTCTGCCATGGCAATGCTGTTGACCAGTTCTTCTGTGAAATCCCCCACATCCTCAAGCTCTCCTGCTCACATGCCTACCTCAGGGAAATTGGAGTCCTTGTGTTCAGTGCCTGTTTAGTTTGTGTGTGTTTTGTGTTCCTTGTGGTGTCCTATGTGCAGATCTTCAGGGCTGTGCTGAGGATCCCCTCGCAGCAGGGACGGCACAAAGCCTTTTCTACCTGCCTCCCTCACCTGGCCGTGGTCTCCCTGTTTCTCAGCACTGGCATGATTTCCCACCTGAAGCCCCCCTCCATCTCCTCCTTTTTTCTGGACCTGGTAGTGTCATTTCTGTACTCTGTGGTTCCACCAGCAGTGAACCCCCTCATCTACAGTGTAAGGAACCAGGAGCTCAAGGATGCCGTGTGGAGACTAAAGACTGGATTTTTCTAAGCAGCAATCAACTGCTCATCTTCCTGTGTATATCACTGGCCATGTAACTCACGTTAGAACCAGTCTGTATTTAGTAGATTTTGGGGATTTTTCTTTTTTTGTTTTTCTTTTTTTTCCCTTGTGATGTCAATCAACTCTTATTACATGATGCACGTTCACCCCATTGCTTATGTAGTATGTCCTGGCCTTGTGTTACCCAGACGCTGCGTAATGAATAGCTGTGCTCTCTTTGCATCACGTCTGCCTGAAAGGGCCACAATTTTTCTTTCTTTTTTTTCTTTACTCATATTTCAAAAAAATTTAAAAGCAGGTTTTCATCAGCTGAATCTCTTGACTTCACTTCTTAAATGGCAATGCTTTCCCACCATGACAGAATGTTAATTTCCAGGAAGTGTGCCAATGGTAGCAGAAGAAATACTTTCCCCTTAAGTCTTTATTCCTTCCAGTCTGTCTCTTTCATGTCCCTCACCGTTCAGGTGTTTCCACCTTTCCTGACACAACTGCCATGCCTAAGGACATTTTTTACACAGACTAGCTGGACCTGTGCACTTCACTTTGCTCAGAGGTTTCCACCTCCACTTACTCTTCAGTCATTCAGATGCTGCTCAGCTCTCTGGCTTCTGCTTTGAGTTACAGAGAGTTGTATAACAACCTATAGTTCAGAAGTTTACTTCTTCCTGGAGTGTGTTGATAAATATCCTTTCCTATGTATCTGATTGAAATGGTTCTGGGAGAGAATGCTGAACACATGCACTTCACTTTGCTCACAGGTTTCCAGCTGCACTTGCTCTTCGGTCACTTTTTCCACTCAGCTCTCTGGTATCTGATTTGACCTCCAGGGTGTTGGAAAATGTCTCATCGTTCAGCAGTCTCATGAACTGCTCTGTCAGAACGTCAGTGTGCTGATAAGTGACCTTTCTGTGTATCTGATCCAAACTGCTCTGGGAGAGAATCTCCTCTGGAAGCTGACCCCCTTCACACGCTGCTTGGCCGTAGCAGGCAGCTGAGGAGAGAGATGTCATGGGTATTAAACTGTCTCATGTGGAACTGCTGTTTGTTGTCAGAGACACCTGTCCCTGCCTGTGAGCAGAGGTGATGGGAGGAAAAGTGTTGGGAGCCCCAGGAGGCCAGTGAGGGAGCTGCTGGGCTTGAGAGAAGAGCAAGGTTCTCCAGACAACAGAATATCTCTCTCACTTGGCTGTGGTGTCCCTCTTTCTTATCATTACTGTGTTTACGTACCTGAAGTCTCCCTCCATGTCTTCCCTATTTCTGGACCTGGTATTGGCATTTCTTTATTTGATGTTTCCACCAGCACTGAACCCCCTCATCTACCGTGAGGAACCGGGAGCTCAAAGATGCTGTGTGGAAACTGATGTTTCTAAGCAGCAATAAACTGTTAATCTCCTTTTGAATTTCACTGGCTATAAAACTCATGTTAGGACCAGTCTGTATTTAGTAGGCTTTTTAGTTTTTTCAGTGTTTTTTCCTCCTTGCTTGTCTATGCTTTTATAAAAAGTTTCTCGTTCATCCCATTCTTAATGCAGCATCTCCCAGTTTGTGTAACCCAGACACTGGGTAATGATGGGCTGTTCTCTCTTTGCATCAGGTCTGCCTGGAAAGGGCCACCATTTTTTTTTTTCTTTCCCATTGCATTTATAAAAACTTTACACACACATTTTCATCATCTGAATCCCTTGGCTACTTGTCTGAAATGGCCCAGGGTGAGAACGAGGAGGGGGTTGGGTAGGATGTCTATGGTGTGCAAGCAAACAGGGACAGGTGTGTGACAGCATAGTAGAGTCTGTGGTGGTGGAAATGGCTGGGGAGGCTGCCAAGGCTGGAAGGTACAAACAGTACTGAGATCTTTGTCTCCTTGTCTATGACCATTGTATCTACCACCAAGGACACATGTTGTCCTCCTGTCACTGTGACTCATTTCTTCTTTACATCCCTGGAGAAGGGTGGGAGGTGTCATACTTATGTCCTGAACTCAGCATCACATAACCCACATTGTACTGCTCCAGGAAGAGCCCTGAGTCTCACATGATGGACAGAATCTCCCTTCCTGCATACTGGGATCAGGAGTTGTCCTTCCTGCTTCATAAAACACACTAAATCTTTACTTGACATCAGATGCACCAGCATTTGGCCTTTGCCTGCCTCTCATCACTGCCTCCAGCTTCCTGCTCTAACGAGTGCTTGGAGGGGCTGTGTTGGTAATGGTCCTCAGTGGGGCCCATTAATACTCCAAGACACTTCGGCCTTTGCTTCTGACTTTAACTCCTTGAGCAGTTTGTGCAATGTCTTCTCAGCACTGCAGATCCATGGATGTGGCATCAAACCCACCATGGGGCTCATTACAAGGCAGAAAGCCCTCAGGTGTCTTGTCTGTTCCCATAATTTTTGTCAAACCTCCAAGACTTCTACAGCTAATAGGAAAGGAAGTGTTCAATGAGCTTGTAAGATAACTGGCTTTTTACTTTTTAAGGGAAATTTTTAATGTGTGTGTTTGCTTACAGAAGAGATGATAGTGACATTCCCTGATTGCTGCTGATCCAGAGGGTCAACTAAGCAAATATGGGCAGGAAAAGAAGTCCCTTGAGACCAGACCCTCTATGGACACCCTTGCTCCTCACCTCCTCAGCCCCAGCGTTTCTCTGATTGGGCCACTAGGACTGGCATCACTTGTCCTCACTTCAGATTTCTCCACTGAAGTCTGAAGCTGGAGCTTACACCTCCTTGGCACCAATTCCCAGCTGGTTTCCTCAGAGAACTGGCTGCACACAGGTACAGGAAGACTTCTCCTCACTGCCAAATGCCAAAGGTTACACATGATGCAATTTCATAACTTTAAAACACTCTTCTCAACTGGATGCCAAGCCCAAGCTGCCTGTAATGAGAGGTGCCTTCTCTGCTAGGGATATCCGTACAAGAATAGGAAAGGTTGGACATAGACATAAACAAGGAGTTGAGAGTTCAAAAAACTTCTCCACAGGGCCACAAGCTGGTGGTGTCACTCTCCTCAGCAAGCAGGCTGCAGCACCCCAAAACCTCAAGAACACAGATCCAGGCAGATCCCTTCTGATCGTTCACCATTTGCAGGGTAACTGGGCACCCTGCTTCTCAAAAGTTGTCTTAGATGGGTCTAAGGCCTTAGGATCTGCAAGACCATCTCACTGTGTGGTTCTTGAAAGGTGCCTTCATCATTGCAGCACCAGCTCTGGCACAGACTCCATAGCACAGGTGATATTATTTCTCTGTCAAGCATCCCTGCACCTGCAGGATGGAGATGAGCAGGGCAGCTGGGGCTCCCTGCACTAAGCTTAGAACCTGGGCTGAGCCTCCAGGCACAAACACAGTAAGGTCTGGGTTCACACCAGGACCATCTATCCAACTTCCAGGAGACGTGTGGGTGAGACCTACACCATGAGAAACACTCACACAGGTCCCAGGTTTCCTCCCTCTGTGCCGGTGTCATTTGAGGTGGAGGAGCTGCTGGCCACTGTGCAGCAGATGGAAATATCCTTCCCTGCTGATGTCCTAGAGCACAGCGTTCTCATATGGCCATGGCACTGACCTGCTCTCTGCAATATTTGGGCTTCTTCAGGAAGAATTAAAGACAACCCACCACCACTTCACTTCTGCCACTTGTGACCCTAAAAATGCCAAGCCAAGAGCATTTCCAATGTCAGATTTCAGGGAGAAGCACATGCCTGTGTCTCCCGTGGCCTTCACCAGTAACAGGTAGAAGGCAAAGTTACAGTGCCATTAGCAGAGGGAAGCCTAGATAGCCATGTTCTGGGAGACTTCCTGGCTCAGGCACGATTTCTGGGTCAGGCTGTGATTCCCAAACTCATTGTGAAGAGGACCCAAGCCTTTCATGCACCCTTTCACAGCTTTTTCCTGAAGCCATTGCTGCAAAGCAATACTCAAAATGCCCTGGGTCTGCTTTTGAAGCTGCGGATGTTCTGAAGAAGGCTTAGGAGGACCCTTCCAGCTTCAGTTTCTCCACACTTCTCCATGCCGGTGGCACGCCAGACGGGACCCCACAGGGTGACACAGGCAGCCCCGGTCCTGTCCCTTGCTGGCACTGCCACTTCCTGGTGGGAGCTTAATCCTGCAAATTAGCCACAAACCACAAAAGGTCTGTGAACTGTCCCTGCAAAAACATACTTCTCTGGGGAACTTTATTAAAACATTTGTAAGCATCACACCAGGAACCAATGAAGGACACAAAGGAAGGTATGGACTCGCCCCGTTTAGTCTCGATTAACAGAAAGGAGAGGGCTTTCTTCCTGCAATCCATCAGGTTCTCCTTTGGCAGGTGGAATGCTGATTCCCTCACCATCTCTTGGAAAGAACATTGATGTTTGTCCTGGTTTCAGCTAGGATGGAGTTCATTTCTTTTCTAATAGTGGACAGAACACCACGTATGGGAGTTCAGATGAGAGCAGTGCTGATAACACATGGATGTTTCTAGTTGTTCTCCAGCAATCAAGGACTTTTCAGCTGTTCATATTTCCCTGCTAATGAGAAGGGAGGGGACACAGCCAGGACAGGTGACCCGAACTGACCAAAGGGGTATTCCATGCCAGTTATATCATGCTCAACCTAAAGGGGGACTGGTGGGAGGGGGAGGAGGCAGCTCTAGGATGTATGGCTTTGGGGATTCTCCAGTTTTTTCAGGCTGGCTCTGAGCTGCCCAGCCTGAGCTGTTCGGTGAGAAGCTGCACTGCGCATCACCAGTTTCAGATATTTTGCTCTAAAGTCCTCTTATCATTGTTGTATCTATCTTTCTGCTATTCTAGGAAACTATGCTTATTTCAACCTGTGAGGTTTTGGTTCCTTGGTTTTGTTTTGTTCCCTTTCTCTTCCCTCTCCCCCCCTGCCTCCCTCAACTTCCCCCCCCCTTTCAAAGAACAAGCGGCTGCGTGGTGCTCAGCTCTCAGCTGGGGCAACACCACGACAATGTTCACAGTGAAGAGACGTGATGAGAAATGTGAATGTCACTGTGTGTGGGGGGAATAGTGACTCCCAGAAGTCTCTTTGTTCTGTGGAGAGGAAATTCTGCCAGGTTAAAGGCATAGAAATTGCAAGGGCACATCCAAAGTTTTGGAGGAAATGTGATTGTATGTCTGATATGGTAAAACCCCCTAGAAATAAAGTTTCAGGTTCTTTTTAGCTTTTCTGATTTGATTCTGTCCAGAAAAGGGAGCCTGGTTTTGTTGTTAGATCTCAAGAACTCTGCTGGGGACACCATTGGAGGCTCAGGGCTGGACACTGTGTGTGCTGCCCACTGCCCTGGTTGGGAAGAGGCAGCTCAGCACAGGACTGTGCAGACATGTTTTGGACAGTCTTGTGGGCAAAGGGAAGGAAACACTTCACTCCGTGTGAAAGATGATGGAGCACGGTTTAAAAAATTCTGTAGAATGAAAATTCTGTAGAATATTACCACTGGGTCTTTTCCTCCAGAAAATATTTCTCTTCTTAATTTTGCTAATACCACTTACCCATCTGGCTCCATTGATTTAGAGAAAACACCATTAACGTGGAGGAAAAGCAGACACCTACAGAGATCTCAATCATTCATTTCTTTAAGTGAACCATTCCTGAAGAGCTGCTCCATAGGTCTATCTCAGTAGACATCCTCATCCTCACCGAAGTTGGTGGGCACATGCTTTGCAAGAGGTCTTTAGGTTTGTGGTCAGCTTCACACAGGTCAGCAAGCAAACTTGTCATCTGAGGTTTGGTTCATGGCTGTGGGGATAAATTTAGTCCATAGCAAAGGTGGGCTGGTGCCTTGCAGGCTTTGTTGATCAGTACCACAACATCACACAGATGGGCAGGTGTCCATGATGAGGATCAACATCAGTGGTATCTTGATGCACAATATATGCACGGTCCTGAGTTTGCCATCTCCTTAAAACACAGAGGTTTCACTGTGAAATTCTTTCAACACCTATGCTATTTATTTATTAAATGGCTCAAATGAAAAAGCTATACCTAAGAAAATACTATCCTTGGAATGAAAATTTGGGCTTCCACAGTTTTTTAAAAAAATCTTTCCCTGAAGTTCATGTTTCCAGTCTCACTATGACTCAGATTAGTTGGTTATTAATGTCAGGTTCTTAGTTGCCATGATGAGCTGTCATGCCATTCCTGAAAGCTTCTCTGGGAAGAAAAAAAAAAAGATGTAACAACATGGGGAGATTTTTATTTGGAAGAGGAAGATATTTTCTGAAAATACCCTGTCAGGGAGTAGCTCATCTTAACCCCTTCCCTGGGAAACTTTCTGAGACAGTATGCTTTTCCTGAATGCTTCCTGAAGAGCCACTTTGATATCCTTGTTCCGTAGGCTGTAAATCATAGGATTGAGCAGAGAAGTGAGGATGGTGTAAGTGACTGAGATCAATGCATCCCGATCTGATGAGTAGCTGGAGTTGGGTCTCAGGTAGATGAAGGAGGCACAGCCATAATGAACAACCACTACTATCAGGTGAGTGCTGCAGGTGAAGAATGCTTTGTGCCTCCCTAGGGCTGAAGGGATCTGCAGGATGGCCAGGGCAATGAAGAGATATGAGATGAGGATCAACATCAGTGGGATCGTAAGGACAGAGATACCCAGAATGAAGATAATCGCCTCACTGAGGCTTGTGTGAGTAAAGGCCACTCGGAGGACAGGGGAGATGTCACAGAAGAAATGGTTGAGTTTCCTGGATGCCTGGAAGGGCAAGCAAAATATCAAGGGGGTAACCACCTGGGCAACGAGCCACCCACACAGAGCAGAAGCAACCACCAGCTGAGCACACACTCTTAAGGTCACAGTGCTGGTGTAGTGCAGGGGGTGGCAGATAGCAACACAGCGGTCATATCCCATGGCTGCCAAGAGGAAAGAGTGGGAGCACCCCAAGAAAAGGAAGAAGTACATTTGTACAGCACAGCCCAGGAAGGAAATGTTTTTTCTCTCTGCTGTCAAGTCTACCAGCATCTTGGGGACAATGACAAAGGTGTAGCAAGTCTCAGAAAATGACAAGACACAAAGGAAAAAGTACATGGGTGTGTGAAGGCTGCGATCAACCCATATGATGACCATTATAGCCGTGTTCATGCTCAAAGTGACCAGGTACAGCAGCAAAAACACTACAAGGAGCAGCTTCTGCAGTTCTGCAAGGCTGGAGAAACCCAGGAAGATGAAGTCTGCGGCCAAGGTTTGGTTTGTGTTCCCCATGGAAATAAAAGGTTTTCTCTGGATGTTGTGCACTAAGAAAAACAGCACCCAAGCCTCAGCTGTGACAAAGAGAATTTGCTTGAGCACCCCTCACACAAACCCTTTCCTGGCCTCTGTGCCTGCAGTGCTGGTTGTCCTGGGACAATGGCTGTGGTGTGCATTGCCTTGGGACATGAAAAGCTGGTGGCTGCTGTGGGCAAGCTCCTGGCCTTGTGGCAGCTCCTGACAGCCCACGGGTGGCTCCAGGACATATGGCTCTGTCTCTCATGTGATCTGGGAAGCTGTGATGGCACACTGGCTGGAGCTCACCTAGAAAACACTGTCCTCTTTGGGAAAGCCCCGTTTCTCATCTTCACAGTGGAGAAGGTGGCATCACCTACCTATGTGCAAATGCACTGCAGGCACTCACTGTGAGGGCAGGAAAGTTGCAGCCTGGAGATGGAGGCATGGAGGAGGGTCTACAAAGACTTTCCTGTAAGCTGTGATCTTGGGAAAGCAGCTGAAAGACCTCCTGTGACCTGCAAGAGAGGAAAGACCATTGCAGAGCCTTTCACTTGTACAAGGGGTGTGTTAGCCCTCAGTGTGCAGAGCTGTATAGGCTGAGGGGCTGGAGCTGCCAGCAATGCTGTGCTGAGTGGATTGAGTAGAAAATCAGGTCAAATAGTGTTTGAACAGCACAGATAACACCCACTGTAAACCCATGGCAATCATTGACCTGGGGGGGGGCAGTATTCCAGCAAGGGGAGAATGTGTGAACAGCTGCTGGTGCTGCATTAGTTTCCAAGAGGAGGTACATGGGGAAAAGTCTTGGCTCTCCCCAGGAGCAAAGGAACCCTTTTTACTAAGAGAGGGGTGGACAGAGACGGCATGTTTCCTTCCTCACACAGAGGGCAGTGATGCAAAAGAGGTCTCCTAAGAATGAAACTCAGAGCTTTGTCCTTCTGCAAGGGTTAATGCATGCCAGGATGGCAGGGCTGAGTGTAAAGTCCTGCTACAGGACCTCTCCCTCTCCTCCCCTACAGTCCCCAGTACGGGAAAATCAGAAACCAGAAAGGAAATTTGTAGAAGCTGTGGCAAAATGAGCCAGAAACCATACCTGCACTGGCCAGAAGGATACTCAGGTGTGTAGCAGGCTTGCAGCCCTTTGCAGCTAACAGCTTTTATGGAGAATTCATTAATTCACCCAAGGACTGCTGTGTCCACACCAATGACAGGCACTGTTAATTGGTTTCAATGGACATAATTAAGAGCTGATCTATTTCTCTTAGGCACATCACAAATATCACAGTCAGGCTCAGGCTTTTTGGAGGGATTGGTGTTGTGCCTATACCCCAGATATTATCAAAGCATCATAGAATCATAGAATATCCTAAGTTGCAAGAACCTCATGAGGATCGAGTCTAACACACAATCCACACAGAACAACCTATAGGTTAAACCATATATCCAAGGACATTGTTGTCCTGGTTCCAGCCAAGACAGGTTTCTGATTTTCCTTCCCCAAGCAGCCAGCACAGGTGAGTATAGTTCACCTGGACTGTTTTCCACACCACGTGACATCAGTGCCCCCTCCCCAATACCCCAACCCCTGGGTCCGTCCATCTGTCTGTCCCTGATCCCATCCACCACGATACTGTGTGGTATCGATTTATGACAAGATATCATCTGTGTTCATAACCCTCAGATGATATTTGTATGAGACATTTCTGCCATGTCCATATATTGGGCAACATATCTCAACATTGTTTAAGAACTGCACTCAACTTATGGGGAAGACAGGGAGGGATGCTTTCTCCTCCCCCTTTTCCTTCAGAAGCTGTTACAACAGCCTTTGAGAAATTTTACTTCCCCTGGGATGTTCAGACCGGTATGTGGCTCTTGCTTGTTCTCTTGAATGTCCTTCAAGTCGTCGTGTTACAAAAAAAGGTTTCAAGAATATTGCCAAGAAATCTTCCCTGGGGCTGAAGGGTCAGGGGTCGCATGGCATATGGGACAGCATGAACAAATATCTAGACAAGAACGAGATATCCATAAGCACTGCAGCTACTCTAACCCCTGCAGCAGACACTGCAGCTGCTCAAACCTCAGAACCCGACACTGGAGCTGAGCCAGAAAGAACCCCTAGAACAGGCACTGTAGCTACTCAGAACTCAGAGACTGCAGCTCCTCCATCCCCCACAACAAGCACTGTTGTTATGCAGACCTCAGAGGCCAACCCTGTAGCTGAGCCAGAAAGCCAAGCAGTACCACTATCAGTCGCCCTTATAGAGAAGAAGAAGTCCATGAAGAAATCAGTCTGCATGGTGAAAGACTACGATGAACTGGATCATTGTGAGAACCTGAGGAAGAGGCATCACCCAATCCCTGTCCTTGAGTGAGCTGAGAGACATGAGAAAAGATTTCAGCCACCTTCATGGCTGAAGCACATCATTTCCTGGGTGAGCACATCATTTCCTGGGTACTCTGATGCTGGTAAAAGCCCTGCATGTGTACCATGCCACGACTATATAGTCTGTCTCTCGAGCAGAGGGATGCTTTCTCCTTATAGCTGGGATTGTGTTCTGTACAGGTGAGGAGTAGGACAGGTTGTCTTCTGAGTCGCTGGACTAGTTTCTCCACTGGTGAGGAGAGGGAAGAAGTAAGGCAGTTTTCATGTTGTTGGAGTCTGACTGCCAGTTCATTCAGTGCTGGTGCTGCTTCATTTTCCAGTCTATTATTGCCAGGGACTTGGTGTACAGAGATGGTGGCTTTATACAAACTTACGCCCCATGGCGTGGGTCCATTGGGCTTCATCAGGATGGGTGGGTAACTGTGCCTTGTCAGGATCGTAACAGAGCATCTCTGGCACAGCTCATTGTCACAGGTACGGGATCGCCTTCTCCATGGTGGTCCATTTGACTGGCCGACACAGAAGATCTTCACCAAAGGGATGCCTTTCCCTCCAAACAGACAGAAGTCTCCTCCAAAGGCTGAAGGGCTTTTGACTTTTTCCCAGTCACCTTGTCCATGCCTCCTTCCCTATCCAGGGATCCCAGCTGCTTGGCCTCCCTGCTTGCTGATTCCGGGCTACTGGAACTCAATATCCCAGCATCAGAGCAGCCACGGGGCAATGTGCTCACCTGAAAGGGGGAAGAAATCTCCCGTATCTCACAGCTGACTTGGGAAGAGGGTTTGGGCAATTATGTCTGGTTCTTCCCCTTCCTCCTGTTCTCAGGATGGTCCCAGTTCATCATGATCCTTCACTAAGCAAACAGATCTCTTTGTGTATCTCTTCTTCTCTGTACGGGTGACTGATACCGGTGCAGGTTGGTTTTTAGCACTGCATCCTGTCAAGCAGCATTTGGAAGAGAGTGGCCTGGGCCCGGCACCATGCAGGAAGTTGTGAGTCCCTGGAACGGCTACAGCATGTTTCTTTCAGCTATTCTGTCAAGTCAGCAGGGTTCTGTAGCAGTTTGGGAGTGAAGTTCCAAACCACGGGGTGTGAGCCCGTCTCTAGGTACCTGCCCATGCTCTGCCACAGGCTGTGCCAGCCCTGACTATCCAGCCTTGGGGAAAATCCCTGAGTTGCATTCTTAAGGAGATGTTTCATATAAGCCAGAACCTGAACCAGCTGCAGAAGACTTGTAAATAGCATCATGCTGGTCTGAATATCCCAGGGATACTGGAAATTCTCACAAGCTGTTAGAATCATAGACTGGTCTGGGTTGGAAGGGACCCCAAGGCTCACACAGTTCCAACCCCCCTGCCACAGGCAGGGCCACCAACCTCCAGGCCTGGAGTTACACAAGGTTGCCCAGGGTGCCATCCAACCTGGCTCTGAACACCTCCAGGGATGGGAAATCCTCTCTGGACAGCTGGTTCCAGCACCTTACCATTCTCTCCATAAAAAACTTCCTGAAGCTCTGTTATATTTAGCCCAAAGGAGAAGGTGGTGCTGGCATGCCAGAAGACCCGCATGATCAAACAGGGGACTGCTGGACAAACTCAAGTGGAAGAAGAGAGTCTGTTGATCATGGAAGGAGGGGGTGGCCACTTGGGAGGAATATATGAATATACAGGTAGAGACTAGCAGAAATGTAGAGTGCCTGCTCAGTGAGGGGTAGTCACACCTTGGAGGCAGGTAGCTTTTGGGAGGGAGGTGTCCTTTGGTATTATAATGATATAATGAGCAAAGTTCACCCAAAGGACATGATCTTGACAGGAAAGTGATGAACAGCTGGCTCAATTCTGATTCAGTTCTCACTCAGGGCAGAAACAGTGCAGCTTCTGGGTACCACAGTACACCAGGTTCCCAAAGAGGAAAGTGTCTCTGTTGTCCCAAAAGCGGGGTCATTACCCAGTGTGCCGTATGCCAATGTACACACAGAGCAGAGGCTTGTGAGCACTTGGTCTCTATTTAGGCCAGCTCTTGTCTGTCAGGTACAGTTCATCCAGGTGTAACTTCTCCTGCTGGTGCAGAGGTCCATTCATCTTTATCAGTCCTTGCTGCCCTTTTTATCTGCAGTACAAGTCTGCAATAGCACCGTAACGGGTCCTTTCATTTTTCCTGTAGTGGTTCATCTTTCCAGGTCCATATGTAAACAACATATGCCAGTGTCCAAAGGAAGGGAAACCTTTTGATTTAGTGTTGCAGTTGTGTGCAGTTGGGTGTTGAGAGACCAGGGGCTGCAGAAAATGGCTGCTGGAACGCTCCGCTGGCCTCAAAATTAAAAACTCCAGGCAATTCAAGCCCAGAGTCGCTCTGATAGCACCTCTGAGAATCACATATAGGAGAAAAAGACCCAGAAGTAGCTGCATTTTGCCACCAGAGAACGGAGTGCCAACATGTCAGCAGCTGCAGACACCAAAGGCTGGGAAGGGTGCGGGAGGAGGCGCCCCAGGTGCCCGAGGGAAAGACGCCCCTGCAGCCCGTGGAGAAACCCATGGAAAAGGATGAGACCCGACCTGCAGCCCGTGGAGAGGCTCCACGCTGGATGGAGCCTGGGGAGACATAGAGAAGATGTCGTGTCTGATGTTGGGATGAGCCCCTGCCAGCACCAGTGACCTACAGAGATGAGCCAAACAGGTTTGCTGGGGGAGGCATCACAGCCCCGTGCAGGACTGGGCCTGAGAGACACTGGGATTGATTGCTGCCTGCCAGAGCAGAGATGAAGCCCGGTGGGAAGAGATTTGCCTTGGAGAAAGTTCCTTGAGGACTGGCTCTGGTGGGTGAGATCCTGGGGTGCAGCAGGGGGAGGCTGTGTGGAATGGATGCCCCCATCCCGGCCCAGAAGGAAACCATCTTGCAAGGGACTGACCCAAGCCCCTATCCCCTAGTCCCTGCCCCCCTGTCCTGTGCTGCGAGCAGGAGAGGGGAAGAAGGGAGCAAACTCCTGGCTAAAGGGCAGTCTGCTTTAGAATGGAGGGGTGTGGGGAAGGTGTTCTCCAGACCCCCATTTCCCCAGTCCCTGCCCCTTCTGGGCTGCGACCAGGAGGTAGGAAGGGAGCAAACTTCTAACTCAAGCCTGCTAAGGAAGGAGTGCTGTTGCACTGACTGGTTCTTTTTCACTGTTTTTCTCTTTAGTGTAATAAATTAGATCACTTTCTCTCCTGCACTCTGTGCTGAGTCTGTTTTGCCCGCGTCATTAATGACTGGATGATTCCTCTGTCCTTATTTTGACTCTTCAACCTCTTAATATATACTTCCTCCCCTGTCCAACTAAGAAGGGGAGTAATAGACTGATGTTGGTGGGTGTTTGGCTTCCAGCCAGCGCTAAACCACCACAGTATCCCACTAGCAGCCCCAGTAACCTTGGAGCTCAGGACTGTCCGTACCAAGGGAATGGTCCTAACTGCACCTGACATCATGTTCACCTTCAAACATGCTCATCATCCACCAATATCTCCCCAAAAAAGTGGTGCAAGGATTGAAAGATGTCCCTGACCTGAAATATAAACAGGTAGTCCACTACCATCCCCAGGAACCATGGGGCTCAAGGATTTCAGTTCAAAGGGAACAATCCTAACATTGCCTGATGTCATTTTCAGGCTCTGCAAGTGTCCATCTAGAAAAATGCTAAATGTCCAGCAGTAGCTCCCAAACAAAAGGTATGAGGGTCAAAAGATGTTCCTGGCATTAAATCTCCTCAGGCATCACACCAAACACTCCAAATCGAAACAGAGACTAAATACAAGAAGACCAATCTCTGAGTAATCATCTGAACAGGTAAGGCTGAGGATCTAGGGGATAGCAGAGAAGAACTGGCCAGCAGCATTGCCCTTGCAGAGGGGCAGGGAACATGTATTGGTTCTGTGCAGCACAGCACTGAGAAACCCACTGCAGCTCCCCTGTGTCTGCAAAGGCCAGGAGGAGGACGTGGGGAATGAAGCTGCCCTTGGACATTTTCTGCCTCTTTACATGAAGCCCTGTGCAAGGAGAACAAGGCAGTGAGAGCTTGGGCACTCCTCCCTGAGCAAAACATTCTCATTGCAGACCCAAGGACTGCCTCTCCCTGTTCTATTAGACATTGGAAAGGTCCTTTTTGGGAGATGCCTTTCCTGCTGGCTGAGAGTGCCCCTGGCTATACGGGGCTCTGATGGGAGCTCTCCAGGTGTCCTTGCAGCAGAAGGTCTATCTTTTCTGATCTACAGATTCATTTCTGGATTATGGTTTTCATTTCCCCCAACTGCAGAGCAGAGCTTTGTAGATTTGTTTTTCCTGATTTTGTTCTTCTGAAACACCAAGAAATGCCCAAATGCTCCCCTGCATCCCTTGCTGTCACAGTGGGGGAAAGAGTTCCATCCCTGTCCCTGCCTGTGGGTCCTGTCTCATGCAGAGACAAGGAAAGTTGATTGCCCAGCTTTTGTTTGATCATGAGAAACAACTCTGCAGGGCAGGAGAATTCCTTCCCAGCTGAGGGAGGGAACATCAGAGATGAGATCATAGAGTGATCCCCATGAGGACTGAGACACCAGGAGGGAGCCTAGAAGAACTGGTCTTCTCCTGCTGAGCTGGGCTGGGCTCCTGGGATGGAGGGAACTCATGGCAAACCTGCAGTGCTGACAAGAGACAGCTCTGGGCAGGAGCAGCTCCTCTGCCAAGCACACAGGGCTGGGGACACTGCCTGGAGGCACTGAGGGGAGACCTGTGAGGCTGAGAGAGCTGATGGATGCTGAGAGCTCACTGCAGGAGAAAGGTAAAGAGACTTTGCTATGAATTGTCTGCTCTTGTGGACTAGGTGGGATGTGGGAGCTGAGCTTTCCTTGATAACTTTGCAGAAGGCAGTGCAAACTCATTGGTCATTAGGACTTGTCAGAGCATCTCCTGAGCCCTGCACACACAGAGGTTCCCTGGGCAGTGCCCTGATGCCAGGAGGGGTCTGCAGAGCAGAGCTGAGCACAGGGCAGGTGGGATGAGGTCTGTGAGCACAGAGCAGGAGGTGACATGGGCAAAGAGCAGCAGCTGCAGGGACAGCTGCAGGCAGCAGAGACATTGTCAGGGAGGGAGCAGGAGCTGCTCCCAGCAATGCCCTGACAGTGGGGATTTGGGACATCCCTGACATCCCCCACAGTGCAGACACTTTCCCACAGCGATTCTCTGGTTTCTGCCACCCAGCACAGACTCTGAGCCCAGATTTCCAGGGTATCAAGATTAATCTTCTTGTTGGCAGCCCAACCTCCAGTGAGGAGAAACCCCTGAATGCCTGTCTGTCTGTCCCTGTCTTTCCAGACTTGGCATTTCCTGCTGTTTCCCTTTCTGTCCTTGCTGCCTTTGTTCCACTGTTACTGGCACCATGCTCTGGGCATTCCCATTGGTGGGGCTGGCACTGAGCTGACCCTCACTCAGTGGGGAGCTGACATCCAGCACAGGGCAGCTGAGAGCTGGGATGTTGGACAGAGCAGCTCTCTCCACTCTGCACTCAGGGGAAGGTTTCCCTGGCACTGCAGCAGCAATGTCAGGCAGTTCTGACAGAACAAACACTCCTCAGGCACAGTCAGGAGAAAAGCAGAGCTCCAGATCTCTGCTCTACCCTGGGGTGAAACTGGAGTTTATTATGTGGAGAAAACCTCTTCATGTCCCTCAGCCTGGGATTTTTCTAGCCGGAGCGGCCTTCCCTTCCAAACATGCCAAAAGTCCAGCAATAGCTCCCAAACTGAAGCAGCCAGCACAAAAAGACATACATGGCCTGAAACTGACCCTTGGAACCTAAAAGCAGCCACTGTGTCTTTGGGTCTCAGGGCTTTATACTTTGGAGAAAACCTCTTCATATCCTTCAGCTTGGGATTATTCTAGCCGGAGAGCCCTTCCCTTCAAAATATTCCGAACGTCCAAGAATAGTTCCCAAAAAGAAGCAGCCAGCACCAAAAGACAAACATGGCCTGAAACCCCCACATGGCACCTACAAGCATCCCCACTGACCCTGGGGCTCAGGGATTTATACTGTGGAGAAAACCTCCTCATGTTCCTCAGCCTGGGAATTTTTCCTGCCGGAGCGGCCTTACATTCCAAACATACCGAACGTCCAGCAATAGATCCCAAACCGAAGCAGCCATCACAAAAAGACATACATGGCCTGAAACTGCCCCATGGCACCTACAAGGAGCCCCTTTGACCCTGGGGCTCAGGGCTTTTTTCTGCGGAGAAAACCTCTTCATGTCCCTCAGCCTGGGATTTTTTCCCGCCGGAGCGTCCTTCCCTGCCAAACATGCCGAACGTCCAGCAATAGCTCCCAAACCGAGGCAGCCAGAACCAAAAGACATACACGGCCTGAAACCGACCCTTAGCACCTACAAGCAGCCATTGTGTCTTTAAGTCTCAGGGCTTTATTCTTCGAAGAAAACCTCTTCATGTCCCTCAGCCTGGGATTTTTCTAGCCGGAGCGGCCTTCCCTGCCAAACATGCCGAACGTCCAGCAATAGCTCCCAAACCGAAGCACCAAGCACCAAAAGACATACATGGCCTGAAACCGCCCCATGGCACCTACAAGCAGCCCCTGTGACCCTGGGGCTCAGGGCTTTATTCTGCAGAGAAAACCTCTTCATGTCCCTCAGCCTGGGATTTTTCTAGCCAGAGCATCCTTCCCTGCCAAACATGCCAAACGTCCAGCAATAGATCCCAAACCGAAGCATGCAACACCAAAACACATACATGGCCTGAAACCGCCCCATTGCACCTACAAGCAGCCCCTGAGATCTCTCTGCTCAGGGCTTTATTATGTGGAGAAAACCTCTTCATGTCCCTCAGCCTGGGATTTTTCTAGCCGGAGCGGCCTTCCCTTCAAACATGCCAAAAGTCCAGCAATAGCTCCCAAACGGAAGCAGCCAGCACCAAAAGACATCCATGGCCACAAACCGCCCCATGGCACCCACAAGCAGCCCCTCTGACCCTGGGGCTCAGGGCTTTTTTCTGCGGAGAAAAACTCTTCATGTCCCTCAGCCTGGGATTTTTTCCCGCCAGAGCAGCCTTCCCTGCCAAACATGCCGAACGTCCAGCAATAGCTCCCAAACCGAAGCAGCCAGCAACAAAAGACATACATGGCCTGAAACCGCCCCATGGCACCTACACGTCTTCCCACTGACCCAGGGGCTCAGGGCTTTATTCTGCGGAGAAAACCTCTTCATGTCCCTCAGCCTGAGATTTACCTAGCCGGAGCGGCCTTCCGTGCCAAACATGCAGAACGTCAAGCAATAGCTCCCAAACTGAAGCAGCCAACACCAAACGGACATACATGGCCTGAAACCGCCCCATGGCACCTACAAGCATCCACTGTGTCTTTGGGTCTCAGGACTTTATTCTGCGGAGAAAACCTCTTCATGTCCCTCAGCCTGGGGTTTTTTCCCGACGCAGCGGCCTTCCCTGACAAACATGCCGAACGTCCAGCAATAGCTCCCAAACCGAAGCAGCCAACACAAAAATATATACATGGCCTGAAACCGCCCCTTGGTGCCTACAAGCAGCCACTGTGTCTTTGGGTCTCAGGGCTTTATTCTGCGGAGAAGATCTCTTCATGTCCCTCAGCCTGGGATTTTTTCCCAACGCAACAGCCTTCCATTCCAAACGTGCTGAACGTCCAGAAATAGAACCCAAACCGAAGCAGCCAGCGCCTAAAGACATACATGGCCTCAAAACGCCTCATGGCACCTACAAGCAGCTTCTGAGACCCTGGGGGTCAGGGCTTTATTCTGCGGAGAAAACCTCTTCATGTCCCTCGGCCTGGGATTTTCCTAGCCGGAGCGGCCTTCCCTGCCAAACATGCTGAACGTCCAACAATAGCTCCCAAACCAAAGCAGCAAGAACCAAAAGACATACATGTCCTGAAACAGCCCCAGGGCACCTACAAGCAGCCCCTCTGACCCTGGGGCTCAGGTCTTTATTCTGCGGAGAAAACCTCTTCATGTCCCTCAGCCTAGGATTTTCCTAGTCGGAGCGGCCATCCCTGCCAAACATTACGAACGTCCAGCAATAGCTCCCAAACCGAAGCAGTCAGCACAAAAAGACATACATGGCCTGAAACCGCCCCACGGCACCTACAAGCAGCCGCACTGACCCTTGGGCTCAGAACTTTATTCTGCGGAGAAAACCTCTTCATGTCCCTCAGCCTGGGATTTTTCTAGTCGGAGCGTCCTTCCCTGCCAAACATGCCGAACGTCCAGCAATAGCACACAAACCGAAGCAGCCAGCACCAAAAGACATACATGGCCTCAAACGAACCCTTGGTGCCTACAAGCAGCCACTGTGTCTTTGGGTCTCAGGACTTTTTTCTGCGGAGAATACCTCTTCATGTACCTCAGCCTGGGATTTTTCTATCTGGAGAGGCCATTACTTCTAAACATGCATAACGTCCAGCAATAGATCCCAATCCGAAGCAGCCAGCACCAAAAGTCATACATGGCCTGAAACAGCCCTATGGCACCTACAAGCAGCCATTCTGTGTCTGGGTCTCAGGGCTTTATTCTGCGGAGAAAACCTCTTCATGTCCCTCAGCCTGGGATTTACCTAGCCGGAGCGGTCTTCCCTGCCAAACATGCCGAACGTCCAGCAATAGCTCCGAAACCGAAGCAGCCAGCACCAAAAGACATACATGGCCTGAAAACGCCCCATGGCACCTACAATCAGCCCCTGAGACCCTGGGGCTCAGGGCTTTATTCTGCGGAGAAAACCTCTTCATGTCCCTCAGCCTGGGATTTACCTAGCCGGAGCGGCCTTCCCTGCCAAACATGCCAAACATCCAGGAATAGCTCCCAAACCGAAGCAGCCAGCACCAAAACACATATATGGCCTGCAACAGCCCCATGGCACCTGCAAACAGCCACTCTGACTCTGGGGCTCAGGGCTTTATTCTGCGGAGAAAACCTCTTCATGTCACTCAGCCTGGGATTTTTTCCCATCCGAAAGGCCTTCCCTTCTAAACATGCCGAACGTCCAGCAATAGCTCCCAAACCGAAGCAGCCACACCAAAAGACATACATGGCCTGAAAACGTCCCACGGGACCTACAAGCAGCCCCTGAGACCTTGCTGCTCAGATCTTTATTCTGTGGAGAAAACCTCTTCATGTCCCTCAGCCTGGGATTTTTTCGCACCCGAGTGTCCTTTACACAATAAACATGCAGAATGTCCAGCAATAGCTCCCAAAACAATACAGCCAGCAAAAGAAGACATACATTGCCTGAAACCGACCCATGGCACCTACAAGCAGCCCCTCTGACCCTGCTGCTCAGTGCTTTATTCTGGGGAGAAAACCTCTTTTTGTCCCTCAGCCTGGGATTTATCTAGCCGGAGAGGCCTTCCCTTTAAAACATGCCGAACGTACAACAAGAGCTCCCAAACCGAAGCGGCCAGAACCTAAAGACATACATGGACTGAAACCACCCCTTAGCACCTACATGCAGGCCGTGTGACCCTGAGGCTTAGCGCTTTATTCTGTGGAGAAAACCTCTTCATGTCCCTCAGCCTGGGATTTTTCTAGCTGGAGCGGCCTTCCCTTCCAAACATGCAGAACATCCAGTAATAGCTCCCAAACCGAAGCAGCCAGCACCAAAAGACATACATGGCCTGAAACAGCCCCATGGCACATACAATCAGCCCCTGAGACCCTGGGTCTCAGGGCTTTATTCTGCGGAGAAAACCTCTTCATATCCCTCAGCCTGGGATTTTTCTAGCCGGAGCAGCCTTCCCTGCCAAACATGCTGAACGTCCAGCAATAGCTCCCAAACCGAAGCAGCCAGCACAAAAAGACATACATGGCATCAAAACTCCTCATGGCATTTACAAGCAGCCCCACTGACCCAGAGTCTCAGGGCTTTGTTCTGCGGAGCAAACCTCTTCATGTCCCTCAGCCTGGGATTCTTTCCCAACACAGCGGACTTCCCTGCCAAACATACCAAACTTCCAGCAATAGCTCCCAAACCGAAGCAGCCAGCACCAAAAGACATACATGGCCTGAAACCGCACCATGGCACCTACAATCAGCCCCTGAGACCCTGGGGCTCAGAGCTTTATTCTGCGGAAAAGAGCTCTTCATGTCCCTCAGCCTGGGATTTACCTAGCCGGAGCGGCCTTCCCTTCCAAACATGCCGAATGTCCAGCAATAGCTCCCAAACCGAAGCAGCCAGCACCAAAAGACATACATGGCCTGAAACAGCCCCATGGCACCTACAAGCAGCCACTCTTACCCTGGGGCTCAGGGCTTTCTTCTGCGAAGAAAACCTCTTCATGTCCCTCAGCCTGGGATTTTTTCCTAATGCAGCGGCCTTCCCTGCAAAATATGCCAAACGTCCAGCAATAGCTCCTAAACCGACGCAGAGAACACCAAAAGACATACATGTCCTGAAACCACCCCATGGCACCTACAAGCAGCTTTTCTGACCCTGGGGCTCAGGGCTTTATTCTGCGGAGAAAAGCTCTTCATGTTCCTCAGCCTGGGATTTACATAGCCGGAAGCGGCCTTCCATGGCAAAAATGCCGAACGTCCAGCAATAGCTCCCAAACCGAAGCAGCCAGCACCAAAAGACATACATGGCCTGAAACCACACCAGGGCACCTACAAGCAGCCACTGTGTCTTTGGGTCTCAGGGCTTTATTCTGCGGAGAAAACCTCTTCATATCCCTCAGTCTGAGATTTTTTCCCGACGCATCGGCCTTCACTGCCAAACATGACGAACGTCCAGCAATATCTCCCAAACCGAAGCAGCCAGCACCTAAAGACACAGATGGTCTAAAACCACACCATGGCACCTACAACAAGCCCCTCTGACCCTGGGGCTCAGGACTTTATTCTGCGGAGATAACCTCTTCAAATCCCTCAGCCTGGGATTTTTTGCCGACGCATCGGCCTTCACTGCCAAACATGACGAACGTCCAGCTATAGCTCCCAAACCAAAGCAGCCAGAACCAAAAGACATACATGGCCTGAAACCGCCCCATGGCACCTACAAGTATCCCCACTAACTAAGGTGCTGAGGGCTTTATTCTGCAGAGAAAACCTCTTCATATCCCTCAGCCTGGGATTTTTCTAGCCTGAGCGGCCTTCCCTGCCAAACATGCCGAACGTCCAGCAATAGCTCCCAAACCGAACCAGCCAGCACCTAAAGACACAGATGGTCTAAAACCGCACCATGGCACCTACAATCAGCCCCTGAGACCCTGGGGTTCAGGGCTTTATTCTGCGGAGAAAACCTCTTCATGTCCCTCAGCCTGGGATTTTTCTAGCCAGAGAGGCCATCCATGCCAAACATGCCGAACGTCCAGCAATAGCTCAAAAACTGAAGCAGGCAGCACAAAAAGATACATGGCCTGAAACCGCCCCATGACACCTCCAAGCAGCCCCTCTGACCCTGGGGCTCAGGGCTTTTTTCTGCGGAGAAAACCTCTTCATGTCCCTCAGCCTGGGATTTTTATAGCCAGAGAGGCCATCCATGCCAAACATGCTGAACGTCCAAGCAATAGCTCCCAAACCGAAGCAGCCAGCATCAAAAGACATACATGGACTGAAACAGCCCCATGGCACCTACAAGCAGCCCCACTGACCCTGGGGCTCAGGGCTCTCTTCTGCGGAAGAAACCTCTTCATGTCCCTCAGCCAGGGATTTTTTCCTAACGCAGCAGCCTTCCCTGCCAAATATGCCTAACGTCCAGCAATAGCTCCTAAACCGAGGCAGCCAACACCAAATGACATACATGGCCTGAAACCGCCCCATTGCACTTACAAGCAGCCCCTGTGACACAGGGGCTCAGGGCTTTATTCTGCGGAGAAAACCTCTTCATGTCCCTCAGCCTGGGATTTATCTAGCCGGAGAGGCCTTCCCTTTAAAACATGCCAAACGTACAACAAGAGCTCCCAAACCGAAGCAGTCAGCACCAAAAGACATACATGCCCTGAAACCGCCCCACGGCACCTACAAGCAGCCGCACTGACCCTTGGGCTCAGAACTTTATTCTGCGGAGAAAACCTCTTCATGTCCCTCAGCCTGGGATTTTGCTAGTCGGAGCGTCCTTCCCTGCCAAACATGCCGAACGTCCAGCAATAGCTCCCAAACCGAAGCACCAAGCACCAAAAGACATACATGGCCTGAAACCGCCCCATGGCACCTACAAGCAGCCCCTGAGACCCTGGGGCTCAGGGCTTTATTCTGCGGAGAAAACCTCTTCATGTCCCTCAGCCTGGGATTTACCTAGCCTGAGCGGCCTTCCATGCCAAACATGGAGAACGTCCAGCAATAGCACCCAAACCGAAGCAGCCAGCACCAAAAGACATACATGGCCTCAAACCAACCCTCGGTGCCTACAAGCAGCCACTGTGTCTTTGGGTCTCAGGACTTTATTCTGCGGAGAATACCTCTTCATGTACCTCAGCCTGGGATTTTTCTATCTGGAGAGGCCATTACTTCTAAACATGCATAACGTCCAGCAATAGATCCCAATCCGAAGCAGCCAGCACCAAAAGACATACATGGCCTGAATCCGCCCCATGGCACGTACAACCAGACACTGTGACCCTGGGGCTCAGGGCTTTATTCTGCGGAGAAAACCGCTTCATGTCCATAAGCCTGGGATTTTTCTAGCTGGAGCGGCCTTCCCTGCCAAACTTGCCGAAAGTCCAGCAATAGCTCCCAAACCGAACCAGCCAGCACCTAAAGACACAGATGGTCTAAAACCGGCCCATGGTACCTACAATCACCCCTGAGACCCTGGGGCTCAGGGCTTTATTCTGCGGAGAAAACCTCTTCATGTCCCTCAGCCTGGGATTTACCTAGCCGGAGCGGCCTTCCCTGCCAAACATGCCAAACGTCCAGCAATAGCTCCCAAACCGAAGCAGCCAGCACCAAAAGACATATATATTGCCTGCAACAGCCCCATGGCACCTGCAAACAGCCACTCTGACTCTGGGGCTCAGGGCTTTATTCTGCGGAGAAAACCTCTTCATGTCACTCATCCTGGGATTTTTTCCCATCCGAAAGGCCTTCCCTTCTAAACATGCCGAACATCCAGCAATAGCTCCCAAACCAAAGCAGCCACACCAAAAGACATCCATGGCCTGAAAACGTCCCACGGGACCTAGAAGCAGCCCATGAGACCTTGCTGCTCAGATCTTTATTCTGTGGAGAAAACCTCTTCATGTCCCTCAGCCTGGGATTTTTTCGCACCCGAGTGTCCTTTACATAATAATCATGCAGAATGTCCAGCAATAGCTCCCAAAACAATACAGCCAGCACCAGAAGACATACATTCCCTGAAACCGACAGATGGTACCTACAAGCAGCCCCTCTGACCCTGCTGCTCAGTGCTTTATTCTGCGGAGAAAACCTCTTTTTGTCCCTCAGCCTGGGATTTATCTAGCCGGAGAGGCCTTCCCTTTAAAACATGCCAAACGTACAACAAGAGCTCCCAAACCGAAGCGGTAAGAACCTAAAGACATACATGGACTGAAACCACCCCTTAGCACCTACATGCAGGCCGTGTGACCCTGAGGCTTAGCGCTTTATTCTGTGGAGAAAACCTCTTCATGTCCCTCAGCCTGGGATTTTTCTAGCTGGAGCGGCCTTCCCTTCCAAACATGCCGAACGTCCAGCAATAGCTCCCAAGCCAAACCAGCCAGCACCAAAAGACATACATGGCCTGAAAACTCCCTTTGGTACCTACAAGCAGCCACTGTGTCTTTGGGCCTCAGGGCTTTATTCTGCGGAGAAAACCTCTTCATACCCCTCAGCCTGGGATTTTTCTAGCCGGAGCGGCCTTCCCTGCCAAACATGCTGAACGTCCAGCAATAGCTCCCAAACCGAAGCACCCAGCACCAAAAGACATACATGGCATCAAAACTCCTCATGGCATTTACAAGCAGCCCCACTGACCCAGAGTCTCAGGGCTTTATTCTGCGGAGAAAATCTCTTCATGTCCCTCAGCCTGGGATTTTTTCCCAACGCAACAGCCTTCCCTTCCAAACACACCAAACGTCCAGCAATAGCTCCCAAACCGAAGCAGCCAGCACCAAAAGACATACATGGCCTGAAACAGCCCCATGGAACATACAAGCAGCCCCTGAGACCCTGGGGCTCAGGGCTTTATTCTGCGGAGAAAACCTCTTCATGTCCCTCAGCCAGGGATTATTTCCTGCCGGAGCGGCCTTCCCTGACAAACGTGCCGAACGTCCAGCAATAGCTCCCAAACCAAAGCAGCCAACCAAAAAGATACATGGGCTGAAACAGCCCCATGGCACATAAAAGCAGCCACTGTGTCTTAGGGTCTCAGGGCTTTATTCTGCAGAGAAAACCTCTTCATGTCCCTCAGCCTGGGATTTTTTCCCGACAAATCGTCCTTCACTGCCAAACATGCCGAACGTACAGGAACAGCTCCCAAACCGAAGCAGCCAGCACCAAAAGATATACATGGCCTGAAACAGACCCATGGCACCTACAAGCAGCCCCACTGTCCAAGGGTCTCAGGGCTTTATTCTGCGGAGAAAACCTCTTCATTTCCCACAGCCTGGGATTTTTCTAGCCAGAACGGCCTTCACAGGAAAAAATGCTGAACGTCCAGCAAAAGCTCCCAAACCGAAGCAGCCAGCACCAAAAGATATACATGTCCTGAAACCACCCCATGGCACTTACAAGCAGCTTTTCTGACCCTGTGGCTCAGGGCTTTATTCTGTGGAGAAAAGCTCTTCATGTCCCTCAGACTGGGATTTACATAGCCGGAAGCGGCCTTCCATGGCAAAAATGCCGAACGTCCAGCAATAGCTCCCAAACCGAAGCAGCCAGCACCAAAAGACATACATGGCAGGAAACCACACCAGGGCACCTACAAGCAGCCACTGTTTCTTTGGGTCTCAGGGCTTTATTCTGCGGAGAAAACCTCTTCATATCCCTCAGTCTGGGATTTTTTCCCGACGCAGCGGCCTTCCCTGCCAAACATGTAGAACGTCCAGCAATATCTCCCAAACCGAAGCAGCCAGCACCTAAAGACACAGATGGTCTAAAACCACACCATGGCACCTACAACAAGCCCCTCTGACCCTGGGGCTCAGGACTTTATTCTGCGGAGATAACCTCTTCATGTCCCTCAGCCTGGGATTTTTTCCCGACGCATCGGCCTTCACTGCCAAACATGCCGAACGTCCAGCAATAGCTCCCAAACCAAAGCAGCCAGAACCAAAAGACATACATGGCCTGAAACAGCCCCATGGCACCTACAAGCAGCCCCTCTGACACATGGGCTAAGGGCTTTATACTGCGGAGAAAACCTCTTCATGTCCCTCAGCCTGGGTTTTTTTCCGGACGCAGCGTCCTTCCCTGCAAAACATGCCGAATGTCCAGCAATAGCTCCCAAACCGAACCAGCCAGCACCAAAAGACATACATGGCCTGAAAACGCCCGATGGCACCGACAGGTATCACCACTGACCCAGGGGCTCAGGGCTTTATTCTGCGGAGAAAACCTCTTCATGTCCCTCAGCCTGGGATTTTTTCCCGACGCAGCGTCCTTCCCTGCCAAACATGCAAAACGTCCAGGAATAGTTTCCAAACCGAAGCAGCCAGCACCAAAAGACATACATGGCCTGAAACCGCCCCATGGCAGCTACAAGTATCCCCACTAACTAAGGTGCTGAGGGCTTTATTCTGCGGAGAAAACCTCTTCATATCCCTCAGCCTGGGATTTTTCTAGCCTGAGCGGCCTTCCCTGCCAAACATGCCGAACGTCCAGCAATAGCTCCCAAACTTAAGCAGGCAGCACAAAAAGATACATGGCCTGAAACCGCCCCATGGCACCTCCAAGCAGCCCCTCTGACCCTGGGGCTCAGGGCTTTATTCTGCAGAGAAAACCTCTTCATGTCCCTCAGCCTGGGATTTTTCTAGCCAGAGAGGCCATCCATGCCAAACATGCCGAACGTCCAAGCAATAGCTCCCAAACCGAAGCAGCCAGCATCAAAAGACATACATGGCCTGAAACCACACCATGGCACCTACAAGTATCCCCACTGACCAAGGTGCTGAGGGCTTTATTCTGCGGAGAAAACCTCTTCATATCCCTCAGCCTGGGATTTTTCTAGACGGAGCGGCCTTCCCTGGCAAACATGCCGAACGTTCAGCAATAGCTCCCAAACCAAATCAGCCAGCTCCTAAAGACACAGATGGTCTAAAACCGCACCATGGCACCTACAATCAGCCCCTGAGACCCTGGGGTTCAGGGCTTTATTCTGCGGAGAAAACCTCTTCATGTCCCTCAGCCTGGGATTTTTCTAGCCAGAGTGGCCATCCATGCCAAACATGCCGAACGTCCAGCAATAACTCCCAAACCGAAGCAGCCAGCACCAAAGACATACATGGCCTGAAAACCGCCCATGGCACCTACAGGTATCCACACTGACCCTGGGGCTCACTGCTTTATTCTGTGGAGAAAACCTCTTCATTTCCCTCAGCCTGGGATTTTTTCCCAACGCAGCGGCCTTCCCTGCCAATCATGCCGAACGTCCAGCAATAGCTCCCAAACCGAAGCAACCAGCACAAAAAGACATACATGGCCGGAAACAGCCCCATGGCACCTACAATCAGACCCGGAGACCCTGGGGCTCAGGGCTTTATTAGCGGAGAAAACCTCTTCATGTCCCTCAGCCTGGGATTTACCTAGCCGGAGCGGCCTTCCATGCCAAACATGCCGAACGTCCAGCAATAGCTCCCAAACCGAAGCAGCCAGCACCAGAAGACATGCATGGCCTGAAACCACCCCATGGCACCTACAAGCAGCCACTGTGTCTTTGGGTCTCAGGGCTTTATTCTGCGGAGAAAACCTCTTCATGTCCCTCAGTCTGTGATTTTTTCCCGACGCAGCGGCCTTACCTGCCAAACATGCCGAACGTCCAGCAATAGCTCCCAAACCGAAGCAGCCAGCACCAAAAGACATACATGGCCTGAAAATGCCTAAGGGCATTTACAAACAGCCCCACTGACCCTTGTGCTCAGGGCGTTATTCTGCGGAGTAAACCTCTTCATGTCCCTCAGCCTAGGATTTTTCTAGCCGGAGCGGCCTTTTCTGCCAAACATGCCGAACGTCCAGCAATAGCTCCCAAATCAAAGCAGCCAGCACCTAAAGACACAGATGGTCTAAAACCGCCCCATGGCACCTACAAGCAGCTCCTGAGACCTTACTGCTCAGGGCCCTATTCGGCGGAGAAAACCTCTTCATGTACCTCAGCCTGGGATTTACATAGCCGGGGCGGCCTTCACTACCAAACATGCCGAACGTCCAGCAATAGCTCCCAAATAGAAGCAACCAGCATCAAAAGACATACATGGCCTGAAACCACCACATGGCACCTACAAGTATCCCCACTGACCAAGGTGCTGAGGGCTTTATTATGCAGAGAAAATCTCTTCATGTCCCTCAGCCTGGGATTTTTTCCCGACGCAACGGCCTTCCATGCCAAACATGCCGAACATCCAGCAATAGCTCCCAAACCGAAGCAGCCAGCACCAAAAAACATACATGGCCTGAAACCACACCAGGGCACCTACAAGCAGCCACTGTGTCTTTGGGTCTCAGGGCTTTATTCTGCGGAGAAAACCTCTTCATGTCCCTCAGTCTGTGATTTTTTCCCGACGCAGCGGCCTTCCCTGCCAAACATGCCGAACGTCCAGCAATAGCTCCCAAACAGAAGCAGCCAGCACCAAAAGACATACATGGCATGAAAATGCCTCAGGGCATTTACAACCAGCCTCTCTGACTCTGGGGTCAGGACTTTATTCTGCGGAGAAAACCGCTTCATGTCCATAAGCCTGGGATTTTTTCCTGACGCATCGGCCTTCCCTTCCAAACATGCCGAACGTCCAGCAATAGCTCCCAAAGAGAAGCAGCCAGCACCAAAAGACATACATGGCCTGAAACCGCCCCATGGCACCTACAAGCAGCCCCTGAGACCCTGGGGCTCAGGGCTTTATTCTGCTGAGAAAACCTCTTCATGTCCCTCAGCCTGGGATTTTTCTAGCCGGAGCTGCCTTCCCTGCCAAACATGCCGAACGTCCAGCAATAGCTCCTAAACCAAAGCAGCAAGCACCCAAAAGACATACATGGCCTGAAAACGCCCCATGGCACCTACAGGTATCCCCACTGACCCAGGGGCTCAGGGCTTTATACTGCGGAGTAAACCTCTTCATGGCCCTCAGCCTGGGATTTTTCTAGCTGGAGTGGCCTTCCCTGCCAAACATGCTGAACGTCCAGCAATAGCTCCCAAACCGAAGCAGCCAGCACCAAAAGACACACATGGCCTGAAACAGCCCCATGGCATCTACAAAGCAGCCCCACTGTCCAAGGGGCTAAGGGCTTTATTCTGCGGAGGAAACCTCTTCATGTCCCTCAGCCTGGGACTTTCCTAGCCGGAGCGGCCTTCCCTGCCAAACATGCTGAACGTCCAGCAATAGCTGCCAAACCGAAGCATCCAGCACCTAAAGACACAGATGGTCTAAAACCACACCATGGCACCTACAATCAGCCCCTGAGACCCTGGGGTTCAGGGCTTTATTCTGCGGAGAAAACCTCTTCATGTCCCTCAGCCTGGGATTTACCTAGCCGGAGCGGCCTTCCCTGCCAAACATGCCGAACGTCCAGCAATACCTCCGAAACCGAAGCACCCAGAACCAAAAGACATACATGGCCTGAAACCGCCCCATGGCACATACAAGCAGCTCCTGAGACCTTACTGCTCAGGGCTCTATTCGGCGGAGAAAACCTCTTCATGTACCTCAGCCTGGGATTTACATAGCCGGGGCGGCCTTCACTACCAAACATGCCGAACGTCCAGCAATAGCTCCCAAATAGAAGCAGCCAGCATCAAAAGACATACATGGCCTGAAAACGCCCCATGGCACCTACAGGTATCCCCACTGACCCAGGAGCTCAGGGCTTTATACTGCGGAGTAAACCTCTTCATGGCCCTCAGCCTGGGATTTTTCTAGCTGGAGCGGCCTTCCCTGCCAAACATGCTGAACGTCCAGCAATAGCTCCCAAACCAAAGCAGCAAGCACCCAAAAGACATACATGGCCTGAAAGAGCCCCATTGTACCTACAAGCAGCCCCTGTGACACAGGGTCTCAGGGCTTTATTCTGCAGAGAAAACCTCTTCATATCCCTCAGCCTGAGATTTTTTCCCGACGCAGCGTCCTTCCCTGCAAAACATGCCAAATATCCAGCAATAGCTCCCAAACCGAAGCACCCAGAACCAAAAGACATACATGGCCTGAAACCGCCCCATGGCACCTACAAGCAGCTCCTGAGACCTTACTGCTCAGGGCTCTATTCTGCGGAGAAAACCTCTTCATGTACCTCAGCCTGGGATTTACATAGCCGGGGTGGCCTTCACTACCAAACATGCCGAACGTCCAGCAATAGCTCCCAAATAGAAGCAGCCAGCATCAAAAGACATACATGGCCTGAAACAGCCCCATGGCACCTACAAGCAGCCCCACTGGCCCTGGGGCTCAGGGCTTTATTCTGCGGAGAAAACCTCTTCATGTCCTTCAGCCTGGGATTTATACCTAACGCAGCGGCCTTCCCTGCCAAATATGCCGAACGTCCAGCAATAGCTCCTAAACCGAAGCAGCCAACACCAAATGACATACATGGCCTGAAACCACCACATGGCACCTACAAGTATCCCCACTGACCAAGGTGCTGAGGGCTTTATTATGCAGAGAAAATCTCTTCATGTCCCTCAGCCTGGGATTTTTTCCCGACGCATCGGCCTTCCCTGGCAAACATGCCGAACGTACAGCAATAGCTCCCAAATAGAAGCAGCCAGCACCAAAAAATATACATGGCCTGAAACCGCCCCATGGCACCTACAAGTAGCCCCTGAGACCCTGGGGCTCAGGGCTTTATTCTGCTGAGAAAACCTCTTCATGTCCCTCAGCCAGGGATTTTATCCCGACGCAACGGCCTTCCATGCCAAACATGCCGAACGTCCAGCAATAGCTCCCAAACCGAAGCAGCCAGCACAGAAAGACATAGATGGCCTCAAAACCGCCCATGGTTTTCAGGTATCCCCACTGACCCAGGGTATCAGGGCTTTATTCTGTGGAGAAAACCTCTTCATGGCCCTCAGCCTGGGATTTTTCTAGCTGGAGCGGCCTTCCCTGCCAAACATGTTGAACGTCCAGCAATAGCTCCCAAACCGAAGCAGCCAGCACCAAAAGATATACATGGCCTGAAACCACCACATGGCACCTACAAGCAGCTTTTCTGACCATGGGGCTCAGGGCTTTCTTCTGCGGAGAAAACCTCTTCATGTCCCTCAGCCTGGGATTTTTTCCCGACGCAGCGGCCTTCCCTGCCAAACATGCCGAACGTCCAGCAATAGCTCCCAAACAGAAGCAGCCAGCAAAAAAAGACATACATGGCCTGAAACCGCCCCCCGGCACCTACAAGTTTCCCCACTGACCAAGGTGCTGAGGGCTTTATTCTGCGGAGAAAACCTCTTCATGTCCCTCAGCCTGGGTTTTTTTCCCGACGCATCGGCCTTCCCTTCCAAACATGCCGAACGTCCAGCAATAGCTCACAAAGAGAAGCAGCCAGCACCAAAAGACATACATGGCCTGAAACCGCCCCATGGCACCTACAGCAGCCCCTGAGACCCTGGGGTTCAGGGCTTTATTCTGCGGAGAAAACCTCTTCATGTCCCTCAGCCTGGGATTTTATCCCGACGCAACGGCCTTCCATGCCAAACATGCCGAACGTCCAGCAATAGCTCCCAAACCAAAGCAGCCAGCACAAAAAGACATAGATGGCCTGAAAACCGCCCATGGTTTTCAGGTATCCCCACTGACCCAGGGTATCAGGGCTTTATTCTGTGGAGAAAACCTCTTCATATCCCTCAGCCTGGGATTTTTCTAGCTGGAGCGGCCTTCCCTGCCAAACATGCTGAACGTCCAGCAATAGCTCCCAAACCGAAGCAGCCAGCACCAAAAGACATACATGTCCTGAAACCACACCAGGGCACCTACAAGCAGCCACTGTGTCTTTGGGTCTCAGGGCTTTATTCTGCGGAGAAAACCTCTTCATGTCCCTCAGTCTGTGATTTTTTCCCGACGCAGCGTCCTTCCCTGCCAAACATGCCGAACGTCCAGCAATATCTCCCAAACAGAAGCAGCCAGCACCAAAAGACATACATGGCATGAAAATGCCTCAGGGCATTTACAACCAGCCCCTCTGAACCTGGGGCTCAGGACTTTATTCTGCGGAGAAAACCGCTTCATGTCCATAAGCCTGGGATTTTTTCCCAACGCAGTGGACTTCCCTGCCAAACATGCCGAACGTCCAGCAATACCTCCCAAACCGAAGCAGCCAGCAACAAAAGATATACATGGCCTGAAACCGCCCCATAGCACCTACAAGTTTCCCCACTGACCAAGGTGCTGAGGGCTTTATTCTTTATGAGAAAACCTCTTCATGTCCCTCAGCCTGGGTTTTTTTCCCAACGCATCGGCCTCCCCTTCCAAACATGCCGAACGTCCAGCAATAGCTCCCAAAGAGAAGCAGCCAGCACCAAAAGACATATATGGCCTGAAACAGCCCCATGGCACCTACAAGCAGCCCCTGAGACCCTGGGGCTCAGGGCTTTATTCTGCTGAGAAAACCTCTTCATGTCCCTCAGCCTGGGATTTTTCTAGCCGGAGCGGCCTTCCCTGCCAAACATGCCGAACGTCCAGCAATAGCTCGTAAACCAAAGCAGCAAGCACCCAAAAGACATACATGGCCTGAAAACGCCCCATGGCACCTACAGGTATCCTCACTGACCCAGGGGCTCAGGGCTTTATACTGCGGAGTAAACCTCTTCATGGCCCTCAGCCTGGGATTTTTCTAGCTGGAGCGGCCTTCCCTGCCAAACATGCCGAACGTCCAGCAATAGCTCCCAAACCGAAGCAGCCAGCACCAAAAGACATACATGGCCTGAAACAGCCCCATTGTACCTACAAGCAGCCCTTGTGACACAGGGTCTCAGGGCTTTATTCTGCGGAGAAAACCTCTTCAAATCCCTCAGCCAGAGATTTTTTCCCGACGCAGCGTCCTTCCCTGCAAAACATGCTGAACGTCCAGCAATAGCTCCCAAACCGAAGCATCCAGCACCAAAAGATATACATTGCCTGAAACAGCCCCATGGCACCTACAAAGCAGCCCCACTGTACAAGGGGCTCAGGGCTTTATTCTGCGGAGGAAACCTCTTCATGTCCCTCAGCCATGGACTTTCCTAGCCGGAGCGGCCTTCCCTGTCAAACATGCTGAACGTCCAGCAATAGCTCCCAAACCGAAGCAGCCAGCACCTAAAGACACAGATGGTCTAAAAGCACACCATGGCACCTACAATCAGCCCCTGAGACCCTGGGGTTCAGGGCTTTATTCTGCAGAGAAAACCTCTTCATGTCCCTCAGCCTGGGATTTACCTAGCCAGAGCGGCCTTCCCTGCCAAACATGCCGAACGTCCAGCAATACCTCCGAAACCGAAGCACCCAGAACCAAAAGACATACATGGCCTGAAACCGCCCCATGGCACCTACAAGCAGCTCCTGAGACCTTACTGCTCAGGGCTCTATTCGGCGGAGAAAACCTCTTCATGTACCTCAGCCTGGGATTTACATAGCCGGGGCGGCCTTCACTACCAAACATGCCGAACGTCCAGCAATAGCTCCCAAATAGAAGCAGCCAGCATCAAAAGACATACATGGCCTGAAACAGCCCCATGGCACCTACAAGCAGCCCCACTGGCCCTGGGGCTCAGGGCTTTATTCTGCGGAGAAAACCTCTTCATGTCCTTCAGCCTGGGATTTATTCCTAACGCAGCGGCCTTCCCTGCCAAATATGCCGAACGTCCAGCAATAGCTCCTAAACCGAAGCAGCCAATACCAAATTACATACATGGCCTGAAACCACCACATGGCACCTACAAGTACCCCCACTGACCAAGGTGCTGAGGGCTTTATTATGCAGAGAAAATCTCTTCATGTCCCTCAGCCTGGGATTTTTTCCCGACGCATCGGCCTTCCATGCCAAACATGCCGAACGTACAGCAATAGCTCCCAAATAGAAGCAGACGGCACCAAAAAACATACATGGCCTGAAACAGCCCCATGACACCTACAAGCAGCCCCTGAGACCCTGGGTGTCAGGGATTTATTCTGCGGAGAAAACCTCTTCATGTCCCTCAGCCTGGGATTTACCTAGCCGGAGCGGCCTTCCATGCCAAAAATGCCGAACGTCCAGCAATAGCTCCCAAACCGAAGCAGCCAGCACCAAAAGACATACATTGCCTGAAACCACACCAGGGCACCTACAAGCAGCCACTGTGTCTTTGGGTCTCAGGGCTTTATTCTGCGGAGAAAACCTCTTCATGTCCCTCAGTCTGTGATTTTTTCCCGACGCAGCGGCCTTCCCTGCCAAACATGCCGAACGTCCAGCAATAGCTCCCAAACAGAAGCAGCCAGCACCAAAAGACATACATGGCATGAAAATGCCTCAGGGCATTTACAACCAGCCCCTCTGACCCTGGGGCTCAGGACTTTATTCTGCGGAGAAAACCGCTTCATGTCCATAAGCCTGGGATTTTTTCCCAACGCAGTGGACTTCCCTGCCAAACATGCCGAACGTCCAGCAATAGCTCCCAAACCGAAGCAGCCAGCAACAAAAGACATACATGGCCTGAAACCGCCCCATGGCACCTACAAGCAGCCCCACTGGCCCTGGGGCTCAGGGCTTTATTCTGCGGAGAAAACCTCTTCATGTCCTTCAGCCTGGGATTTATTCCTAACGCAGCGGCCTTCCCTGCTAAATATGCCGAACGTCCAGCAATAGCTCCTAAACCGAAGCAGCCAACACCAAATGACATACATGGCCTGAAACCACCACATGGCACTTATAAGTATCCCAACTGACCAAGGTGCTGAGGGCTTTATTATGCAGAGAAAATCTCTTCATGTCCCTCAGCCTGGGATTTTTTCCCGACGCATCGGCCTTCCCTGGCAAACATGCCGAACGTACAGCAATAGCTCCCAAATAGAAGCAGCCAGCACAAAAAAATATACATGGCCTGAAATCGCCCCATGGCACCTAAAAGCAGCCCCTGAGACCCTGGGGCTCAGGGTTTTATTCTGCAGAGAAAACCTCTTCATGTCCCTCAGCCTGGGATTTTATCCCGACGCAACGGCCTTCCATGCCAAACATGCCGAACGTCCAGCAATAGCTCCCAAACCGAAGCAGCCAGCACAAAAAGACATAGATGGCCTGAAAACCGCCCATGGTTTTCAGGTATCCCCACTGACCCAGGGTATCAGGGCTTTATTCTGTGGAGAAAACCGCTTCATGTCCCTCAGCCTGGGATTTTTCTAGCCGGAGCGGCCTTCCCTGCCAAACATGCCGAACGTCCAGCAATAGCTCCCAAACCGAAGAAGCCAACACCAAATGACATAGATGGCCTGAAAGAGCCCCATGGCACCTACAAGAAGCCCCTGAGACCCTGGGGCTCAGGGCTTTATTCTGCTGAGAAAACCACTTCATGTCCTTCATCCTGGGATTTTTTCCCGACCCAGCGTCCTTCCCTGCCAAACATGCAAATCGTCCAGGAATAGTTTCCAAAACGAAGCAGCCAGCAACAAAAGACATACATGGCCTGAAACAGGCCCATGGCACCTACAAGAATCCCCACTAACCAAGGTGCTGAGGGCTTTATTCTGCGCAGAAAAGCTCTTCATATCCCTCAGCCTGGGTTTTTTCTAGCCGGAGCGACCTTCCCTGCCAAACATGCTGAACGTCCAGCAATAGCTCACCAACCGAAGCAGCCAACACCAAAAGACATACATGGCCTGAAACCACACCATGGCACCTACAAGCAGCCACTGTGTCTTTGGGTCTCAGGGCTTTATTCTGCGGAGAAAACCTCTTCATGTCCCTCAGCCTGGGATTTTATCCCGACACGGTGGCCTTCCCTGCCAAACATGCCAAACGTCCAGCAATAGCTCCCAAACCAAAGCAGCCAGCACCAAAAGACATGCATGACCTAAAAACCGCCCATGGCACCTACAGGTATCCCCACTGACCCAGGGTCTCAGGGCTTTATTCTGTGGAGAAAACCGCTTCATGTCCCTCAGCCTGGGATTTTTCTAGCTGGAGCGGCCTTCCCTGCCAAACATGCTGAACGTCCAGCAATAGCTCCCAAACCGAAACAGCCAGCACCAAAAGACATACATGGCCTGAAACAGCCCCATGGCACCTACAAGCAGCCACTGTGTCTTTGGGTCTCAGGGCTTTATTCTGCGGAGAAAACCTCTTCATGTCCCTCAGCCTGGGATTTTATCCCGACACGGTGGCCTTCCCTGCCAAACATGCCGAACGTCCAGCAATAGCTCCCAAACCAAAGCAGCCAGCACCAAAAGACATGCATGACCTAAAAACCGCCCATGGCACCTACAGGTATCCCCACTGACCCAGGGTCTCAGGGCTTTATTCTGTGGAGAAAACCTCTTCATGTCCCTCAGCCTGGGATTTTTCTAGCTGGAGCGGCCTTCCCTGCCAAACATGCTGAACGTCCAGCAATAGCTCCCAAACCGAAATAGCCAGCACCAAAAGACATACATGGCCTGAAACAGCCCCATGGCACCTACAAGTATCCCACCTAACCAAGGTGCTGAGGGCTTTATTTTGCGGAGAAAACCTCTTCATATCCCTCAGCCTGGGATTTTTCTAGCCGGAGCGTCCTTCCCTGCCAAACATGCCGAACGTCCAGCAATAGCTCCCAAACCGAAGCAGCCAGCACAAAAAGACATAGATGGCCTGAAAACCGCCCATGGTTTTCAGGTATCCCCACTGACCCAGGGTATCAGGGCTTTATTCTGTGGAGAAAACCGCTTCATGTCCCTCAGCCTGGGATTTTTCTAGCCGGAGCGGCCTTCCCTGCCAAACATGCCGAACGTCCAGCAATAGCTCCTAAACCAAATCGGCAAGCACCCAAAAGACATACATGGCCTGAAAACGCCCCATGGCACCTACAGGTATCCCCAATGACCCAGGGGCTCAGGGCTTTATACTGCGGAGTAAACCTCTTCATGTCCCTCAGCCTGGGATTTTTTCCCGACGCAGCGTCCTTCCCTGCCAAACATGCAAATCGTCCAGGAATAGTTTCCAAACCGAAGCAGCCAGCACCAAAAGACATACATGGCCTGAAACAGCCCCATGGCACCTACAAGTATCCCCACTAACCAAGGTGCTGAGGGCTTTATTCTGCGGAAGAAACCTCTTCATGTCCCTCAGCCTGGGATTTTTTCCTAACGCAGCGGCCTTCCCTGCCAAATACGCCGAACGTCCAGCAATAGCTCCTAAACCGAAGAAGCCAACACCAAATGACATACATGGCCTGAAAGAGCCCCATGGCACCTACAAGAAGCCCCTGAGACCCTGGGGCTCAGGGCTTTATTCTGCTGAGAAAACCACTTCATGTCCTTCATCCTGGGATTTTTTCCCGACGCAGCGTCCTTCCCTGCCAAACATGCTGAACGTCCAGCAATAGCTCACCAACCGAAGCAGCCAACACCAAAAGACATACATGGCCTGAAACCACACCATGGCACCTACAAGCAGCCACTGTGTCTTTGGGTCTCAGGGCTTTATTCTGCGGAGAAAACCTCTTCATGTCCCTCAGCCTGGGATTTTATCCCGACACGGTGGCCTTCCCTGCCAAACATGCCGAACGTCCAGCAATAGCTCCCAAACCAAAGCAGCCAGCACCAAAAGACATGCATGACCTAAAAACCGCCCATGGCACCTACAGGTATCCCCACTGACCCAGGGTCTCAGGGCTTTATTCTGTGGAGAAAACCGCTTCATATCCCACAGCCTGGGATTTTTCTAGCTGGAGCGGCCTTCCCTGCCAAACATGCTGAACGTCCAGCAATAGCTCCCAAACCGAAGCAGCCAGCACCAAAAGACATACATGGCCTGAAACAGCCCCATGGCACCTACAAGCAGCCACTGTGTCTTTGGGTCTCAGGGCTTTATTCTGCGGAGAAAACCTCTTCATGTCCCTCAGCCTGGGATTTTATCCCGACACGGTGGCCTTCCCTGCCAAACATGCCGAACGTCCAGCAATAGCTCCCAAACCAAAGCAGACAGCACCAAAAGACATGCATGACCTAAAAACCCCCCATGGCACCTACGAGTATCCCCACTGACCCAGGGTCTCAGGGCTTTATTCTGTGGAGAAAACCTCTTCATGTCCCTCAGCCTGGGATTTTTCTAGCTGGAGCGGCCTTCCCTGCCAAACATGCTGAACGTCCAGCAATAGCTCCCAAACCGAAACAGCCAGCACCAAAAGACATACATGGCCTGAAACAGCCCCATGGCACCTACAAGCAGCCCCTGTGACACAGGGTCTCAGGGCTTTATTCTGCGGAGAAAACCTCTTCATGTCCCTCAGCTTGTGATTTACCTAGCCGGAGCGGCCTTCCCTGCCAAACATGCCGAACGTCCAGCAATAGCTCCCAAACAGAAGCAGCCAGCACCAAAAGATATACATGGCCTGAAAATGCCTCAGGGCATTTACAACCAGCCCCTCTGACCCTGGGGCTCAGGACTTTATTCTGCGGAGAAAACCGATTCATGTCCATCAGCCTGGGATTTTTTCCCAACGCAGTGGACTTCCCTGCCGAACATGCCGAACGTCCAGCAATAGCTCCCAAACCGAAGCAGCCAGCAACAAAAGACATACATGGCCTGAAACCGCCCCATGGCACCTACAAGTATCCCCACTGACCAAGGTGCTGAGGGCTTTATTCTGCGGAGGAAACCTCTTGATGTCCCTCAGCCTGGGATTTTTTCCCGACGCATCGGCCTTCCCTTCCTAACATGCCGAACGTCCAGCAATAGCTCCCAAATAGAAGCAGCCAGCACCAAACGACATACATGGCCTGAAACCACCCCATGGCACCTACAAGGATCCCCTGAGGCCCTGGGGCTCAGAACTTTATTCTGCGGAAGAAACCTCTTCATGTCCCTCAGCCAGGGATTTTTCTAGCCGGAGCGGCCTTCACAGTAAAACATGCTGAACGTCCAGCAATACCTCCCAAACCGAAGCAGCCAGCACCAAAAGACATACATGGCCTGAAACCGCCCCATGGCACCTACAATCAGCCCCTGAGACCCTGGGGCTCAGGGTTTTCTTCTGCGGAGAAAACCTCTTCATGTCCCTCAGCCTGGGATTTTTCTAGCCGGAGCGGCCTTCCCTGCCAAACATGCCGAACGTCCAGCAATAGCTCCCAAACCGAAGCAGCCAGCACCAAAAGACATACATGGCCTGAAACAGCCCCATGGCACCTACAAGTATCCCACCTAACCAAGGTGCTGAGGGCTTTATTTTGCGGAGAAAACCTCTTCATATCCCTCAGCCTGGGATTTTTCTAGCCGGAGCGTCCTTCCCTGCCAAACATGCCGAACGTACAGCAATAGCTCCCAAACCGAAGCAGCCAGAACCTAAAGACACAAATGGTCTAAAACAGCCCCATGGCACCTACAAGTATCCCCAGTAACCAAGGTGCTGAGGGCTTTATTCTGCGGAGAAAACCTCTTCATGTCCCTCAGCCTGGGATTTTTTCCCGACGCATCGGCCTTCCCTGCCAAACATGCCGAACGTCCAGCAATAGCTCCCAAACCGAAGCAGCCAGCACCAAAAGACATACATGTCCTGAAACCGCCCCATGGCACCTACAAGCAGCTCCTGAAACCTTGCTGCTCAGGACTTTATTCTGCGCAGAAAAACTCTTCATGTCCCTCAGCCTGGGATTTTTTCCCGACGCAGCGTCCTTCCCTGCAAAACATGCCGAACGTCCAACAATAGCTCCCAAACCGAAGGACCTAGCACCAAAAGACATACATGGGCAGACATCGCCCCAAGGCACCTACAAATATCCCCACTGTCCCAGGGTCTCAGGGCTTTATTCTGCGGAGAAAACCTCTTCATGTCCCTCAGCCTGGCATTTTTTCCCGAAGCAGCGGCCTTCCCTGTCAAACATGCCAAATGTCCACCAATAGCTCCCAAAACGAAGCAGCCAGCACCAAACGACATATATGGCCTGAAACAGCCCCATGGCACCTACAAGAATCCCCTCTGACCCTGGGGTTCAGGGCTTTATTCTGTGGAGAAAACCTCTTCATGTCCCTCAGCTTGGGATTTTCCTAGCCGGAGCGGTCTTCCCTGCCAAAAATGCCGAACGTCCAGCAATAGCTCCCAAACCGAAGCAGCCACCACCAAAAGACATACATGGCCTGAAATATCCCTATGGCTCCTACAAGCAGTCATTCTGTCTCTGGGTCTCAGGGCTTTATTCTGTGGAGAAAACCTCTTCATGTCCCTAAGCCTGGGATTTTTCTAGCCGGAGCGGCCTTCCCTGCCAAACATGCCGAACGTCCAGCAATAGCTCCCAAACTGAAGCAGCCAGCACCAAAAGACATACATGGCCTGAAACCGCCCCATGGCACCTACAAGCAGCCCCACTGACCAAGGGGCTCAGGGATTTATTCTGCGGAGAAAACCTCTTCATGTCCCTCAGCCTCGGATTTTTCTAGCCAGAGCGGCCTTCACAGTAAAACATGCTGAACGTCCAGCAATAGCTCCCAAACCGAAGCAGCCAGCACCAAAAGACATACATGGCCTGAAACCACACCGTGGCACCTACAAGCAGCTTTTCTGACCCTCGGGCTCAGGGCTTTCTTCTGCGGAGAAAATGTCTTCATGTCCCAAACCGAAGAAGCCAGCACCAAAAGACATACATGGCCTGAAATCGCCCCATGCCACCTACAATCAGCCACTGTGTCTTTGGGTCTCAGGACTTTATTCTGCGGAGAAAACCTCTTCATGTCCCTCAGCCTGGGATATTTTCCCAACGCAGCAGATTTCCCTGCAAAACATGCCGTACGTCCAGCAATAGATCCCAAATCGAAGCAGCCAGCACCAAAACACATACATGGCCTGAAACCGCCCCACGGCACCTACAAGCAGCCCCACTGACCCTTGGGCTCAGGGCTTTATTCTGCGGAGAAAAACTCTTCATGTCCCTCAGCCTGGGATTTTCCTAGTCGCAGCGGCCTTCCATGCCAAACATGCCGAACGTCCAGCAATAGCTCCAAAACCGAAGCAGCCAGCACCAAAAGACATACATGGCCTGAAACCACACCATGACACCTACAAGCAGCCCTCCTGACCCTGGGGCTCAGGGCTTTATTCTGCGGAGAAAATCTCTTCATATCCCTCAGCCTTGGATTTTTTTCCCAACGCAACAGCCATCCCTTCCAAACATGCCGAACATCCAGCAATAGCTCCCAAATCGAAGCAGCCAGCACCAAAAGACATACATTGTCTGAAACAGCCCCATGGCACCTACAAGCAGCCCCACTGTCCCTGGGGCTCAGGGCTTCATTCTGCGGAGAAAACCTCTTCATGTCCCTCAGCCTAGGATTTTTTCCCATCCGAACGGCCTTCCCTTCTAACCATGCCGAACGTCCAGCAATAGCTCCCAAACCGAAGCAGCCAGCACCAAAAGACATACATGGCCTGAAACCTCCCCATGGCACCTACAAGCACCTCCTGAGACCTTGCTGCTCAGGGCTTTATACTGCGGAGAAAACCTCTTCATGTCCCTCAGCCTCGGATTTTTCTAGTCGGAGCGGCCTTCCCTGCAAAATATGCCAAACATCCAGCAATAGCTCCCAAACCGAAGCAGCCAGCACCAAAAGTTATTCATGGCCTGAAAACGCCTCATGGCATTTACAAGCAGCCCCACTGACGCTTGGGCTTAGGGCTTTCTTCTGCGGAGAAAACCTCTTAATGTCCCTCAGCCTGGGATTTTTCTATCTGGAGAGGCCATTACTTCTAAACATGCCGAACATCCAGGAATAGATCCCAAACCGAAGCAGCCAGCACCAAAAAGACATACATGGCCTGAAACCACACTGGGCACCTACAAGCAGACCCTCTGACCCTGGGGCTCAGGTATTTATTCTGCGGAGAAAAACTCTTCATGTCCCTCTGCTTGGATTTTCCTAGTCGGAGCGGCCTTCCGTGCCAAATATGACAAACGTCCATCAATAGCTCCCAAACAGAAGCAGCCAGCACCAAAAGACATACATGGCCTGAAACCGCCCCATGACACCTACAAGCAGCTAGTGAGACACTGGGGCTCAAGGATTTATTCTGCGGAGAAAACCTCTTCATGTCCCTCAGCCTGGCATTTTTTCCCGAAGCAGCGGCCTTCCCTGCCAAACATGCTGAACTTCCAGCAATAGCTCCCAAACCGAAGCAGCCAGCACCAAAAGACATACATAGCCTGAAAGAGGCCATGGCACCTATAAACAGCCACTCTGACCCTGGGGCTCAGGGCTTTATACTGCGGAGAAAACCTCTTCATGTCCCTAAGTTTGGGATATTTTCCCAACGCAGCGGACTTCCCTGCGAAACATGCCAAACCTCCAGCAATAGCTCCCAAACCGAAGCAGCCAGCATCAAAAGACATACATGGCCTGAAACAGCCCCATGGCACAAATAAGCAGCCACTCTGACCCTGGGGCTCAGGGCTTTATTCTGCGGAGAAAACCTCTTCATGTCCCTCAGCCTGGGATTTTTCTAGCTGGAGAGGCCTTCCCTGCCAAACATGCCGAACGTCCAGCAATAGCTCCCAAACCGAAGCAGCCAGCACCAAAAGACATACATGGCCTGAAACCGCCCCATGGTACCTACAATCAGCCCCTGAGACCCTGGGGCTCAGGGCTTTACTCTGCGGAGAAAACCTCTTCATGTCCCTCAGCCTGGGATTTACCTAGCCGGAGCGGCCTTCCCTGCCAAACATGCCAAACGTCCAGCAATATCTCCCAAACCAAAGCAGCCAGCGCCAAAAGAGATACATAACCTGAAACCGCCCCATGGCACCTACAAGCAGCCACTCTGACTCTGGGGCTCAGGGCTTTATTCTGCAGAGAAAACCTCTTCATGTCCCTCAGCCTGGGATTTTTCTAGCCCGAGCGGCCCTCCCTGTAAAACATGCCGAACGTCCAGCAATAGATCCGAAACCGAAGCAGCCAACACCAAAAGACATATATAGCCTGAAACCGCCCCATGGCACCTGCAAGAAGCGCCTCTGACCCAGGTGCTCAGGGCTTTATTCTGCGGAGGAATCATCTTCATGTCCCTCAGCCTGGGATTTTTTCCCATTCGAACTGCCTTCCCTTCTAAACATGCCGAACGTCCAGCAATAGCTCTCAAACCGAAGCAGCCAGCACCAAAAGATATACATGGCCTTAAAACACCTCATGGCATTTACAAGCAGCCCCACTGACCATGGGTCTCAGGGCTTTATTCTGCGGACAAAACCTCTTCATGTCCCTCAGCCTGGGATTTTTTCCCAACGCAGCGGACTTCCCTGCCAAACATACCAAACATCCAGCAATAGCTCCCAAACCGAAGCAGCCAGCACCAAAAGACATACATAGCCTGAAACAGGCTCATGGCACCTACAAGCAGCCACTCTGACCATGGTGCTCAGGGCTTTATTCTGCGGAGAAAACCTCTTCATGTCCCTCAGCCTGGGATTTTTCTAGCCGGAGCGGTCCTCCCTGCCAAACGTGCTGAACATCCAGCAATAGCTCCCAAACTGAAGCAGCCAGCGCCTAAAGACACAGATGGTCTAAAACCGCACCATGGCACCTACAATCACCCCTGAGACCCTGGGGTTCAGGGCTTTATTCTGCGGAGAAAACCTCTTCATGTCCCTCAGCCTGGGATTTACCTAGCCGGAGCTGTCTTCACTGCCAAACATGCCGAACGTCCAGCAATAGTTCCCAAACCGAAGCATCGAACACCAAAAGACATACATGGCCTGAAACAGCCCCATGGCACATAAAAGCAGCCACTGTGTCTTTGGGTCTCAGGGCTTTATTCTGCGGAGAAAACCTCTTCATGTCCCTCATCTTGGGATTTTTTCCCGACGCAGCATCCTTCCCTGCCAAATATGCCAAATGTCCAGCAATAGCTCCCAAACAGAAGAAGCCAGCACCAAAAGACATACATTGCCTGAAAGACCCCATGGCACCTACAAGCAGCCCCACTGACAGAGGGGATCAGGGCTTTATTCTGCGGAGAAAACTTCTTCATGTCCCTCAGCCTGGGATTTTTCTAGCCGGAGCGGCCATCACAGTAAAACATGCTGTACGTCCAGCAATAGCTCCCAAACCGAAGCAGCCAGCACCAAAGACATACATGGCCTGAAACCACCCCATGGCACCTACAAGCAGCTTTTCTGACCCTGGGGCTCAGGGCTTTCTTCTGCTGAGAAAACCTCTTCATGTCCCTCAGCCTGGGATTTTTTCCCAACGCAGCGGACTTCCCTGCCAAACATGCCGAACGTCCAGCAATAGCTCTCAAACCGAAGCAGCCAATACCAAAAGACATACATGGCCTGAAAACGCCTCATGGCATTTCCAAGCAGCCCCTCTGACCCTGGTGCTCAGGTCTTTATTATGCGGAGAAAACCTCTTCATGTCCCTCAGCCTGGGATTTTCCTAGTCGGAGCGGCCTTCCCTGCCAAACATGCCAAATGTCCAGCAATAGCTCCCAAACCGAAGCAGCCAGCACGAAAAGACATACATGGCCTGAAACCGCCCCACGGCACCTACAAGCAACCCCACTGACCATGGGTCTCAGGGCTTTATTCTGCGGAGAAAACCTCTTCATGTCCCTCAGCCTGGGATTTTTTCCGAACGCAGCGGACTTCCCTGCCAAACATGCCGAACGTCCAGCAATAGCTCCCAAACTGAAGCAGCCAGCACCAAAAGACATACATAGCCTCAAACAGCCCCATGGCACATACAAGCACGCACTCTGACCCTGGGGCTCAGGGCTTTATTCTGCGGAGAAAACCTCTTCATGTCCCTCAGCCTGGGATTTTTCTAGCCGGAGCGGTCCTCCCTGCCAAACATGCCGAACGTCCAGCAATAGCTCCCAAACCGAAGCAGCCAGCACCAAAAGACATATATGGACTGAAACCACACCAGGGCACCTACAAGCAGCCACTGTGTCTTTGGGTCTCAGGGCTTTATCCTGCGGAGAAAACCTCTTCATGTCCCTCAGCCTGGGATTTTTTCCCGACGCAGCGGACATCCCTGCCAAACATGCCGAACATCCAGCAATAGCTCCCAAACCGAAGCAGCCAGCACCAAAAGACATACATGGCCTGAAAATGCCTCAGGGCATTTACAAACAGCCCCACTGACCCTTGTGCTCAGGGAGTTATTCTGCGGAGAAAACCTCTTCATGTCCTCAGCCGAGATTTTTCTACCTGGAGAGGCCATTCCTTCTAAACATGCCGAAAGTCCAGCAACAGATCCCAAACCGAAACAGCCAGAACCAAAACACATACATGGCCTGAAACCACCCCATGGCACGCACAAGCTGCCCCTGAGACCCTGGGGCTCAGGGCTTTATTCTGCGGAGAAAAACTCTTCATGTCCCTCAGCCTGGGATTTTTCTAGTTGGAGCGGCCTTCCGCGCCAAACATGCCGAACGTCCAGCAATAACTCCAAAACCGAAGCAGCCAGCACCAAAAGACATACATGGCCTGAAAACGCCCCATGGCACCTACAAGTATCCCCACTGATCCAGGGTCTAAGGGTTTTATTCTGCGGAGTAAACCTCTTCATGTCCCTCAGCCTGGGATTTTTTCCCGACGCAGCGTCCTTCCCTGCCAAACATGCAAAAGGTCCAGGAATAGTTTCCAAACCGAAGCAGCCAGCACCAAAAGACATACATGGCCTGAAACAGCCCCATGGCACCTACAAGTATCCCCACTAACCAAGGTGCTGAGGGCTTTATTCTGCGGAGAAAACCTCTTCATGACCCTCAGCCTGGGATTTTTCTAGCCGGAAGCGGCCTTCTCTTGCAAACATGCTAACGTCCAGAAATAGCTCCCAAACCGAAGCAGCCAGAAACAAAAGACATACATGGCCTGAAACCACCCCATGGCACCTACAAGTATCCCCACTGACCAAGGTGATGAGGGCTTTATTCCGCGGAGAAAACCTCCTAATGTCCCTCAGCCTGGGATTTTTTCCCGACGCATCGGCCTTCACTGCAAAACATGCCGAATGTCCAGCAATAGCTCCCAAACCGAAGCAGCCAGCACCAAAAGACATACATGGCCTAAAAACGCCCCATGTCACCTACAGGTATCCCCACTGACCCAGTGACTCAGGGCTTTATTCTGCGGAGTAAACCTCTTCATGTCTCTCAGCCTGGGATTTTTTCCCGACGCAGCGTCCTTCCCTGCCAAACATGCAAAACGTCCAGGAATAGTTTCCAAACCGAAGCAGCCAGCACAAAAATACATACATGGCCTGAAACAGCCCCATGGCACCTACAAGTATCCACACTAACCAAGGTGCTGAGGGGTTTATTCTGCAGAGAAAACCTCTTCATATCCCTCAGCCTGGGATTTTTCTAGTCGGAGCGGCCTTCCCTGCCAAACATGCCGAACGTCCAGCAATAGCTTCCAAACCGAAGCAGCCAGCATCAAAAGACATACATGGCCTGAAACAGCCCCATGGAACCTACAAGCAGCTCCTGACACCTTACTGCTCAGGGCTTTATTCTGCGGAGAAAACCTCTTCATGTACCTCAGCCTTGGATTTATATAGCCGGAGCGGCCTTCCCTGCCGAACATGCCGAACATCCAGCAATAGCTCCCAAACCGAAGCAGCCAGCATCAAAAGACATACATGGCCTGAAACAGCCCCATGGCACCTAACAGCAGCCTCTGAGACCCTGGGGCTCAGGGATTTCTTCTGCGGAGAAAACCTCATCATGTCCTTCAGCCTGGGATTTTATCCCGACGCAGCGGCCTTCCCTGCCAAACATGCCGAACGTCCAGCAATAGCTCCCAAATAGAAGCAGCCAGCATCAAAAGACATACATGGCCTGAAACAGCCCCATGGCACCTACAAGCAGCCCCACTGGCCCTGGGGCTCAGGGCTTTATTCTGCGGAGAAAACCTCTTCATGTCCTTCAGCCTGGGATTTATTCCTAACGCAGCGGCCTTCCCTGCCAAATATGCCGAACGTCCAGCAATAGCTCCTAAACCGAAGCAGCCAATACCAAATGACATACATGGCCTGAAACCACCACATGGCACCTACAAGTATCCCCACTGACCAAGGTGCTGAGGGCTTTATTATGCAGAGAAAATCTCTTCATGTCCCTCAGCCTGGGATTTTTTCCCGACGCATCGGCCTTCCATGCCAAACATGCTGAACGTACAGCAATAGCTCCCAAATAGAAGCAGACGGCACCAAAAAACATACATGGCCTGAAACAGCCCCATGACACCTACAAGCAGCCCCTGAGACCCTGGGTCTCAGGGATTTATTCTGCGGAGAAAACCTCTTCATGTCCCTCAGCCTGGGATTTACCTAGCCGGAGCGGCCTTCCATGCCAAAAATGCCGAACGTCCAGCAATAGCTCCCAAACCGAAGCAGCCAGCACCAAAAGACATACATTGCCTGAAACCACACCAGGGCACCTACAAGCAGCCACTGTGTCTTTGGGTCTCAGGGCTTTATTCTGCGGAGAAAACCTCTTCATGTCCCTCAGTCTGTGATTTTTTCCCGACGCAGCGGCCTTCCCTGCCAAACATGCCGAACGTCCAGCAATAGCTCCCAAACCGAAGCAGCCAGCACCAAAAGACATACATGGCATGAAAATGCCTCAGGGCATTTACAACCAGCCCCTCTGACCCTGGGGCTCAGGACTTTATTCTGCGGAGAAAACCGCTTCATGTCCATAAGCCTGGGATTTTTTCCCAACGCAGTGGACTTCCCTGCCAAACATGCCGAACGTCCAGCAATAGCTCCCAAACCGAAGCAGCCAGCAACAAAAGACATACATGGCCTGAAACCGCCCCATGGCACCTACAAGCAGCCCCACTGGCCCTGGGGCTCAGGGCTTTATTCTGCGGAGAAAACCTCTTCATGTCCTTCATCCTGGGATTTATTCCTAACGCAGCGGCCTTCCCTGCTAAATATGCCGAACGTCCAGCAATAGCTCCTAAACCGAAGCAGCCAACACCAAATGACATACATGGCCTGAAACCACCACATGGCACTTATAAGTATCCCAACTGACCAAGGTGCTGAGGGCTTTATTATGCAGAGAAAATCTCTTCATGTCCCTCAGCCTGGGATTTTTTCCCGACGCATCGGCCTTCCCTGGCAAACATGCCGAACGTACAGCAATAGCTCCCAAATAGAAGCAGCCAGCACAAAAAAATATACATGGCCTGAAATCGCCCCATGGCACCTAAAAGCAGCCCCTGAGACCCTGGGGCTCAGGGTTTTATTCTGCAGAGAAAACCTCTTCATGTCCCTCAGCCTGGGATTTTATCCCGACGCAACGGCCTTCCATGCCAAACATGCCGAACGTCCAGCAATAGCTCCCAAACCGAAGCAGCCAGCACAAAAAGACATAGATGGCCTGAAAACCGCCCATGGTTTTCAGGTATCCCCACTGACCCAGGGTATCAGGGCTTTATTCTGTGGAGAAAACCGCTTCATGTCCCTCAGCCTGGGATTTTTCTAGCCGGAGCGGCCTTCCCTGCCAAACATGCCGAACGTCCAGCAATAGCTCCCAAACCGAAGAAGCCAACACCAAATGACATAGATGGCCTGAAAGAGCCCCATGGCACCTACAAGAAGCCCCTGAGACCCTGGGGCTCAGGGCTTTATTCTGCTGAGAAAACCACTTCATGTCCTTCATCCTGGGATTTTTTCCCGACGCAGCGTCCTTCCCTGCCAAACATGCAAAACGTCCAGGAATAGTTTCCAAAACGAAGCAGCCAGCAACAAAAGACATACATGGCCTGAAACAGGCCCATGGCACCTACAAGAATCCCCACTAACCAAGGTGCTGAGGGCTTTATTCTGCGGAGAAAAGCTCTTCATATCCCTCAGCCTGGGTTTTTTCTAGCCGGAGCGACCTTCCCTGCCAAACATGCTGAACGTCCAGCAATAGCTCACCAACCGAAGCAGCCAACACCAAAAGACATACATGGCCTGAAACCACACCATGGCACCTACAAGCAGCCACTGTGTCTTTGGGTCTCAGGGCTTTATTCTGCGGAGAAAACCTCTTCATGTCCCTCAGCCTGGGATTTTATCCCGACACGGTGGCCTTCCCTGCCAAACATGCCAAACGTCCAGCAATAGCTCCCAAACCAAAGCAGCCAGCACCAAAAGACATGCATGACCTAAAAACCGCCCATGGCACCTACAGGTATCCCCACTGACCCAGGGTCTCAGGGCTTTATTCTGTGGAGAAAACCGCTTCATGTCCCTCAGCCTGGGATTTTTCTAGCTGGAGCGGCCTTCCCTGCCAAACATGCTGAACGTCCAGCAATAGCTCCCAAACCGAAACAGCCAGCACCAAAAGACATACATGGCCTGAAACAGCCCCATGGCACCTACAAGCAGCCACTGTGTCTTTGGGTCTCAGGGCTTTATTCTGCGGAGAAAACCTCTTCATGTCCCTCAGCCTGGGATTTTATCCCGACACGGTGGCCTTCCCTGCCAAACATGCCGAACGTCCAGCAATAGCTCCCAAACCAAAGCAGCCAGCACCAAAACACATGCATGACCTAAAAACCGCCCATGGCACCTACAGGTATCCCCACTGACCCAGGGTCTCAGGGCTTTATTCTGTGGAGAAAACCTCTTCATGTCCCTCAGCCTGGGATTTTTCTAGCTGGAGCGGCCTTCCCTGCCAAACATGCTGAACGTCCAGCAATAGCTCCCAAACCGAAACAGCCAGCACCAAAAGACATACATGGCCTGAAACAGCCCCATGGCACCTACAAGTATCCCACCTAACCAAGGTGCTGAGGGCTTTATTTTGCGGAGAAAACCTCTTCATATCCCTCAGCCTGGGATTTTTCTAGCCGGAGCGTCCTTCCCTGCCAAACATGCCGAACGTCCAGCAATAGCTCCCAAACCGAAGCAGCCAGCACAAAAAGACATAGATGGCCTGAAAACCGCCCATGGTTTTCAGGTATCCCCACTGACCCAGGGTATCAGGGCTTTATTCTGTGGAGAAAACCGCTTCATGTCCCTCAGCCTGGGATTTTTCTAGCCGGAGCGGCCTTCCCTGCCAAACATGCCGAACGTCCAGCAATAGCTCCTAAACCAAATCGGCAAGCACCCAAAAGACATACATGGCCTGAAAACGCCCCATGGCACCTACAGGTATCCCCAATGACCCAGGGGCTCAGGGCTTTATACTGCGGAGTAAACCTCTTCATGTCCCTCAGCCTGGGATTTTTTCCCGACGCAGCGTCCTTCCCTGCCAAACATGCAAATCGTCCAGGAATAGTTTCCAAACCGAAGCAGCCAGCACCAAAAGACATACATGGCCTGAAACAGCCCCATGGCACCTACAAGTATCCCCACTAACCAAGGTGCTGAGGGCTTTATTCTGCGGAAGAAACCTCTTCATGTCCCTCAGCCTGGGATTTTTTCCTAACGCAGCGGCCTTCCCTGCCAAATATGCCGAACGTCCAGCAATAGCTCCTAAACCGAAGAAGCCAACACCAAATGACATACATGGCCTGAAAGAGCCCCATGGCACCTACAAGAAGCCCCTGAGACCCTGGGGCTCAGGGCTTTATTCTGCTGAGAAAACCACTTCATGTCCTTCATCCTGGGATTTTTTCCCGACGCAGCGTCCTTCCCTGCCAAACATGCTGAACGTCCAGCAATAGCTCACCAACCGAAGCAGCCAACACCAAAAGACATACATGGCCTGAAACCACACCATGGCACCTACAAGCAGCCACTGTGTCTTTGGGTCTCAGGGCTTTATTCTGCGGAGAAAACCTCTTCATGTCCCTCAGCCTGGGATTTTATCCCGACACGGTGGCCTTCCCTGCCAAACATGCCGAACGTCCAGCAATAGCTCCCAAACCAAAGCAGCCAGCACCAAAAGACATGCATGACCTAAAAACCGCCCATGGCACCTACAGGTATCCCCACTGACCCAGGGTCTCAGGGCTTTATTCTGTGGAGAAAACCGCTTCATGTCCCACAGCCTGGGATTTTTCTAGCTGGAGCGGCCTTCCCTGCCAAACATGCTGAACGTCCAGCAATAGCTCCCAAACCGAAACAGCCAGCACCAAAAGACATACATGGCCTGAAACAGCCCCATGGCACCTACAAGCAGCCACTGTGTCTTTGGGTCTCAGGGCTTTATTCTGCGGAGAAAACCTCTTCATGTCCCTCAGCCTGGGATTTTATCCCGACACGGTGGCCTTCCCTGCCAAACATGCCGAACGTCCAGCAATAGCTCCCAAACCAAAGCAGACAGCACCAAAAGACATGCATGACCTAAAAACCCCCCATGGCACCTACGAGTATCCCCACTGACCCAGGGTCTCAGGGCTTTATTCTGTGGAGAAAACCTCTTCATGTCCCTCAGCCTGGGATTTTTCTAGCTGGAGCGGCCTTCCCTGCCAAACATGCTGAACGTCCAGCAATAGCTCCCAAACCGAAACAGCCAGCACCAAAAGACATACATGGCCTGAAACAGCCCCATGGCACCTACAAGCAGCCCCTGTGACACAGGGTCTCAGGGCTTTATTCTGCGGAGAAAACCTCTTCATGTCCCTCAGCTTGTGATTTACCTAGCCGGAGCGGCCTTCCCTGCCAAACATGCCGAACGTCCAGCAATAGCTCCCAAACAGAAGCAGCCAGCACCAAAAGATATACATGGCCTGAAAATGCCTCAGGGCATTTACAACCAGCCCCTCTGACCCTGGGGCTCAGGACTTTATTCTGCGGAGAAAACCGATTCATGTCCATCAGCCTGGGATTTTTTCCCAACGCAGTGGACTTCCCTGCCGAACATGCCGAACGTCCAGCAATAGCTCCCAAACCGAAGCAGCCAGCAACAAAAGACATACATGGCCTGAAACCGCCCCATGGCACCTACAAGTATCCCCACTGACCAAGGTGCTGAGGGCTTTATTCTGCGGAGGAAACCTCTTGATGTCCCTCAGCCTGGGATTTTTTCCCGACGCATCGGCCTTCCCTTCCTAACATGCCGAACGTCCAGCAATAGCTCCCAAATAGAAGCAGCCAGCACCAAACGACATACATGGCCTGAAACCACCCCATGGCACCTACAAGGATCCCCTGAGGCCCTGGGGCTCAGAACTTTATTCTGCGGAAGAAACCTCTTCATGTCCCTCAGCCAGGGATTTTTCTAGCCGGAGCGGCCTTCACAGTAAAACATGCTGAACGTCCAGCAATACCTCCCAAACCGAAGCAGCCAGCACCAAAAGACATACATGGCCTGAAACCGCCCCATGGCACCTACAATCAGCCCCTGAGACCCTGGGGCTCAGGGTTTTCTTCTGCGGAGAAAACCTCTTCATGTCCCTCAGCCTGGGATTTTTCTAGCCGGAGCGGCCTTCCCTGCCAAACATGCCGAACGTCCAGCAATAGCTCCCAAACCGAAGCAGCCAGCACCAAAAGACATACATGGCCTGAAACAGCCCCATGGCACCTACAAGTATCCCACCTAACCAAGGTGCTGAGGGCTTTATTTTGCGGAGAAAACCTCTTCATATCCCTCAGCCTGGGATTTTTCTAGCCGGAGCGTCCTTCCCTGCCAAACATGCCGAACGTACAGCAATAGCTCCCAAACCGAAGCAGCCAGAACCTAAAGACACAAATGGTCTAAAACAGCCCCATGGCACCTACAAGTATCCCCAGTAACCAAGGTGCTGAGGGCTTTATTCTGCGGAGAAAACCTCTTCATGTCCCTCAGCCTGGGATTTTTTCCCGACGCATCGGCCTTCCCTGCCAAACATGCCGAACGTCCAGCAATAGCTCCCAAACCGAAGCAGCCAGCACCAAAAGACATACATGGCCTGAAACCGCCCCATGGCACCTACAAGCAGCTCCTGAAACCTTGCTGCTCAGGACTTTATTCTGCGCAGAAAAACTCTTCATGTCCCTCAGCCTGGGATTTTTTCCCGACGCAGCGTCCTTCCCTGCAAAACATGCCGAACGTCCAACAATAGCTCCCAAACCGAAGGACCTAGCACCAAAAGACATACATGGGCAGACATCGCCCCAAGGCACCTACAAATATCCCCACTGTCCCAGGGTCTCAGGGCTTTATTCTGCGGAGAAAACCTCTTCATGTCCCTCAGCCTGGCATTTTTTCCCGAAGCAGCGGCCTTCCCTGTCAAACATGCCAAATGTCCACCAATAGCTCCCAAAACGAAGCAGCCAGCACCAAACGACATATATGGCCTGAAACAGCCCCATGGCACCTACAAGAATCCCCTCTGACCCTGGGGTTCAGGGCTTTATTCTGTGGAGAAAACCTCTTCATGTCCCTCAGCTTGGGATTTTCCTAGCCGGAGCGGTCTTCCCTGCCAAAAATGCCGAACGTCCAGCAATAGCTCCCAAACCGAAGCAGCCACCACCAAAAGACATACATGGCCTGAAATATCCCTATGGCTCCTACAAGCAGTCATTCTGTCTCTGGGTCTCAGGGCTTTATTCTGTGGAGAAAACCTCTTCATGTCCCTAAGCCTGGGATTTTTCTAGCCGGAGCGGCCTTCCCTGCCAAACATGCCGAACGTCCAGCAATAGCTCCCAAACTGAAGCAGCCAGCACCAAAAGACATACATGGCCTGAAACCGCCCCATGGCACCTACAAGCAGCCCCACTGACCAAGGGGCTCAGGGATTTATTCTGCGGAGAAAACCTCTTCATGTCCCTCAGCCTCGGATTTTTCTAGCCAGAGCGGCCTTCACAGTAAAACATGCTGAACGTCCAGCAATAGCTCCCAAACCGAAGCAGCCAGCACCAAAAGACATACATGGCCTGAAACCACACCGTGGCACCTACAAGCAGCTTTTCTGACCCTCGGGCTCAGGGCTTTCTTCTGCGGAGAAAATGTCTTCATGTCCCAAACCGAAGAAGCCAGCACCAAAAGACATACATGGCCTGAAATCGCCCCATGCCACCTACAATCAGCCACTGTGTCTTTGGGTCTCAGGACTTTATTCTGCGGAGAAAACCTCTTCATGTCCCTCAGCCTGGGATATTTTCCCAACGCAGCAGATTTCCCTGCAAAACATGCCGTACGTCCAGCAATAGATCCCAAATCGAAGCAGCCAGCACCAAAACACATACATGGCCTGAAACCGCCCCACGGCACCTACAAGCAGCCCCACTGACCCTTGGGCTCAGGGCTTTATTCTGCGGAGAAAAACTCTTCATGTCCCTCAGCCTGGGATTTTCCTAGTCGCAGCGGCCTTCCATGCCAAACATGCCGAACGTCCAGCAATAGCTCCAAAACCGAAGCAGCCAGCACCAAAAGACATACATGGCCTGAAACCACACCATGACACCTACAAGCAGCCCTCCTGACCCTGGGGCTCAGGGCTTTATTCTGCGGAGAAAATCTCTTCATATCCCTCAGCCTTGGATTTTTTTCCCAACGCAACAGCCATCCCTTCCAAACATGCCGAACATCCAGCAATAGCTCCCAAATCGAAGCAGCCAGCACCAAAAGACATACATTGTCTGAAACAGCCCCATGGCACCTACAAGCAGCCCCACTGTCCCTGGGGCTCAGGGCTTCATTCTGCGGAGAAAACCTCTTCATGTCCCTCAGCCTAGGATTTTTTCCCATCCGAACGGCCTTCCCTTCTAACCATGCCGAACGTCCAGCAATAGCTCCCAAACCGAAGCAGCCAGCACCAAAAGACATACATGGCCTGAAACCTCCCCATGGCACCTACAAGCACCTCCTGAGACCTTGCTGCTCAGGGCTTTATACTGCGGAGAAAACCTCTTCATGTCCCTCAGCCTCGGATTTTTCTAGTCGGAGCGGCCTTCCCTGCAAAATATGCCAAACATCCAGCAATAGCTCCCAAACCGAAGCAGCCAGCACCAAAAGTTATTCATGGCCTGAAAACGCCTCATGGCATTTACAAGCAGCCCCACTGACGCTTGGGCTTAGGGCTTTCTTCTGCGGAGAAAACCTCTTAATGTCCCTCAGCCTGGGATTTTTCTATCTGGAGAGGCCATTACTTCTAAACATGCCGAACATCCAGGAATAGATCCCAAACCGAAGCAGCCAGCACCAAAAAGACATACATGGCCTGAAACCACACTGGGCACCTACAAGCAGACCCTCTGACCCTGGGGCTCAGGTATTTATTCTGCGGAGAAAAACTCTTCATGTCCCTCTGCTTGGATTTTCCTAGTCGGAGCGGCCTTCCGTGCCAAATATGACAAACGTCCATCAATAGCTCCCAAACAGAAGCAGCCAGCACCAAAAGACATACATGGCCTGAAACCGCCCCATGACACCTACAAGCAGCTAGTGAGACACTGGGGCTCAAGGATTTATTCTGCGGAGAAAACCTCTTCATGTCCCTAAGTTTGGGATATTTTCCCAACGCAGCGGACTTCCCTGCGAAACATGCCAAACCTCCAGCAATAGCTCCCAAACCGAAGCAGCCAGCATCAAAAGACATACATGGCCTGAAACAGCCCCATGGCACAAATAAGCAGCCACTCTGACCCTGGGGCTCAGGGCTTTATTCTGCGGAGAAAACCTCTTCATGTCCCTCAGCCTGGGATTTTTCTAGCTGGAGAGGCCTTCCCTGCCAAACATGCCGAACGTCCAGCAATAGCTCCCAAACCGAAGCAGCCAGCACCAAAAGACATACATGGCCTGAAACCGCCCCATGGTACCTACAATCAGCCCCTGAGACCCTGGGGCTCAGGGCTTTACTCTGCGGAGAAAACCTCTTCATGTCCCTCAGCCTGGGATTTACCTAGCCGGAGCGGCCTTCCCTGCCAAACATGCCAAACGTCCAGCAATATCTCCCAAACCAAAGCAGCCAGCGCCAAAAGAGATACATAACCTGAAACCGCCCCATGGCACCTACAAGCAGCCACTCTGACTCTGGGGCTCAGGGCTTTATTCTGCAGAGAAAACCTCTTCATGTCCCTCAGCCTGGGATTTTTCTAGCCCGAGCGGCCCTCCCTGTAAAACATGCCGAACGTCCAGCAATAGATCCGAAACCGAAGCAGCCAACACCAAAAGACATATATAGCCTGAAACCGCCCCATGGCACCTGCAAGAAGCGCCTCTGACCCAGGTGCTCAGGGCTTTATTCTGCGGAGGAATCATCTTCATGTCCCTCAGCCTGGGATTTTTTCCCATTCGAACTGCCTTCCCTTCTAAACATGCCGAACGTCCAGCAATAGCTCTCAAACCGAAGCAGCCAGCACCAAAAGATATACATGGCCTTAAAACACCTCATGGCATTTACAAGCAGCCCCACTGACCATGGGTCTCAGGGCTTTATTCTGCGGACAAAACCTCTTCATGTCCCTCAGCCTGGGATTTTTTCCCAACGCAGCGGACTTCCCTGCCAAACATACCAAACATCCAGCAATAGCTCCCAAACCGAAGCAGCCAGCACCAAAAGACATACATAGCCTGAAACAGGCTCATGGCACCCACAAGCAGCCACTCTGACCATGGTGCTCAGGGCTTTATTCTGCGGAGAAAACCTCTTCATGTCCCTCAGCCTGGGATTTTTCTAGCCGGAGCGGTCCTCCCTGCCAAACGTGCTGAACATCCAGCAATAGCTCCCAAACTGAAGCAGCCAGCGCCTAAAGACACAGATGGTCTAAAACCGCACCATGGCACCTACAATCACCCCTGAGACCCTGGGGTTCAGGGCTTTATTCTGCGGAGAAAACCTCTTCATGTCCCTCAGCCTGGGATTTACCTAGCCGGAGCTGTCTTCACTGCCAAACATGCCGAACGTCCAGCAATAGTTCCCAAACCGAAGCATCGAACACCAAAAGACATACATGGCCTGAAACAGCCCCATGGCACATAAAAGCAGCCACTGTGTCTTTGGGTCTCAGGGCTTTATTCTGCGGAGAAAACCTCTTCATGTCCCTCATCTTGGGATTTTTTCCCGACGCAGCATCCTTCCCTGCCAAATATGCCAAATGTCCAGCAATAGCTCCCAAACAGAAGAAGCCAGCACCAAAAGACATACATTGCCTGAAAGACCCCATGGCACCTACAAGCAGCCCCACTGACAGAGGGGATCAGGGCTTTATTCTGCGGAGAAAACTTCTTCATGTCCCTCAGCCTGGGATTTTTCTAGCCGGAGCGGCCATCACAGTAAAACATGCTGTACGTCCAGCAATAGCTCCCAAACCGAAGCAGCCAGCACCAAAGACATACATGGCCTGAAACCACCCCATGGCACCTACAAGCAGCTTTTCTGACCCTGGGGCTCAGGGCTTTCTTCTGCTGAGAAAACCTCTTCATGTCCCTCAGCCTGGGATTTTTTCCCAACGCAGCGGACTTCCCTGCCAAACATGCCGAACGTCCAGCAATAGCTCTCAAACCGAAGCAGCCAATACCAAAAGACATACATGGCCTGAAAACGCCTCATGGCATTTCCAAGCAGCCCCTCTGACCCTGGTGCTCAGGTCTTTATTATGCGGAGAAAACCTCTTCATGTCCCTCAGCGTGGGATTTTCCTAGTCGGAGCGGCCTTCCCTGCCAAACATGCCAAATGTCCAGCAATAGCTCCCAAACCGAAGCAGCCAGCACGAAAAGACATACATGGCCTGAAACCGCCCCACGGCACCTACAAGCAACCCCACTGACCATGGGTCTCAGGGCTTTATTCTGCGGAGAAAACCTCTTCATGTCCCTCAGCCTGGGATTTTTTCCGAACGCAGCGGACTTCCCTGCCAAACATGCCGAACGTCCAGCAATAGCTCCCAAACTGAAGCAGCCAGCACCAAAAGACATACATAGCCTCAAACAGCCCCATGGCACATACAAGCACGCACTCTGACCCTGGGGCTCAGGGCTTTATTCTGCGGAGAAAACCTCTTCATGTCCCTCAGCCTGGGATTTTTCTAGCCGGAGCGGTCCTCCCTGCCAAACATGCCGAACGTCCAGCAATAGCTCCCAAACCGAAGCAGCCAGCACCAAAAGACATATATGGACTGAAACCACACCAGGGCACCTACAAGCAGCCACTGTGTCTTTGGGTCTCAGGGCTTTATCCTGCGGAGAAAACCTCTTCATGTCCCTCAGCCTGGGATTTTTTCCCGACGCAGCGGACATCCCTGCCAAACATGCCGAACATCCAGCAATAGCTCCCAAACCGAAGCAGCCAGCACCAAAAGACATACATGGCCTGAAAATGCCTCAGGGCATTTACAAACAGCCCCACTGACCCTTGTGCTCAGGGAGTTATTCTGCGGAGAAAACCTCTTCATGTCCTCAGCCGAGATTTTTCTACCTGGAGAGGCCATTCCTTCTAAACATGCCGAAAGTCCAGCAACAGATCCCAAACCGAAACAGCCAGAACCAAAACACATACATGGCCTGAAACCACCCCATGGCACGCACAAGCTGCCCCTGAGACCCTGGGGCTCAGGGCTTTATTCTGCGGAGAAAAACTCTTCATGTCCCTCAGCCTGGGATTTTTCTAGTTGGAGCGGCCTTCCCCGCCAAACATGCAGAACGTCCCTGCCAAACATGCAAAAGGTCCAGGAATAGTTTCCAAACCAAAGCAGCCAGCACCAAAAGACATACATGGCCTGAAACAGCCCCATGGCACCTACAAGTATCCCCACTAACCAAGGTGCTGAGGGCTTTATTCTGCGGAGAAAACCTCTTCATGACCCTCAGCCTGGGATTTTTCTAGCCGGAAGCGGCCTTCTCTTGCAAACATGCTAACGTCCAGAAATAGCTCCCAAACCGAAGCAGCCAGAAACAAAAGACATACATGGCCTGAAACCACCCCATGGCACCTACAAGTATCCCCACTGACCAAGGTGATGAGGGCTTTATTCCGCGGAGAAAACCTCCTAATGTCCCTCAGCCTGGGATTTTTTCCCGACGCATCGGCCTTCACTGCAAAACATGCCGAATGTCCAGCAATAGCTCCCAAACCGAAGCAGCCAGCACCAAAAGACATACATGGCCTAAAAACGCCCCATGTCACCTACAGGTATCCCCACTGACCCAGTGACTCAGGGCTTTATTCTGCGGAGTAAACCTCTTCATGTCCCTCAGCCTGGGATTTTTTCCCGACGCAGCGTCCTTCCCTGCCAAACATGCAAAACGTCCAGGAATAGTTTCCAAACCGAAGCAGCCAGCACAAAAATACATACATGGCCTGAAACAGCCCCATGGCACCTACAAGTATCCACACTAACCAAGGTGCTGAGGGGTTTATTCTGCAGAGAAAACCTCTTCATATCCCTCAGCCTGGGATTTTTCTAGTCGGAGCGGCCTTCCCTGCCAAACATGCCGAACGTCCAGCAATAGCTTCCAAACCGAAGCAGCCAGCATCAAAAGACATACATGGCCTGAAACAGCCCCATGGAACCTACAAGCAGCTCCTGAGACCTTACTGCTCAGGGCTTTATTCTGCGGAGAAAACCTCTTCATGTACCTCAGCCTTGGATTTATATAGCCGGAGCGGCCTTCCCTGCCGAACATGCCGAACATCCAGCAATAGCTCCCAAACCGAAGCAGCCAGCATCAAAAGACATACATGGCCTGAAACAGCCCCATGGCACCTAACAGCAGCCTCTGAGACCCTGGGGCTCAGGGACTTCTTCTGCGGAGAAAACCTCATCATGTCCTTCAGCCTGGGATTTTATCCCGACGCAGCGGCCTTCCCTGCCAAACATGCCGAAAGTCCAGCAATAGCTCCCAAACCGAAGCAGCCAGCACCAAAAGACATACATGGCCTGAAACAGCCCCATGGCACCTACAGGTATCCCCACTGACCCAGGGTCTCAGGGCTTTATTCTGCGGAGAAAACCTCTTCATGTCCCTCAGCCAGGGATTTTTCTACCTGGAGCGGCCTTCCCTGCCAAACATGCCAAACGTCCAGCAATAGCTCCCAAATTGAAGCAGCCAGCACCTAAAGACACAGATGGTCTAAAAGCGCACCATGGCACCTACAATCAGCCCCTGAGACCCTGGGGTTCAGGGCTTTATTCTGCAGAGAAAACCTCTTCATGTCCCTCAGCCTGGGATATTTCTATCCAGAGCGGCCATACATGCCAAACATGCCGATCGTCCAGCAATAGCTCCCACACCGAAGCAGCCAGCACAAAAAGATACATGGCCTAAAACCGCCCCAAGGCACCTCCAAGCAGCCCCTGAGACCCTGGGGCTCAGGGCTTTATTCTTCGGAGAAAACGTCTTCATATCACTTAGCCTGGGATATTTTCACGAAGAAGTGGCCTTCCCTGCACAACATGCCGAACGTCCAGCAATACCTCCCAAACCGAAGCAGCCAGCACCACAAGACATACATGGCCTGAAACCGCCCCGTTGTAACTACAAGCAGCCCCTGTGACACAGGGTCTCAGGGCTTTATTCTGCGGAGATAACCTCTTCATGTCCCTCAGCCTGTGATGCTTTCCCGACGCATCGTTCTTCCCTGCCAAACATGCCGAATGTCTAGCAATAGCTCCCAAACCGAAGCAGCCAGCATCAAAAAGACATACATGGCCTAAAACAGCCCCATGGCACCTACAAGCAGCCCCACTGTCCAAGGGGCTCTTGGCTTTATTCTGCGGAAGAAACCTCTTCATGTCCCTCAGCCATGGACTTTCCTAGCCGGAGCGGCCTTCACAGTAAAACATGCTGAACGTCCAGCAATACCTCCCAAACCGAAGCAGCCAGCACCAAAAGACATACATGGCCTGAAACCGCCCCATGGCACCTACAATCAGCCCCTGAGACCCTGGGGCTCAGGGTTTTCTTCTGCGGAGAAAACCTCTTCATGTCCCTCAGCCTGGGATTTATCTAGCCGGAGCGGCCTTCCCTGCCAAACATGCCGAACGTCCAGCAATAGCTCCCAAATCGAAGCAGCCAGCACCAAAAGACATACATGGCCTGAAGCCACCCCATGGCACCTACAAGTATCCCCACTGACCAAGGTGCTGAGGGCTTTATTCCGCGGAGAAAACCTCCTAATGTCCCTCAGCCTGGGATTTTTTCCCGACGCATCGGCCTTCACTGCAAAACATGCCGAATGTCCAGCAATAGCTCCCAAACCGAAGCAGCCAGCACCAAAAGACATACATGGCCTAAAAACGCCCCATGTCACCTACAGGTATCCCCACTGACCCAGTGACTCAGGGCTTTATTCTGCGGAGTAAACCTCTTCATGTCCCTCAGCCTGGGATTTTTTCCCGACGCAGCGTCCTTCCCTGCCAAACATGCCGAACGTCCAGGAATAGTTTCCAAACCGAAGCAGCCAGCACAAAAAGACATACATGGCCTGAAACAGCCCCATGGCACCTACAAGCAGCTCCTGATACCTTGCTGCTCAGGACTTTATTCTGCGCAGAAAAACTCTTCATGTCCCTCAGCCTGGGATTTTTTCCCGACGCAGCGTCCTTCCCTGCAAAACATGCCGAACGTCCAACAATAGCTCCCAAACCGAAGGACCTAGCACCAAAAGACATACATGGGCAGACATCGCCCCAAGGCACCTACAAATATCCCCATTGACCCAGGGTCTCAGGGCTTTATTCTGCGGAGAAAACCTCTTCATGTCGCTCAGCCTGGCATTTTTTCCCGAAGCAGCGGCCTTCCCTGTCAAACATGCCAAATGTCCACCAATAGCTCCCAAAACGAAGCAGCCAGCACCAAACGACATATATGGCCTGAAACAGCCCCATGGCACCTACAAGAATCCCCTCTGACCCTGGGGTTCAGGGCTTTATTCTGTGGAGAAAACCTCTTCATGTCCCTCAGCTTGGGATTTTCCTAGCCGGAGCGGTCTTCCCTGCCAAAAATGCCAAACGTCCAGCAATAGCTCCCAAACCGAAGCAGCCACCACCAAAAGACATACATGGCCTGAAACATCCCTATGGCTCCTACAAGCAGCCATTCTGTCTCTGGGTCTCAGGGCTTTATTCTGTGGAGAAAACCTCTTCATGTCCCTAAGCCTGGGATTTTTCTAGCCGGAGCGGCCTTCCCTGCCAAACATGCCGAACGTCCAGCAATAGCTCCCAAACCGAAGCAGCCAGCACCAAAAGACATACATGGCCTGAAACCGCCCCATGGCACCTACAAGCAGCCCCACTGACCAAGGGGCTCAGGGATTTATTCTGCGGAGAAAACCTCTTCATGTCCCTCAGCCTCGGATTTTTCTAGCCAGAGCGGCCTTCACAGTAAAACATGCTGAACATCCAGCAATAGCTCCCAAACCGAAGCAGCCAGCACCAAAAGACATACATGGCCTGAAACCACACCGTGGCACCTACAAGCAGCTTTTCTGACCCTCGGGCTCAGGGCTTTCTTCTGCGGAGAAAATGTCTTCATGTCCCAAACCGAAGAAGCCAGCACCAAAAGACATACATGGCCTGAAATCGCCCCATGCCACCTACAATCAGCCACTGTGTCTTTGGGTCTCAGGACTTTATTCGGCGGAGAAAACCTCTTCATGTCCCTCAGCCTGGGATATTTTCCCAACGCAGCAGATTTCCCTGCAAAACATGCCGTACGTCCAGCAATAGATCCCAAATCGAAGCAGCCAGCACCAAAACACATACATGGCCTGAAACCGCCCCACGGCACCTACAAGCAGCCCCACTGACCCTTGGGCTCAGGGCTTTATTCTGCGGAGAAAAACTCTTCATGTCCCTCAGCCTGGGATTTTCCTAGTCGCAGCGGCCTTCCATGCCAAACATGCCGAACGTCCAGCAATAGCTCCAAAACCGAAGCAGCCAGCACCAAAAGACATACATGGCCTGAAACCACACCATGACACCTACAAGCAGCCCTCCTGACCCTGGGGCTCAGGGCTTTATTCTGCGGAGAAAATCTCTTCATATCCCTCAGCCTTGGATTTTTTTCCCAACGCAACAGCCATCCCTTCCAAACATGCCGAACATCCAGCAATAGCTCCCAAATCGAAGCAGCCAGCACCAAAAGACATACATTGTCTGAAACAGCCCCATGGCACCTACAAGCAGCCCCACTGTCCCTGGGGCTCAGGGCTTCATTCTGCGGAGAAAACCTCTTCATGTCCCTCAGCCTGGGATTTTTTCCCATCCGAACGGCCTTCCCTTCTAACCATGCCGAACGTCCAGCAATAGCTCCCAAACCGAAGCAGCCAGCACCAAAAGACATACATGGCCTGAAACCTCCCCATGGCACCTACAAGCACCTCCTGAGACCTTGCTGCTCAGGGCTTTATACTGCGGAGAAAACCTCTTCATGTCCCTCAGCCTCGGATTTTTCTAGTCGGAGCGGCCTTCCCTGCAAAATATGCCAAACATCCAGCAATAGCTCCCAAACCGAAGCAGCCAGCACCAAAAGTTATTCATGGCCTGAAAACGCCTCATGGCATTTACAAGCAGCCCCACTGACGCTTGGGCTTAGGGCTTTCTTCTGCGGAGAAAAACCTCTTAATGTCCCTCAGCCTGGGATTTTTCTATCTGGAGAGGCCATTACTTCTAAACATGCCGAACATCCAGGAATAGATCCCAAACCGAAGCAGCCAGCACCAAAAAGACATACATGGCCTGAAACCACACTGGGCACCTACAAGCAGACCCTCTGACCCTGGGGCTCAGGTATTTATTCTGCGGAGAAAAACTCTTCATGTCCCTCTGCTTGGATTTTCCTAGTCGGAGCGGCCTTCCCTGCCAAACATGCTGAACTTCCAGCAATAGCTCCCAAACCGAAGCAGCCAGCACCAAAAGACATACATAGCCTGAAAGAGGCCATGGCACCTATAAACAGCCACTCTGACCCTGGGGCTCAGGGCTTTATACTGCGGAGAAAACCTCTTCATGTCCCTAAGTTTGGGATATTTTCCCAACGCAGCGGACTTCCCTGCGAAACATGCCAAACCTCCAGCAATAGCTCCCAAACTGAAGAAGCCAGCACCAAAAGACATACATGGCCTGAAACAGCCCCATGGCACAAATAAGCAGCCACTCTGACCCTGGGGCTCAGGGCTTTATTCTGCGGAGAAAACCTCTTCATGTCCCTCAGCCTGGGATTTTTCTAGCTGGAGAGGCCTTCCCTGCCAAACATGCCGAACGTCCAGCAATAGCTCCCAAACCGAAGCAGCCAGCACCAAAAGACATACATGGCCTGAAACCGCCCCATGGTACCTACAATCAGCCCCTGAGACCCTGGGGTTCAGGGCTTTATTCTGCGGAGAAAACCTCTTCATGTCCCTCAGCCTGGGATTTACCTAGCCGGAGCGGCCTTCCCTGCCAAACATGCAAAACGTCCAGGAATAGTTTGCAAACCGAAGCAGCCAGCGCCAAAAGAGATACATAACCTGAAACCGCCCCATGGCACCTACAAGCAGCCACTCTGACTCTGGGGCTCAGGGCTTTATTCTGCAGAGAAAACCTCTTCATGTCCCTCAGCCTGGGATTTTTCTAGCCCGAGCGGCCTTCCCTGTAAAACATGCCGAACGTCCAGCAATAGATCCGAAACCGAAGCAGCCAACACCAAAAGACATATATAGCCTGAAACCGCCCCATGGCACCTGCAAGCAGCGCCTCTGACCCAGGTGCTCAGGGCTTTATTCTGCGGAGGAAACATCTTCATGTCCCTCAGCCTGGGATTTTTTCCCATTCGAACTGCCTTCCCTTCTAAACATGCCGAACGTCCAGCAATAGCTCTCAAACCGAAGCAGCCAGCACCAAAAGACATACATGGCCTGAAAACGCCGCATGGCATTTACAAGCAGCCCCACAGACCCTTGGGCTCAGGGCTTTATTCTGCGGAGAAAACCTCTTCATGTCCCTCACTTTGGCATTTTTCTAGTCGGAGCGGCCTTCCCTGCCAAACATGCCAAATGTCCAGCAATAGCTCCCAAACCGAAGCAGCCAGCACCAAAAGATATACATGGCCCTAAAACACCTCATGGGATTAACAAGCAGCCCCACTGACCATGGGTCTCAGGGCTTTATTCTGCGGACAAAACCTCTTCATGTCCCTCAGCCTGGGATTTTTTCCCAACGCAGCGGACTTCCCTGCCAAACATACCAAACATCCAGCAATAGCTCCCAAACCGAAGCAGCCAGCACCAAAAGACATACATAGCCTGAAGCAGCCCCATGGCACCTACAAGCAGCCACTCTGACCATGGTGCTCAGGGCTTTATTCTGCGGAGAAAACCTCTTCATGTCCCTCAGCCTGGGATTTTTTCTAGCCGGAGCGGTCCTCCCTGCCAAACGTGCTGAACATCCAGCAATAGCTCCCAAACTGAAGCAGCCAGCGCCTAAAGACACAGATGGTCTAAAACCGCACCATGGCACCTACAATCACCCCTGAGACCCTGGGGTTCAGGGCTTTATTCTGCGGAGAAAACCTCTTCATGTCCCTCAGCCTGGGATTTACCTAGCCGGAGCGGTCTTCACTGCCAAACATGCCGAACGTCCAGCAATAGTTCCCAAACCGAAGCATCGAACACCAAAAGACATACATGGCCTGAAACAGCCCCATGGCACATAAAAGCAGCCACTGTGTCTTTGGGTGTCAGGGCTTTATTCTGCGGAGAAAAACCTCTTCATGTCCCTCATCTTGGGATTTTTTCCCGACGCAGCATCCTTCCCTGCCAAATATGCCAAATGTCCAGCAATAGCTCCCAAACAGAAGAAGCCAGCACCAAAAGACATACATTGCCTGAAAGACCCCATGGCACCTACAAGCAGCCCCACTGACAGAGGGGATCAGGGCTTTATTCTGCGGAGAAAACTTCTTCATGTCCCTCAGCCTGGGATTTTTCTAGCCGGAGCGGGCCATCACAGAAAAACATGCTGTACGTCCAGCAATAGCTCCCAAACCGAAGCAGCCAGCACCAAAGACATACATGGCCTGAAACCACCCCATGGCACCTACAAGCAGCTTTTCTGACCCTGGGGCTCAGGGCTTTCTTCTGCTGAGAAAACCTCTTCATGTCCCTCAGCCTGGGATTTTTTCCCAACGCAGCGGACTTCCCTGCCAAACATGACGAACGTCCAGCAATATCTCCCAAACCGAAGCAGCCAGCACCTAAAGACACAGATGGTCTAAAACCACACCATGGCACCTACAACAAGCCCCTCTGACCCTGGGGCTCAGGACTTTATTCTGCGGAGATAACCTCTTCAAATCCCTCAGCCTGGGATTTTTTGCCGACGCATCGGCCTTCACTGCCAAACATGACGAACGTCCAGCTATAGCTCCCAAACCAAAGCAGCCAGAACCAAAAGACATACATGGCCTGAAACCGCCCCATGGCACCTACAAGTATCCCCACTAACTAAGGTGCTGAGGGCTTTATTCTGCAGAGAAAACCTCTTCATATCCCTCAGCCTGGGATTTTTCTAGCCTGAGCGGCCTTCCCTGCCAAACATGCCGAACGTCCAGCAATAGCTCCCAAACCGAACCAGCCAGCACCTAAAGACACAGATGGTCTAAAACCGCACCATGGCACCTACAATCAGCCCCTGAGACCCTGGGGTTCAGGGCTTTATTCTGCGGAGAAAACCTCTTCATGTCCCTCAGCCTGGGATTTTTCTAGCCAGAGAGGCCATCCATGCCAAACATGCCGAACGTCCAGCAATAGCTCAAAAACTGAAGCAGGCAGCACAAAAAGATACATGGCCTGAAACCGCCCCATGACACCTCCAAGCAGCCCCTCTGACCCTGGGGCTCAGGGCTTTTTTCTGCGGAGAAAACCTCTTCATGTCCCTCAGCCTGGGATTTTTATAGCCAGAGAGGCCATCCATGCCAAACATGCCGAACGTCCAAGCAATAGCTCCCAAACCGAAGCAGCCAGCATCAAAAGACATACATGGACTGAAACAGCCCCATGGCACCTACAAGCAGCCCCACTGACCCTGGGGCTCAGGGCTCTCTTCTGCGGAAGAAACCTCTTCATGTCCCTCAGCCAGGGATTTTTTCCTAACGCAGCAGCCTTCCCTGCCAAATATGCCTAACGTCCAGCAATAGCTCCTAAACCGAGGCAGCCAACACCAAATGACATACATGGCCTGAAACCGCCCCATTGCACTTACAAGCAGCCCCTGTGACACAGGGGCTCAGGGCTTTATTCTGCGGAGAAAACCTCTTCATGTCCCTCAGCCTGGGATTTATCTAGCCGGAGAGGCCTTCCCTTTAAAACATGCCAAACGTACAACAAGAGCTCCCAAACCGAAGCAGTCAGCACCAAAAGACATACATGCCCTGAAACCGCCCCACGGCACCTACAAGCAGCCGCACTGACCCTTGGGCTCAGAACTTTATTCTGCGGAGAAAACCTCTTCATGTCCCTCAGCCTGGGATTTTGCTAGTCGGAGCGTCCTTCCCTGCCAAACATGCCGAACGTCCAGCAATAGCTCCCAAACCGAAGCACCAAGCACCAAAAGACATACATGGCCTGAAACCGCCCCATGGCACCTACAAGCAGCCCCTGAGACCCTGGGGCTCAGGGCTTTATTCTGCGGAGAAAACCTCTTCATGTCCCTCAGCCTGGGATTTACCTAGCCTGAGCGGCCTTCCATGCCAAACATGGAGAACGTCCAGCAATAGCACCCAAACCGAAGCAGCCAGCACCAAAAGACATACATGGCCTCAAACCAACCCTCGGTGCCTACAAGCAGCCACTGTGTCTTTGGGTCTCAGGACTTTATTCTGCGGAGAATACCTCTTCATGTACCTCAGCCTGGGATTTTTCTATCTGGAGAGGCCATTACTTCTAAACATGCATAACGTCCAGCAATAGATCCCAATCCGAAGCAGCCAGCACCAAAAGACATACATGGCCTGAATCCGCCCCATGGCACGTACAACCAGACACTGTGACCCTGGGGCTCAGGGCTTTATTCTGCGGAGAAAACCGCTTCATGTCCATAAGCCTGGGATTTTTCTAGCTGGAGCGGCCTTCCCTGCCAAACTTGCCGAAAGTCCAGCAATAGCTCCCAAACCGAACCAGCCAGCACCTAAAGACACAGATGGTCTAAAACCGGCCCATGGTACCTACAATCACCCTGAGACCCTGGGGCTCAGGGCTTTATTCTGCGGAGAAAACCTCTTCATGTCCCTCAGCCTGGGATTTACCTAGCCGGAGCGGCCTTCCCTGCCAAACATGCCAAACGTCCAGCAATAGCTCCCAAACCGAAGCAGCCAGCACCAAAAGACATATATATTGCCTGCAACAGCCCCATGGCACCTGCAAACAGCCACTCTGACTCTGGGGCTCAGGGCTTTATTCTGCGGAGAAAACCTCTTCATGTCACTCATCCTGGGATTTTTTCCCATCCGAAAGTCCTTCCCTTCTAAACATGCCGAACATCCAGCAATAGCTCCCAAACCAAAGCAGCCACACCAAAAGACATCCATGGCCTGAAAACGTCCCACGGGACCTAGAAGCAGCCCATGAGACCTTGCTGCTCAGATCTTTATTCTGTGGAGAAAACCTCTTCATGTCCCTCAGCCTGGGATTTTTTCGCACCCGAGTGTCCTTTACATAATAATCATGCAGAATGTCCAGCAATAGCTCCCAAAACAATACAGCCAGCACCAGAAGACATACATTCCCTGAAACCGACAGATGGTACCTACAAGCAGCCCCTCTGACCCTGCTGCTCAGTGCTTTATTCTGCGGAGAAAACCTCTTTTTGTCCCTCAGCCTGGGATTTATCTAGCCGGAGAGGCCTTCCCTTTAAAACATGCCAAACGTACAACAAGAGCTCCCAAACCGAAGCGGTAAGAACCTAAAGACATACATGGACTGAAACCACCCCTTAGCACCTACATGCAGGCCGTGTCACCCTGAGGCTTAGCGCTTTCTTCTGTGGAGAAAACCTCTTCATGTCCCTCAGCCTGGGATTTTTCTAGCTGGAGCGGCCTTCCCTTCCAAACATGCCGAACGTCCAGCAATAGCTCCCAAGCCAAACCAGCCAGCACCAAAAGACATACATGGCCTGAAAACTCCCTTTGGTACCTACAAGCAGCCACTGTGTCTTTGGGCCTCAGGGCTTTATTCTGCGGAGAAAACCTCTTCATACCCCTCAGCCTGGGATTTTTCTAGCCGGAGCGGCCTTCCCTGCCAAACATGCTGAACGTCCAGCAATAGCTCCCAAACCGAAGCACCCAGCACCAAAAGACATACATGGCATCAAAACTCCTCATGGCATTTACAAGCAGCCCCACTGACCCAGAGTCTCAGGGCTTTATTCTGCGGAGAAAATCTCTTCATGTCCCTCAGCCTGGGATTTTTTCCCAACGCAACAGCCTTCCCTTCCAAACACACCAAACGTCCAGCAATAGCTCCCAAACCGAAGCAGCCAGCACCAAAAGACATACATGGCCTGAAACAGCCCCATGGAACATACAAGCAGCCCCTGAGACCCTGGGGCTCAGGGCTTTATTCTGCGGAGAAAACCTCTTCATGTCCCTCAGCCAGGGATTATTTCCTGCCGGAGCGGCCTTCCCTGACAAACGTGCCGAACGTCCAGCAATAGCTCCCAAACCAAAGCAGCCAACCAAAAAGATACATGGGCTGAAACAGCCCCATGGCACATAAAAGCAGCCACTGTGTCTTAGGGTCTCAGGGCTTTATTCTGCAGAGAAAACCTCTTCATGTCCCTCAGCCTGGGATTTTTTCCCGACAAATCGTCCTTCACTGCCAAACATGCCGAACGTACAGGAACAGCTCCCAAACCGAAGCAGCCAGCACCAAAAGATATACATGGCCTGAAACAGACCCATGGCACCTACAAGCAGCCCCACTGTCCAAGGGTCTCAGGGCTTTATTCTGCGGAGAAAACCTCTTCATTTCCCACAGCCTGGGATTTTTCTAGCCAGAACGGCCTTCACAGGAAAAAATGCTGAACGTCCAGCAAAAGCTCCCAAACCGAAGCAGCCAGCACCAAAAGATATACATGTCCTGAAACCACCCCATGGCACTTACAAGCAGCTTTTCTGACCCTGTGGCTCAGGGCTTTATTCTGTGGAGAAAAGCTCTTCATGTCCCTCAGACTGGGATTTACATAGCCGGAAGCGGCCTTCCATGGCAAAAATGCCGAACGTCCAGCAATAGCTCCCAAACCGAAGCAGCCAGCACCAAAAGACATACATGGCAGGAAACCACACCAGGGCACCTACAAGCAGCCACTGTTTCTTTGGGTCTCAGGGCTTTATTCTGCGGAGAAAACCTCTTCATATCCCTCAGTCTGGGATTTTTTTCCCGACGCAGCGGCCTTCCCTGCCAAACATGTAGAACGTCCAGCAATATCTCCCAAACCGAAGCAGCCAGCACCTAAAGACACAGATGGTCTAAAACCACACCATGGCACCTACAACAAGCCCCTCTGACCCTGGGGCTCAGGACTTTATTCTGCGGAGATAACCTCTTCATGTCCCTCAGCCTGGGATTTTTTCCCGACGCATCGGCCTTCACTGCCAAACATGCCGAACGTCCAGCAATAGCTCCCAAACCAAAGCAGCCAGAACCAAAAGACATACATGGCCTGAAACAGCCCCATGGCACCTACAAGCAGCCCCTCTGACACATGGGCTAAGGGCTTTATACTGCGGAGAAAACCTCTTCATGTCCCTCAGCCTGGGTTTTTTTCCGGACGCAGCGTCCTTCCCTGCAAAACATGCCGAATGTCCAGCAATAGCTCCCAAACCGAACCAGCCAGCACCAAAAGACATACATGGCCTGAAAACGCCCGATGGCACCGACAGGTATCACCACTGACCCAGGGGCTCAGGGCTTTATTCTGCGGAGAAAACCTCTTCATGTCCCTCAGCCTGGGATTTTTTCCCGACGCAGCGTCCTTCCCTGCCAAACATGCAAAACGTCCAGGAATAGTTTCCAAACCGAAGCAGCCAGCACCAAAAGACATACATGGCCTGAAACCGCCCCATGGCAGCTACAAGTATCCTCACTAACTAAGGTGCTGAGGGCTTTATTCTGCGGAGAAAACCTCTTCATATCCCTCAGCCTGGGATTTTTCTAACCTGAGCGGCCTTCCCTGCCAAACATGCCGAACGTCCAGCAATAGCTCCCAAACTTAAGCAGGCAGCACAAAAAGATACATGGCCTGAAACCGCCCCATGGCACCTCCAAGCAGCCCCTCTGACCCTGGGGCTCAGGGCTTTATTCTGCAGAGAAAACCTCTTCATGTCCCTCAGCCTGGGATTTTTCTAGCCAGAGAGGCCATCCATGCCAAACATGCCGAACGTCCAAGCAATAGCTCCCAAACCGAAGCAGCCAGCATCAAAAGACATACATGGCCTGAAACCACACCATGGCACCTACAAGTATCCCCACTGACCAAGGTGCTGAGGGCTTTATTCTGCGGAGAAAACCTCTTCATATCCCTCAGCCTGGGATTTTTCTAGCCGGAGCGGCCTTCCCTGGCAAACATGCCGAACGTTCAGCAATAGCTCCCAAACCAAATCAGCCAGCTCCTAAAGACACAGATGGTCTAAAACCGCACCATGGCACCTACAATCAGCCCCTGAGACCCTGGGGTTCAGGGCTTTATTCTGCGGAGAAAACCTCTTCATGTCCCTCAGCCTGGGATTTTTCTAGCCAGAGTGGCCATCCATGCCAAACATGCCGAACGTCCAGCAATAACTCCCAAACCGAAGCAGCCAGCACCAAAGACATACATGGCCTGAAAACCGCCCATGGCACCTACAGGTATCCACACTGACCCTGGGGCTCACTGCTTTATTCTGTGGAGAAAACCTCTTCATTTCCCTCAGCCTGGGATTTTTTCCCAACGCAGCGGCCTTCCCTGCCAATCATGCCGAACGTCCAGCAATAGCTCCCAAACCGAAGCAACCAGCACAAAAAGACATACATGGCCGGAAACAGCCCCATGGCACCTACAATCAGACCCGGAGACCCTGGGGCTCAGGGCTTTATTAGCGGAGAAAACCTCTTCATGTCCCTCAGCCTGGGATTTACCTAGCCGGAGCGGCCTTCCATGCCAAACATGCCGAACGTCCAGCAATAGCTCCCAAACCGAAGCAGCCAGCACCAGAAGACATGCATGGCCTGAAACCACCCCATGGCACCTACAAGCAGCCACTGTGTCTTTGGGTCTCAGGGCTTTATTCTGCGGAGAAAACCTCTTCATGTCCCTCAGTCTGTGATTTTTTCCCGACGCAGCGGCCTTACCTGCCAAACATGCCGAACGTCCAGCAATAGCTCCCAAACCGAAGCAGCCAGCACCAAAAGACATACATGGCCTGAAAATGCCTCAGGGCATTTACAAACAGCCCCACTGACCCTTGTGCTCAGGGCGTTATTCTGCGGAGTAAACCTCTTCATGTCCCTCAGCCTAGGATTTTTCTAGCCGGAGCAGCCTTTTCTGCCAAACATGCCGAACGTCCAGCAATAGCTCCCAAATCAAAGCAGCCAGCACCTAAAGACACAGATGGTCTAAAACCGCCCCATGGCACCTACAAGCAGCTCCTGAGACCTTACTGCTCAGGGCCCTATTCGGCGGAGAAAACCTCTTCATGTACCTCAGCCTGGGATTTACATAGCCGGGGCGGCCTTCACTACCAAACATGCCGAACGTCCAGCAATAGCTCCCAAATAGAAGCAACCAGCATCAAAAGACATACATGGCCTGAAACCACCACATGGCACCTACAAGTATCCCCACTGACCAAGGTGCTGAGGGCTTTATTATGCAGAGAAAATCTCTTCATGTCCCTCAGCCTGGGATTTTTTCCCGACGCAACGGCCTTCCATGCCAAACATGCCGAACATCCAGCAATAGCTCCCAAACCGAAGCAGCCAGCACCAAAAAACATACATGGCCTGAAACCACACCAGGGCACCTACAAGCAGCCACTGTGTCTTTGGGTCTCAGGGCTTTATTCTGCGGAGAAAACCTCTTCATGTCCCTCAGTCTGTGATTTTTTCCCGACGCATCGGCCTTCCCTGCCAAACATGCCGAACGTCCAGCAATAGCTCCCAAACAGAAGCAGCCAGCACCAAAAGACATAAATGGCATGAAAATGCCTCAGGGCATTTACAACCAGCCTCTCTGACTCTGGGGCTCAGGACTTTATTCTGCGGAGAAAACCGCTTCATGTCCATAAGCCTGGGATTTTTTCCTGACGCATCGGCCTTCCCTTCCAAACATGCCGAACGTCCAGCAATAGCTCCCAAAGAGAAGCAGCCAGCACCAAAAGACATACATGGCCTGAAACCGCCCCATGGCACCTACAAGCAGCCCCTGAGACCCTGGGGCTCAGGGCTTTATTCTGCTGAGAAAACCTCTTCATGTCCCTCAGCCTGGGATTTTTCTAGCCGGAGCTGCCTTCCCTGCCAAACATGCCGAACGTCCAGCAATAGCTCCTAAACCAAAGCAGCAAGCACACAAAAGACATACATGGCCTGAAAACGCCCCATGGCACCTACAGGTATCCCCACTGACCCAGGGGCTCAGGGCTTTATACTGCGGAGTAAACCTCTTCATGGCCCTCAGCCTGGGATTTTTCTAGCTGGAGTGGCCTTCCCTGCCAAACATGCAGAACGTCCAGCAATAGCTCCCAAACCGAAGCAGCCAGCACCAAAAGACACACATGGCCTGAAACAGCCCCATGGCATCTACAAAGCAGCCCCACTGTCCAAGGGGCTAAGGGCTTTATTCTGCGGAGGAAACCTCTTCATGTCCCTCAGCCTGGGACTTTCCTAGCCGGAGCGGCCTTCCCTGCCAAACATGCTGAACGTCCAGCAATAGCTCCCAAACCGAAGCAGCCAGCACCTAAAGACACAGATGGTCTAAAACCACACCATGGCACCTACAATCAGCCCCTGAGACCCTGGGGTTCAGGGCTTTATTCTGCGGAGAAAACCTCTTCATGTCCCTCAGCCTGGGATTTACCTAGCCGGAGCGGCCTTCCCTGCCAAACATGCCGAACGTCCAGCAATACCTCCGAAACCGAAGCACCCAGAACCAAAAGACATACATGGCCTGAAACCGCCCCATGGCACATACAAGCAGCTCCTGAGACCTTACTGCTCAGGGCTCTATTCGGCGGAGAAAACCTCTTCATGTACCTCAGCCTGGGATTTACATAGCCGGGGCGGCCTTCACTACCAAACATGCCGAACGTCCAGCAATAGCTCCCAAATAGAAGCAGCCAGCATCAAAAGACATACATGGCCTGAAAACGCCCCATGGCACCTACAGGTATCCCCACTGACCCAGGAGCTCAGGGCTTTATACTGCGGAGTAAACCTCTTCATGGCCCTCAGCCTGGGATTTTTCTAGCTGGAGCGGCCTTCCCTGCCAAACATGCTGAACGTCCAGCAATAGCTCCCAAACCAAAGCAGCAAGCACCCAAAAGACATACATGGCCTGAAAGAGCCCCATTGTACCTACAAGCAGCCCCTGTGACACAGGGTCTCAGGGCTTTATTCTGCAGAGAAAACCTCTTCATATCCCTCAGCCTGAGATTTTTTCCCGACGCAGCGTCCTTCCCTGCAAAACATGCCAAATATCCAGCAATAGCTCCCAAACCGAAGCACCCAGAACCAAAAGACATACATGGCCTGAAACCGCCCCATGGCACCTACAAGCAGCTCCTGAGACCTTACTGCTCAGGGCTCTATTCTGCGGAGAAAACCTCTTCATGTACCTCAGCCTGGGATTTACATAGCCGGGGTGGCCTTCACTACCAAACATGCCGAACGTCCAGCAATAGCTCCCAAATAGAAGCAGCCAGCATCAAAAGACATACATGGCCTGAAACAGCCCCATGGCACCTACAAGCAGCCCCACTGGCCCTGGGGCTCAGGGCTTTATTCTGCGGAGAAAACCTCTTCATGTCCTTCAGCCTGGGATTTATTCCTAACGCAGCGGCCTTCCCTGCCAAATATGCCGAACGTCCAGCAATAGCTCCTAAACCGAAGCAGCCAACACCAAATGACATACATGGCCTGAAACCACCACATGGCACCTACAAGTATCCCCACTGACCAAGGTGCTGAGGGCTTTATTATGCAGAGAAAATCTCTTCATGTCCCTCAGCCTGGGATTTTTTCCCGACGCATCGGCCTTCCCTGGCAAACATGCCGAACGTACAGCAATAGCTCCCAAATAGAAGCAGCCAGCACCAAAAAATATACATGGCCTGAAACCGCCCCATGGCACCTACAAGTAGCCCCTGAGACCCTGGGGCTCAGGGCTTTATTCTGCTGAGAAAAACTCTTCATGTCCCTCAGCCAGGGATTTTATCCCGACGCAACGGCCTTCCATGCCAAACATGCCGAACGTCCAGCAATAGCTCCCAAACCGAAGCAGCCAGCACAGAAAGACATAGATGGCCTCAAAACCGCCCATGGTTTTCAGGTATCCCCACTGACCCAGGGTATCAGGGCTTTATTCTGTGGAGAAAACCTCTTCATGGCCCTCAGCCTGGGATTTTTCTAGCTGGAGCGGCCTTCCCTGCCAAACATGTTGAACGTCCAGCAATAGCTCCCAAACCGAAGCAGCCAGCACCAAAAGATATACATGGCCTGAAACCACCACATGGCACCTACAAGCAGCTTTTCTGACCATGGGGCTCAGGGCTTTCTTCTGCGGAGAAAACCTCTTCATGTCCCTCAGCCTGGGATTTTTTCCCAACGCAGCGGTCTTCCCTGCCAAACATGCTGAACGTCCAGCAATAGCTCCCAAACCAAAGCAGCCAGCACAAAAAGACATACATGGCCTGAAACCACACCAGGGCACCTACAAGCAGCCACTGTGTCTTTGGGTCTCAGGGCTTTATTCTGCGGAGAAAACCTCTTCATGTCCCTCAGCCTGGGATTTTTTCCCGACGCAGCGGCCTTCCCTGCCAAACATGCCGAACGTCCAGCAATAGCTCCCAAACAGAAGCAGCCAGCAAAAAAAGACATACATGGCCTGAAACCGCCCCATGGCACCTACAAGTTTCCCCACTGACCAAGGTGCTGAGGGCTTTATTCTGCGGAGAAAACCTCTTCATGTCCCTCAGCCTGGGTTTTTTTCCCGACGCATCGGCCTTCCCTTCCAAACATGCCGAACGTCCAGCAATAGCTCACAAAGAGAAGCAGCCAGCACCAAAAGACATACATGGCCTGAAACCGCCCCATGGCACCTACAGCAGCCCCTGAGACCCTGGGGTTCAGGGCTTTATTCTGCGGAGAAAACCTCTTCATGTCCCTCAGCCTGGGATTTTATCCCGACGCAACGGCCTTCCATGCCAAACATGCCGAACGTCCAGCAATAGCTCCCAAACCAAAGCAGCCAGCACAAAAAGACATAGATGGCCTGAAAACCGCCCATGGTTTTCAGGTATCCCCACTGACCCAGGGTATCAGGGCTTTATTCTGTGGAGAAAACCTCTTCATATCCCTCAGCCTGGGATTTTTCTAGCTGGAGCGGCCTTCCCTGCCAAACATGCTGAACGTCCAGCAATAGCTCCCAAACCGAAGCAGCCAGCACCAAAAGACATACATGTCCTGAAACCACACCAGGGCACCTACAAGCAGCCACTGTGTCTTTGGGTCTCAGGGCTTTATTCTGCGGAGAAAACCTCTTCATGTCCCTCAGTCTGTGATTTTTTCCCGACGCAGCGTCCTTCCCTGCCAAACATGCCGAACGTCCAGCAATATCTCCCAAACAGAAGCAGCCAGCACCAAAAGACATACATGGCATGAAAATGCCTCAGGGCATTTACAACCAGCCCCTCTGAACCTGGGGCTCAGGACTTTATTCTGCGGAGAAAACCGCTTCATGTCCATAAGCCTGGGATTTTTTCCCAACGCAGTGGACTTCCCTGCCAAACATGCCGAACGTCCAGCAATACCTCCCAAACCGAAGCAGCCAGCAACAAAAGATATACATGGCCTGAAACCGCCCCATAGCACCTACAAGTTTCCCCACTGACCAAGGTGCTGAGGGCTTTATTCTTTAGGAGAAAACCTCTTCATGTCCCTCAGCCTGGGTTTTTTTCCCAACGCATCGGCCTTCCCTTCCAAACATGCCGAACGTCCAGCAATAGCTCCCAAAGAGAAGCAGCCAGCACCAAAAGACATATATGGCCTGAAACAGCCCCATGGCACCTACAAGCAGCCCCTGAGACCCTGGGGCTCAGGGCTTTATTCTGCTGAGAAAACCTCTTCATGTCCCTCAGCCTGGGATTTTTCTAGCCGGAGCGGCCTTCCCTGCCAAACATGCCGAACGTCCAGCAATAGCTCGTAAACCAAAGCAGCAAGCACCCAAAAGACATACATGGCCTGAAAACGCCCCATGGCACCTACAGGTATCCTCACTGACCCAGGGGCTCAGGGCTTTATACTGCGGAGTAAACCTCTTCATGGCCCTCAGCCTGGGATTTTTCTAGCTGGAGCGGCCTTCCCTGCCAAACATGCCGAACGTCCAGCAATAGCTCCCAAACCGAAGCAGCCAGCACCAAAAGACATACATGGCCTGAAACAGCCCCATTGTACCTACAAGCAGCCCTTGTGACACAGGGTCTCAGGGCTTTATTCTGCGGAGAAAACCTCTTCAAATCCCTCAGCCAGAGATTTTTTCCCGACGCAGCGTCCTTCCCTGCAAAACATGCTGAACGTCCAGCAATAGCTCCCAAACCGAAGCATCCAGCACCAAAAGATATACATTGCCTGAAACAGCCCCATGGCACCTACAAAGCAGCCCCACTGTACAAGGGGCTCAGGGCTTTATTCTGCGGAGGAAACCTCTTCATGTCCCTCAGCCATGGACTTTCCTAGCCGGAGCGGCCTTCCCTGCCAAACATGCTGAACGTCCAGCAATAGCTCCCAAACCGAAGCAGCCAGCACCTAAAGACACAGATGGTCTAAAAGCACACCATGGCACCTACAATCAGCCCCTGAGACCCTGGGGTTCAGGGCTTTATTCTGCAGAGAAAACCTCTTCATGTCCCTCAGCCTGGGATTTACCTAGCCAGAGCGGCCTTCCCTGCCAAACATGCCGAACGTCCAGCAATACCTCCGAAACCGAAGCACCCAGAACCAAAAGACATACATGGCCTGAAACCGCCCCATGGCACCTACAAGCAGCTCCTGAGACCTTACTGCTCAGGGCTCTATTCGGCGGAGAAAACCTCTTCATGTACCTCAGCCTGGGATTTACATAGCCGGGGCGGCCTTCACTACCAAACATGCCGAACGTCCAGCAATAGCTCCCAAATAGAAGCAGCCAGCATCAAAAGACATACATGGCCTGAAACAGCCCCATGGCACCTACAAGCAGCCCCACTGGCCCTGGGGCTCAGGGCTTTATTCTGCGGAGAAAACCTCTTCATGTCCTTCAGCCTGGGATTTATTCCTAACGCAGCGGCCTTCCCTGCCAAATATGCCGAACGTCCAGCAATAGCTCCTAAACCGAAGCAGCCAATACCAAATGACATACATGGCCTGAAACCACCACATGGCACCTACAAGTACCCCCACTGACCAAGGTGCTGAGGGCTTTATTATGCAGAGAAAATCTCTTCATGTCCCTCAGCCTGGGATTTTTTCCCGACGCATCGGCCTTCCATGCCAAACATGCCGAACGTCCAGCAATAGCTCCCAAATAGAAGCAGACGGCACCAAAAAACATACATGGCCTGAAACAGCCCCATGACACCTACAAGCAGCCCCTGAGACCCTGGGTCTCAGGGATTTATTCTGCGGAGAAAACCTCTTCATGTCCCTCAGCCTGGGATTTACCTAGCCGGAGCGGCCTTCCATGCCAAAAATGCCGAACGTCCAGCAATAGCTCCCAAACCGAAGCAGCCAGCACCAAAAGACATACATTGCCTGAAACCACACCAGGGCACCTACAAGCAGCCACTGTGTCTTTGGGTCTCAGGGCTTTATTCTGCGGAGAAAACCTCTTCATGTCCCTCAGTCTGTGATTTTTTCCCGACGCAGCGGCCTTCCCTGCCAAACATGCCGAACGTCCAGCAATAGCTCCCAAACCGAAGCAGCCAGCACCAAAAGACATACATGGCATGAAAATGCCTCAGGGCATTTACAACCAGCCCCTCTGACCCTGGGGCTCAGGACTTTATTCTGCGGAGAAAACCGCTTCATGTCCATAAGCCTGGGATTTTTTCCCAAGGCAGTGGACTTCCCTGCCAAACATGCCGAACGTCCAGCAATAGCTCCCAAACCGAAGCAGCCAGCAACAAAAGACATACATGGCCTGAAACCGCCCCATGGCACCTACAAGCAGCCCCACTGGCCCTGGGGCTCAGGGCTTTATTCTGCGGAGAAAACCTCTTCATGTCCTTCATCCTGGGATTTATTCCTAACGCAGCGGCCTTCCCTGCTAAATATGCCGAACGTCCAGCAATAGCTCCTAAACCGAAGCAGCCAACACCAAATGACATACATGGCCTGAAACCACCACATGGCACTTATAAGTATCCCAACTGACCAAGGTGCTGAGGGCTTTATTATGCAGAGAAAATCTCTTCATGTCCCTCAGCCTGGGATTTTTTCCCGACGCATCGGCCTTCCCTGGCAAACATGCCGAACGTACAGCAATAGCTCCCAAATAGAAGCAGCCAGCACAAAAAAATATACATGGCCTGAAATCGCCCCATGGCACCTAAAAGCAGCCCCTGAGACCCTGGGGCTCAGGGTTTTATTCTGCAGAGAAAACCTCTTCATGTCCCTCAGCCTGGGATTTTATCCCGACGCAACGGCCTTCCATGCCAAACATGCCGAACGTCCAGCAATAGCTCCCAAACCGAAGCAGCCAGCACAAAAAGACATAGATGGCCTGAAAACCGCCCATGGTTTTCAGGTATCCCCACTGACCCAGGGTATCAGGGCTTTATTCTGTGGAGAAAACCGCTTCATGTCCCTCAGCCTGGGATTTTTCTAGCCGGAGCGGCCTTCCCTGCCAAACATGCCGAACGTCCAGCAATAGCTCCCAAACCGAAGAAGCCAACACCAAATGACATAGATGGCCTGAAAGAGCCCCATGGCACCTACAAGAAGCCCCTGAGACCCTGGGGCTCAGGGCTTTATTCTGCTGAGAAAACCACTTCATGTCCTTCATCCTGGGATTTTTTCCCGACGCAGCGTCCTTCCCTGCCAAACATGCAAAACGTCCAGGAATAGTTTCCAAAACGAAGCAGCCAGCAACAAAAGACATACATGGTCTGAAACAGGCCGATGGCACCTACAAGAATCCCCACTAACCAAGGTGCTGAGGGCTTTATTCTGCGGAGAAAAGCTCTTCATATCCCTCAGCCTGGGTTTTTTCTAGCCGGAGCGACCTTCCCTGCCAAACATGCTGAACGTCCAGCAATAGCTCACCAACCGAAGCAGCCAACACCAAAAGACATACATGGCCTGAAACCACACCATGGCACCTACAAGCAGCCACTGTGTCTTTGGGTCTCAGGGCTTTATTCTGCGGAGAAAACCTCTTCATGTCCCTCAGCCTGGGATTTTATCCCGACACGGTGGCCTTCCCTGCCAAACATGCCAAACGTCCAGCAATAGCTCCCAAACCAAAGCAGCCAGCACCAAAAGACATGCATGACCTAAAAACCGCCCATGGCACCTACAGGTATCCCCACTGACCCAGGGTCTCAGGGCTTTATTCTGTGGAGAAAACCGCTTCATGTCCCTCAGCCTGGGATTTTTCTAGCTGGAGCGGCCTTCCCTGCCAAACATGCTGAACGTCCAGCAATAGCTCCCAAACCGAAACAGCCAGCACCAAAAGACATACATGGCCTGAAACAGCCCCATGGCACCTACAAGCAGCCACTGTGTCTTTGGGTCTCAGGGCTTTATTCTGCGGAGAAAACCTCTTCATGTCCCTCAGCCTGGGATTTTATCCCGACACGGTGGCCTTCCCTGCCAAACATGCCGAACGTCCAGCAATAGCTCCCAAACCAAAGCAGCCAGCACCAAAACACATGCATGACCTAAAAACCGCCCATGGCACCTACAGGTATCCCCACTGACCCAGGGTCTCAGGGCTTTATTCTGTGGAGAAAACCTCTTCATGTCCCTCAGCCTGGGATTTTTCTAGCTGGAGCGGCCTTCCCTGCCAAACATGCTGAACGTCCAGCAATAGCTCCCAAACCGAAACAGCCAGCACCAAAAGACATACATGGCCTGAAACAGCCCCATGGCACCTACAAGTATCCCACCTAACCAAGGTGCTGAGGGCTTTATTTTGCGGAGAAAACCTCTTCATATCCCTCAGCCTGGGATTTTTCTAGCCGGAGCGTCCTTCCCTGCCAAACATGCCGAACGTCCAGCAATAGCTCCCAAACCGAAGCAGCCAGCACAAAAAGACATAGATGGCCTGAAAACCGCCCATGGTTTTCAGGTATCCCCACTGACCCAGGGTATCAGGGCTTTATTCTGTGGAGAAAACCGCTTCATATCCCTCAGCCTGGGATTTTTCTAGCCGGAGCGGCCTTCCCTGCCAAACATGCCGAACGTCCAGCAATAGCTCCTAAACCAAATCGGCAAGCACCCAAAAGACATACATGGCCTGAAAACGCCCCATGGCACCTACAGGTACCCCAATGACCCAGGGGCTCAGGGCTTTATACTGCGGAGTAAACCTCTTCATGTCCCTCAGCCTGGGATTTTTTCCCGACGCAGCGTCCTTCCCTGCCAAACATGCAAATCGTCCAGGAATAGTTTCCAAACCGAAGCAGCCAGCACCAAAAGACATACATGGCCTGAAACAGCCCCATGGCACCTACAAGTATCCCCACTAACCAAGGTGCTAAGGGCTTTATTCTGCGGAAGAAACCTCTTCATGTCCCTCAGCCTGGGATTTTTTCCTAACGCAGCGGCCTTCCCTGCCAAATATGCCGAACGTCCAGCAATAGCTCCTAAACCGAAGAAGCCAACACCAAATGACATACATGGCCTGAAAGAGCCCCATGGCACCTACAAGAAGCCCCTGAGACCCTGGGGCTCAGGGCTTTATTCTGCTGAGAAAACCACTTCATGTCCTTCATCCTGGGATTTTTTCCCGACGCAGCGTCCTTCCCTGCCAAACATGCTGAACGTCCAGCAATAGCTCACCAACCGAAGCAGCCAACACCAAAAGACATACATGGCCTGAAACCACACCATGGCACCTACAAGCAGCCACTGTGTCTTTGGGTCTCAGGGCTTTATTCTGCGGAGAAAACCTCTTCATGTCCCTCAGCCTGGGATTTTATCCCGACACGGTGGCCTTCCCTGCCAAACATGCCGAACGTCCAGCAATAGCTCCCAAACCAAAGCAGCCAGCACCAAAAGACATGCATGACCTAAAAACCGCCCATGGCACCTACAGGTATCCCCACTGACCCAGGGTCTCAGGGCTTTATTCTGTGGAGAAAACCGCTTCATATCCCACAGCCTGGGATTTTTCTAGCTGGAGCGGCCTTCCCTGCCAAACATGCTGAACGTCCAGCAATAGCTCCCAAACCGAAGCAGCCAGCACCAAAAGACATACACGGCCTGAAACAGCCCCATGGCACCTACAAGCAGCCACTGTGTCTTTGGGTCTCAGGGCTTTATTCTGCGGAGAAAACCTCTTCATGTCCCTCAGCCTGGGATTTTATCCCGACACGGTGGCCTTCCCTGCCAAACATGCCGAACGTCCAGCAATAGCTCCCAAACCAAAGCAGACAGCACCAAAAGACATGCATGACCTAAAAACCCCCCATGGCACCTACGAGTATCCCCACTGACCCAGGGTCTCAGGGCTTTATTCTGTGGAGAAAACCTCTTCATGTCCCTCAGCCTGGGATTTTTCTAGCTGGAGCGGCCTTCCCTGCCAAACATGCTGAACGTCCAGCAATAGCTCCCAAACCGAAACAGCCAGCACCAAAAGACATACATGGCCTGAAACAGCCCCATGGCACCTACAAGCAGCCCCTGTGACACAGGGTCTCAGGGCTTTATTCTGCGGAGAAAACCTCTTCATGTCCCTCAGCTTGTGATTTACCTAGCCGGAGCGGCCTTCCCTGCCAAACATGCCGAACGTCCAGCAATAGCTCCCAAACAGAAGCAGCCAGCACCAAAAGATATACATGGCCTGAAAATGCCTCAGGGCATTTACAACCAGCCCCTCTGACCCTGGGGCTCAGGACTTTATTCTGCGGAGAAATCCTCTTCATGTCCATCAGCCTGGGATTTTTTCCCAACGCAGTGGACTTCCCTGCCGAACATGCCGAACGTCCAGCAATAGCTCCCAAACCGAAGCAGCCAGCAACAAAAGACATACATGGCCTGAAACCGCCCCATGGCACCTACAAGTATCCCCACTGACCAAGGTGCTGAGGGCTTTATTCTGCGGAGGAAACCTCTTGATGTCCCTCAGCCTGGGATTTTTTCCCGACGCATCGGCCTTCCCTTCCTAACATGCCGAACGTCCAGCAATAGCTCCCAAATAGAAGCAGCCAGCACCAAACGACATACATGGCCTGAAACCACCCCATGGCACCTACAAGGATCCCCTGAGGCCCTGGGGCTCAGAACTTTATTCTGTGGAGAAACCTCTTCATGTCCCTCAGCCAGGGATTTTTCTAGCCGGAGCGGCCTTCACAGTAAAACATGCTGAACGTCCAGCAATACCTCCCAAACCGAAGCAGCCAGCACCAAAAGACATACATGGCCTGAAACCGCCCCATGGCACCTACAATCAGCCCCTGAGACCCTGGGGCTCAGGGTTTTCTTCTGCGGAGAAAACCTCTTCATGTCCCTCAGCCTGGGATTTTTCTAGCCGGAGCGGCCTTCCCTGCCAAACATGCCGAACGTCCAGCAATAGCTCCCAAACCGAAGCAGCCAGCACCAAAAGACATACATGGCCTGAAACAGCCCCATGGCACCTACAAGTATCCCACCTAACCAAGGTGCTGAGGGCTTTATTTTGCGGAGAAAACCTCTTCATATCCCTCAGCCTGGGATTTTTCTAGCCGGAGCGTCCTTCCCTGCCAAACATGCCGAACGTACAGCAATAGCTCCCAAACCGAAGCAGCCAGAACCTAAAGACACAAATGGTCTAAAACAGCCCCATGGCACCTACAAGTATCCCCAGTAACCAAGGTGCTGAGGGCTTTATTCTGCGGAGAAAACCTCTTCATGTCCCTCAGCCTGGGATTTTTTCCCGACGCATCGGCCTTCCCTGCCAAACATGCCGAACGTCCAGCAATAGCTCCCAAACCGAAGCAGCCAGCAACAAAAGACATACATGTCCTGAAACCGCCCCATGGCACCTACAAGCAGCTCCTGAAACCTTGCTGCTCAGGACTTTATTCTGCGCAGAAAAACTCTTCATGTCCCTCAGCCTGGGATTTTTTCCCGACGCAGCGTCCTTCCCTGCAAAACATGCCGAACGTCCAACAATAGCTCCCAAACCGAAGGACCTAGCACCAAAAGACATACATGGGCAGACATCGCCCCAAGGCACCTACAAATATCCCCACTGTCCCAGGGTCTCAGGGCTTTATTCTGCGGAGAAAACCTCTTCATGTCCCTCAGCCTGGCATTTTTTCCCGAAGCAGCGGCCTTCCCTGTCAAACATGCCAAATGTCCACCAATAGCTCCCAAAACGAAGCAGCCAGCACCAAACGACATATATGGCCTGAAACAGCCCCATGGCACCTACAAGAATCCCCTCTGACCCTGGGGTTCAGGGCTTTATTCTGTGGAGAAAACCTCTTCATGTCCCTCAGCTTGGGATTTTCCTAGCCGGAGCGGTCTTCCCTGCCAAAAATGCCGAACGTCCAGCAATAGCTCCCAAACCGAAGCAGCCACCACCAAAAGACATACATGGCCTGAAATATCCCTATGGCTCCTACAAGCAGTCATTCTGTCTCTGGGTCTCAGGGCTTTATTCTGTGGAGAAAACCTCTTCATGTCCCTAAGCCTGGGATTTTTCTAGCCGGAGCGGCCTTCCCTGCCAAACATGCCGAACGTCCAGCAATAGCTCCCAAACTGAAGCAGCCAGCACCAAAAGACATACATGGCCTGAAACCGCCCCATGGCACCTACAAGCAGCCCCACTGACCAAGGGGCTCAGGGATTTATTCTGCGGAGAAAACCTCTTCATGTCCCTCAGCCTCGGATTTTTCTAGCCAGAGCGGCCTTCACAGTAAAACATGCTGAACGTCCAGCAATAGCTCCCAAACCGAAGCAGCCAGCACCAAAAGACATACATGGCCTGAAACCACACCGTGGCACCTACAAGCAGCTTTTCTGACCCTCGGGCTCAGGGCTTTCTTCTGCGGAGAAAATGTCTTCATGTCCCAAACCGAAGAAGCCAGCACCAAAAGACATACATGGCCTGAATTCGCCCCATGCCACCTACAATCAGCCACTGTGTCTTTGGGTCTCAGGACTTTATTCTGCGGAGAAAACCTCTTCATGTCCCTCAGCCTGGGATATTTTCCCAACGCAGCAGATTTCCCTGCAAAACATGCCGTACGTCCAGCAATAGATCCCAAATCGAAGCAGCCAGCACCAAAACACATACATGGCCTGAAACCGCCCCACGGCACCTACAAGCAGCCCCACTGACCCTTGGGCTCAGGGCTTTATTCTGCGGAGAAAAACTCTTCATGTCCCTCAGCCTGGGATTTTCCTAGTCGCAGCGGCCTTCCATGCCAAACATGCCGAACGTCCAGCAATAGCTCCAAAACCGAAGCAGCCAGCACCAAAAGACATACATGGCCTGAAACCACACCATGACACCTACAAGCAGCCCTCCTGACCCTGGGGCTCAGGGCTTTATTCTGCGGAGAAAATCTCTTCATATCCCTCAGCCTTGGATTTTTTTCCCAACGCAACAGCCATCCCTTCCAAACATGCCGAACATCCAGCAATAGCTCCCAAATCGAAGCAGCCAGCACCAAAAGACATACATTGTCTGAAACAGCCCCATGGCACCTACAAGCAGCCCCACTGTCCCTGGGGCTCAGGGCTTCATTCTGCGGAGAAAACCTCTTCATGTCCCTCAGCCTAGGATTTTTTCCCATCCGAACGGCCTTCCCTTCTAACCATGCCGAACGTCCAGCAATAGCTCCCAAACCGAAGCAGCCAGCACCAAAAGACATACATGGCCTGAAACCTCCCCATGGCACCTACAAGCACCTCCTGAGACCTTGCTGCTCAGGGCTTTATACTGCGGAGAAAACCTCTTCATGTCCCTCAGCCTCGGATTTTTCTAGTCGGAGCGGCCTTCCCTGCAAAATATGCCAAACATCCAGCAATAGCTCCCAAACCGAAGCAGCCAGCACCAAAAGTTATTCATGGCCTGAAAACGCCTCATGGCATTTACAAGCAGCCCCACTGACGCTTGGGCTTAGGGCTTTCTTCTGCGGAGAAAACCTCTTAATGTCCCTCAGCCTGGGATTTTTCTATCTGGAGAGGCCATTACTTCTAAACATGCCGAACATCCAGGAATAGATCCCAAACCGAAGCAGCCAGCACCAAAAAGACATACATGGCCTGAAACCACACTGGGCACCTACAAGCAGACCCTCTGACCCTGGGGCTCAGGTATTTATTCTGCGGAGAAAAACTCTTCATGTCCCTCTGCTTGGATTTTCCTAGTCGGAGCGGCCTTCCGTGCCAAATATGACAAACGTCCATCAATAGCTCCCAAACAGAAGCAGCCAGCACCAAAAGACATACATGGCCTGAAACCGCCCCATGACACCTACAAGCAGCTAGTGAGACACTGGGGCTCAAGGATTTATTCTGCGGAGAAAACCTCTTCATGTCCCTCAGCCTGGCATTTTTTCCCGAAGCAGCGGCCTTCCCTGCCAAACATGCTGAACTTCCAGCAATAGCTCCCAAACCGAAGCAGCCAGCACCAAAAGACATACATAGCCTGAAAGAGGCCATGGCACCTATAAACAGCCACTCTGACCCTGGGGCTCAGGGCTTTATACTGCGGAGAAAACCTCTTCATGTCCCTAAGTTTGGGATATTTTCCCAACGCAGCGGACTTCCCTGCGAAACATGCCAAACCTCCAGCAATAGCTCCCAAACCGAAGCAGCCAGCATCAAAAGACATACATGGCCTGAAACCGCCCCATGACACCTACAAGCAGCTAGTGAGACACTGGGGCTCAAGGATTTATTCTGCGGAGAAAACCTCTTCATGTCCCTCAGCCTGGCATTTTTTCCCGAAGCAGCGGCCTTCCCTGCCAAACATGCTGAACTTCCAGCAATAGCTCCCAAACCGAAGCAGCCAGCACCAAAAGACATACATAGCCTGAAAGAGGCCATGGCACCTATAAACAGCCACTCTGACCCTGGGGCTCAGGGCTTTATACTGCGGAGAAAACCTCTTCATGTCCCTAAGTTTGGGATATTTTCCCAACGCAGCGGACTTCCCTGCGAAACATGCCAAACCTCCAGCAATAGCTCCCAAACCGAAGCAGCCAGCATCAAAAGACATACATGGCCTGAAACAGCCCCATGGCACAAATAAGCAGCCACTCTGACCCTGGGGCTCAGGGCTTTATTCTGCGGAGAAAACCTCTTCATGTCCCTCAGCCTGGGATTTTTCTAGCTGGAGAGGCCTTCCCTGCCAAACATGCCGAACGTCCAGCAATAGCTCCCAAACCGAAGCAGCCAGCACCAAAAGACATACATGGCCTGAAACCGCCCCATGGTACCTACAATCAGCCCCTGAGACCCTGGGGCTCAGGGCTTTACTCTGCGGAGAAAACCTCTTCATGTCCCTCAGCCTGGGATTTACCTAGCCGGAGCGGCCTTCCCTGCCAAACATGCCAAACGTCCAGCAATATCTCCCAAACCAAAGCAGCCAGCGCCAAAAGAGATACATAACCTGAAACCGCCCCATGGCACCTACAAGCAGCCACTCTGACTCTGGGGCTCAGGGCTTTATTCTGCAGAGAAAACCTCTTCATGTCCCTCAGCCTGGGATTTTTCTAGCCCGAGCGGCCCTCCCTGTAAAACATGCCGAACGTCCAGCAATAGATCCGAAACCGAAGCAGCCAACACCAAAAGACATATATAGCCTGAAACCGCCCCATGGCACCTGCAAGAAGCGCCTCTGACCCAGGTGCTCAGGGCTTTATTCTGCGGAGGAATCATCTTCATGTCCCTCAGCCTGGGATTTTTTCCCATTCGAACTGCCTTCCCTTCTAAACATGCCGAACGTCCAGCAATAGCTCTCAAACCGAAGCAGCCAGCACCAAAAGATATACATGGCCTTAAAACACCTCATGGCATTTACAAGCAGCCCCACTGACCATGGGTCTCAGGGCTTTATTCTGCGGACAAAACCTCTTCATGTCCCTAAGCCTGGGATTTTTTCCCAACGCAGCGGACTTCCCTGCCAAACATACCAAACATCCAGCAATAGCTCCCAAACCGAAGCAGCCAGCACCAAAAGACATACATAGCCTGAAACAGGCTCATGGCACCTACAAGCAGCCACTCTGACCATGGTGCTCAGGGCTTTATTCTGCGGAGAAAACCTCTTCATGTCCCTCAGCCTGGGATTTTTCTAGCCGGAGCGGTCCTCCCTGCCAAACGTGCTGAACATCCAGCAATAGCTCCCAAACTGAAGCAGCCAGCGCCTAAAGACACAGATGGTCTAAAACCGCACCATGGCACCTACAATCACCCCTGAGACCCTGGGGTTCAGGGCTTTATTCTGCGGAGAAAACCTCTTCATGTCCCTCAGCCTGGGATTTACCTAGCCGGAGCTGTCTTCACTGCCAAACATGCCGAACGTCCAGCAATAGTTCCCAAACCGAAGCATCGAACACCAAAAGACATACATGGCCTGAAACAGCCCCATGGCACATAAAAGCAGCCACTGTGTCTTTGGGTCTCAGGGCTTTATTCTGCGGAGAAAACCTCTTCATGTCCCTCATCTTGGGATTTTTTCCCGACGCAGCATCCTTCCCTGCCAAATATGCCAAATGTCCAGCAATAGCTCCCAAACAGAAGAAGCCAGCACCAAAAGACATACATTGCCTGAAAGACCCCATGGCACCTACAAGCAGCCCCACTGACAGAGGGGATCAGGGCTTTATTCTGCGGAGAAAACTTCTTCATGTCCCTCAGCCTGGGATTTTTCTAGCCGGAGCGGCCATCACAGTAAAACATGCTGTACGTCCAGCAATAGCTCCCAAACCGAAGCAGCCAGCACCAAAGACATACATGGCCTGAAACCACCCCATGGCACCTACAAGCAGCTTTTCTGACCCTGGGGCTCAGGGCTTTCTTCTGCTGAGAAAACCTCTTCATGTCCCTCAGCCTGGGATTTTTTCCCAACGCAGCGGACTTCCCTGCCAAACATGCCGAACGTCCAGCAATAGCTCTCAAACCGAAGCAGCCAATACCAAAAGACATACATGGCCTGAAAACGCCTCATGGCATTTCCAAGCAGCCCCTCTGACCCTGGTGCTCAGGTCTTTATTATGCGGAGAAAACCTCTTCATGTCCCTCAGCCTGGGATTTTCCTAGTCGGAGCGGCCTTCCCTGCCAAACATGCCAAATGTCCAGCAATAGCTCCCAAACCGAAGCAGCCAGCACGAAAAGACATACATGGCCTGAAACCGCCCCACGGCACCTACAAGCAACCCCACTGACCATGGGTCTCAGGGCTTTATTCTGCGGAGAAAACCTCTTCATGTCCCTCAGCCTGGGATTTTTTCCGAACGCAGCGGACTTCCCTGCCAAACATGCCGAACGTCCAGCAATAGCTCCCAAACTGAAGCAGCCAGCACCAAAAGACATACATAGCCTCAAACAGCCCCATGGCACATACAAGCACGCACTCTGACCCTGGGGCTCAGGGCTTTATTCTGCGGAGAAAACCTCTTCATGTCCCTCAGCCTGGGATTTTTCTAGCCGGAGCGGTCCTCCCTGCCAAACATGCCGAACGTCCAGCAATAGCTCCCAAACCGAAGCAGCCAGCACCAAAAGACATATATGGACTGAAACCACACCAGGGCACCTACAAGCAGCCACTGTGTCTTTGGGTCTCAGGGCTTTATCCTGCGGAGAAAACCTCTTCATGTCCCTCAGCCTGGGATTTTTTCCCGACGCAGCGGACATCCCTGCCAAACATGCCGAACATCCAGCAATAGCTCCCAAACCGAAGCAGCCAGCACCAAAAGACATACATGGCCTGAAAATGCCTCAGGGCATTTACAAACAGCCCCACTGACCCTTGTGCTCAGGGAGTTATTCTGCGGAGAAAACCTCTTCATGTCCTCAGCCGAGATTTTTCTACCTGGAGAGGCCATTCCTTCTAAACATGCCGAAAGTCCAGCAACAGATCCCAAACCGAAACAGCCAGAACCAAAACACATACATGGCCTGAAACCACCCCATGGCACGCACAAGCTGCCCCTGAGACCCTGGGGCTCAGGGCTTTATTCTGCGGAGAAAAACTCTTCATGTCCCTCAGCCTGGGATTTTTCTAGTTGGAGCGGCCTTCCCCGCCAAACATGCCGAACGTCCAGCAATAACTCCAAAACCGAAGCAGCCAGCACCAAAAGACATACATGGCCTGAAAACGCCCCATGGCACCTACAAGTATCCCCACTGATCCAGGGTCTAAGGGTTTTATTCTGCGGAGTAAACCTCTTCATGTCCCTCAGCCTGGGATTTTTTCCCGACGCAGCGTCCTTCCCTGCCAAACATGCAAAAGGTCCAGGAATAGTTTCCAAACCGAAGCAGCCAGCACCAAAAGACATACATGGCCTGAAACAGCCCCATGGCACCTACAAGTATCCCCACTAACCAAGGTGCTGAGGGCTTTATTCTGCGGAGAAAACCTCTTCATGACCCTCAGCCTGGGATTTTTCTAGCCGGAAGCGGCCTTCTCTTGCAAACATGCGAACGTCCAGAAATAGCTCCCAAACCGAAGCAGCCAGAAACAAAAGACATACATGGCCTGAAACCACCCCATGGCACCTACAAGTATCCCCACTGACCAAGGTGATGAGGGCTTTATTCCGCGGAGAAAACCTCCTAATGTCCCTCAGCCTGGGATTTTTTCCCGACGCATCGGCCTTCACTGCAAAACATGCCGAATGTCCAGCAATAGCTCCCAAACCGAAGCAGCCAGCACCAAAAGACATACATGGCCTAAAAACGCCCCATGTCACCTACAGGTATCCCCACTGACCCAGTGACTCAGGGCTTTATTCTGCGGAGTAAACCTCTTCATGTCTCTCAGCCTGGGATTTTTTCCCGACGCAGCGTCCTTCCCTGCCAAACATGCAAAACGTCCAGGAATAGTTTCCAAACCGAAGCAGCCAGCACAAAAATACATACATGGCCTGAAACAGCCCCATGGCACCTACAAGTATCCACACTAACCAAGGTGCTGAGGGGTTTATTCTGCAGAGAAAACCTCTTCATATCCCTCAGCCTGGGATTTTTCTAGTCGGAGCGGCCATCCCTGCCAAACATGCCGAACGTCCAGCAATAGCTTCCAAACCGAAGCAGCCAGCATCAAAAGACATACATGGCCTGAAACAGCCCCATGGAACCTACAAGCAGCTCCTGACACCTTACTGCTCAGGGCTTTATTCTGCGGAGAAAACCTCTTCATGTACCTCAGCCTTGGATTTATATAGCCGGAGCGGCCTTCCCTGCCGAACATGCCGAACATCCAGCAATAGCTCCCAAACCGAAGCAGCCAGCATCAAAAGACATACATGGCCTGAAACAGCCCCATGGCACCTAACAGCAGCCTCTGAGACCCTGGGGCTCAGGGATTTCTTCTGCGGAGAAAACCTCATCATGTCCTTCAGCCTGGGATTTTATCCCGACGCAGCGGCCTTCCCTGCCAAACATGCCGAACGTCCAGCAATACCTCAGAAACCGAAGCACCCAGAACCAAAAGACATACATGGCCTGAAACCGCCCCATGGCACCTACAAGCAGCTCCTGAGACCTTACTGCTCAGGGCTCTATTCGGCGGCGAAAACCTCTTCATGTACCTCAGCCTGGGATTTACATAGCCGGGGCGGCCTTCACTACCAAACATGCCGAACGTCCAGCAATAGCTCCCAAATAGAAGCAGCCAGCATCAAAAGACATACATGGCCTGAAACAGCCCCATGGCACCTACAAGCAGCCCCACTGGCCCTGGGGCTCAGGGCTTTATTCTGCGGAGAAAACCTCTTCATGTCCTTCAGCCTGGGATTTATTCCTAACGCAGCGGCCTTCCCTGCCAAATATGCCGAACGTCCAGCAATAGCTCCTAAACCGAAGCAGCCAATACCAAATGACATACATGGCCTGAAACCACCACATGGCACCTACAAGTATCCCCACTGACCAAGGTGCTGAGGGCTTTATTATGCAGAGAAAATCTCTTCATGTCCCTCAGCCTGGGATTTTTTCCCGACGCATCGGCCTTCCATGCCAAACATGCTGAACGTACAGCAATAGCTCCCAAATAGAAGCAGACGGCACCAAAAAACATACATGGCCTGAAACAGCCCCATGACACCTACAAGCAGCCCCTGAGACCCTGGGTCTCAGGGATTTATTCTGCGGAGAAAACCTCTTCATGTCCCTCAGCCTGGGATTTACCTAGCCGGAGCGGCCTTCCATGCCAAAAATGCCGAACGTCCAGCAATAGCTCCCAAACCGAAGCAGCCAGCACCAAAAGACATACATTGCCTGAAACCACACCAGGGCACCTACAAGCAGCCACTGTGTCTTTGGGTCTCAGGGCTTTATTCTGCGGAGAAAACCTCTTCATGTCCCTCAGTCTGTGATTTTTTCCCGACGCAGCGGCCTTCCCTGCCAAACATGCCGAACGTCCAGCAATAGCTCCCAAACCGAAGCAGCCAGCACCAAAAGACATACATGGCATGAAAATGCCTCAGGGCATTTACAACCAGCCCCTCTGACCCTGGGGCTCAGGACTTTATTCTGCGGAGAAAACCGCTTCATGTCCATAAGCCTGGGATTTTTTCCCAACGCAGTGGACTTCCCTGCCAAACATGCCGAACGTCCAGCAATAGCTCCCAAACCGAAGCAGCCAGCAACAAAAGACATACATGGCCTGAAACCGCCCCATGGCACCTACAAGCAGCCCCACTGGCCCTGGGGCTCAGGGCTTTATTCTGCGGAGAAAACCTCTTCATGTCCTTCATCCTGGGATTTATTCCTAACGCAGCGGCCTTCCCTGCTAAATATGCCGAACGTCCAGCAATAGCTCCTAAACCGAAGCAGCCAACACCAAATGACATACATGGCCTGAAACCACCACATGGCACTTATAAGTATCCCAACTGACCAAGGTGCTGAGGGCTTTATTATGCAGAGAAAATCTCTTCATGTCCCTCAGCCTGGGATTTTTTCCCGACGCATCGGCCTTCCCTGGCAAACATGCCGAACGTACAGCAATAGCTCCCAAATAGAAGCAGCCAGCACAAAAAAATATACATGGCCTGAAATCGCCCCATGGCACCTAAAAGCAGCCCCTGAGACCCTGGGGCTCAGGGTTTTATTCTGCAGAGAAAACCTCTTCATGTCCCTCAGCCTGGGATTTTATCCCGACGCAACGGCCTTCCATGCCAAACATGCCGAACGTCCAGCAATAGCTCCCAAACCGAAGCAGCCAGCACAAAAAGACATAGATGGCCTGAAAACCGCCCATGGTTTTCAGGTATCCCCACTGACCCAGGGTATCAGGGCTTTATTCTGTGGAGAAAACCGCTTCATGTCCCTCAGCCTGGGATTTTTCTAGCCGGAGCGGCCTTCCCTGCCAAACATGCCGAACGTCCAGCAATAGCTCCCAAACCGAAGAAGCCAACACCAAATGACATAGATGGCCTGAAAGAGCCCCATGGCACCTACAAGAAGCCCCTGAGACCCTGGGGCTCAGGGCTTTATTCTGCTGAGAAAACCACTTCATGTCCTTCATCCTGGGATTTTTTCCCGACGCAGCGTCCTTCCCTGCCAAACATGCAAAACGTCCAGGAATAGTTTCCAAAACGAAGCAGCCAGCAACAAAAGACATACATGGCCTGAAACAGGCCCATGGCACCTACAAGAATCCCCACTAACCAAGGTGCTGAGGGCTTTATTCTGCGGAGAAAAGCTCTTCATATCCCTCAGCCTGGGTTTTTTCTAGCCGGAGCGACCTTCCCTGCCAAACATGCTGAACGTCCAGCAATAGCTCACCAACCGAAGCAGCCAACACCAAAAGACATACATGGCCTGAAACCACACCATGGCACCTACAAGCAGCCACTGTGTCTTTGGGTCTCAGGGCTTTATTCTGCGGAGAAAACCTCTTCATGTCCCTCAGCCTGGGATTTTATCCCGACACGGTGGCCTTCCCTGCCAAACATGCCAAACGTCCAGCAATAGCTCCCAAACCAAAGCAGCCAGCACCAAAAGACATGCATGACCTAAAAACCGCCCATGGCACCTACAGGTATCCCCACTGACCCAGGGTCTCAGGGCTTTATTCTGTGGAGAAAACCGCTTCATGTCCCTCAGCCTGGGATTTTTCTAGCTGGAGCGGCCTTCCCTGCCAAACATGCTGAACGTCCAGCAATAGCTCCCAAACCGAAACAGCCAGCACCAAAAGACATACATGGCCTGAAACAGCCCCATGGCACCTACAAGCAGCCACTGTGTCTTTGGGTCTCAGGGCTTTATTCTGCGGAGAAAACCTCTTCATGTCCCTCAGCCTGGGATTTTATCCCGACACGGTGGCCTTCCCTGCCAAACATGCCGAACGTCCAGCAATAGCTCCCAAACCAAAGCAGCCAGCACCAAAACACATGCATGACCTAAAAACCGCCCATGGCACCTACAGGTATCCCCACTGACCCAGGGTCTCAGGGCTTTATTCTGTGGAGAAAACCTCTTCATGTCCCTCAGCCTGGGATTTTTCTAGCTGGAGCGGCCTTCCCTGCCAAACATGCTGAACGTCCAGCAATAGCTCCCAAACCGAAACAGCCAGCACCAAAAGACATACATGGCCTGAAACAGCCCCATGGCACCTACAAGTATCCCACCTAACCAAGGTGCTGAGGGCTTTATTTTGCGGAGAAAACCTCTTCATATCCCTCAGCCTGGGATTTTTCTAGCCGGAGCGTCCTTCCCTGCCAAACATGCCGAACGTCCAGCAATAGCTCCCAAACCGAAGCAGCCAGCACAAAAAGACATAGATGGCCTGAAAACCGCCCATGGTTTTCAGGTATCCCCACTGACCCAGGGTATCAGGGCTTTATTCTGTGGAGAAAACCGCTTCATGTCCCTCAGCCTGGGATTTTTCTAGCCGGAGCGGCCTTCCCTGCCAAACATGCCGAACGTCCAGCAATAGCTCCTAAACCAAATCGGCAAGCACCCAAAAGACATACATGGCCTGAAAACGCCCCATGGCACCTACAGGTATCCCCAATGACCCAGGGGCTCAGGGCTTTATACTGCGGAGTAAACCTCTTCATGTCCCTCAGCCTGGGATTTTTTCCCGACGCAGCGTCCTTCCCTGCCAAACATGCAAATCGTCCAGGAATAGTTTCCAAACCGAAGCAGCCAGCACCAAAAGACATACATGGCCTGAAACAGCCCCATGGCACCTACAAGTATCCCCACTAACCAAGGTGCTGAGGGCTTTATTCTGCGGAAGAAACCTCTTCATGTCCCTCAGCCTGGGATTTTTTCCTAACGCAGCGGCCTTCCCTGCCAAATATGCCGAACGTCCAGCAATAGCTCCTAAACCGAAGAAGCCAACACCAAATGACATACATGGCCTGAAAGAGCCCCATGGCACCTACAAGAAGCCCCTGAGACCCTGGGGCTCAGGGCTTTATTCTGCTGAGAAAACCACTTCATGTCCTTCATCCTGGGATTTTTTCCCGACGCAGCGTCCTTCCCTGCCAAACATGCTGAACGTCCAGCAATAGCTCACCAACCGAAGCAGCCAACACCAAAAGACATACATGGCCTGAAACCACACCATGGCACCTACAAGCAGCCACTGTGTCTTTGGGTCTCAGGGCTTTATTCTGCGGAGAAAACCTCTTCATGTCCCTCAGCCTGGGATTTTATCCCGACACGGTGGCCTTCCCTGCCAAACATGCCGAACGTCCAGCAATAGCTCCCAAACCAAAGCAGCCAGCACCAAAAGACATGCATGACCTAAAAACCGCCCATGGCACCTACAGGTATCCCCACTGACCCAGGGTCTCAGGGCTTTATTCTGTGGAGAAAACCGCTTCATGTCCCACAGCCTGGGATTTTTCTAGCTGGAGCGGCCTTCCCTGCCAAACATGCTGAACGTCCAGCAATAGCTCCCAAACCGAAACAGCCAGCACCAAAAGACATACATGGCCTGAAACAGCCCCATGGCACCTACAAGCAGCCACTGTGTCTTTGGGTCTCAGGGCTTTATTCTGCGGAGAAAACCTCTTCATGTCCCTCAGCCTGGGATTTTATCCCGACACGGTGGCCTTCCCTGCCAAACATGCCGAACGTCCAGCAATAGCTCCCAAACCAAAGCAGACAGCACCAAAAGACATGCATGACCTAAAAACCCCCCATGGCACCTACGAGTATCCCCACTGACCCAGGGTCTCAGGGCTTTATTCTGTGGAGAAAACCTCTTCATGTCCCTCAGCCTGGGATTTTTCTAGCTGGAGCGGCCTTCCCTGCCAAACATGCTGAACGTCCAGCAATAGCTCCCAAACCGAAACAGCCAGCACCAAAAGACATACATGGCCTGAAACAGCCCCATGGCACCTACAAGCAGCCCCTGTGACACAGGGTCTCAGGGCTTTATTCTGCGGAGAAAACCTCTTCATGTCCCTCAGCTTGTGATTTACCTAGCCGGAGCGGCCTTCCCTGCCAAACATGCCGAACGTCCAGCAATAGCTCCCAAACAGAAGCAGCCAGCACCAAAAGATATACATGGCCTGAAAATGCCTCAGGGCATTTACAACCAGCCCCTCTGACCCTGGGGCTCAGGACTTTATTCTGCGGAGAAAACCGATTCATGTCCATCAGCCTGGGATTTTTTCCCAACGCAGTGGACTTCCCTGCCGAACATGCCGAACGTCCAGCAATAGCTCCCAAACCGAAGCAGCCAGCAACAAAAGACATACATGGCCTGAAACCGCCCCATGGCACCTACAAGTATCCCCACTGACCAAGGTGCTGAGGGCTTTATTCTGCGGAGGAAACCTCTTGATGTCCCTCAGCCTGGGATTTTTTCCCGACGCATCGGCCTTCCCTTCCTAACATGCCGAACGTCCAGCAATAGCTCCCAAATAGAAGCAGCCAGCACCAAACGACATACATGGCCTGAAACCACCCCATGGCACCTACAAGGATCCCCTGAGGCCCTGGGGCTCAGAACTTTATTCTGCGGAAGAAACCTCTTCATGTCCCTCAGCCAGGGATTTTTCTAGCCGGAGCGGCCTTCACAGTAAAACATGCTGAACGTCCAGCAATACCTCCCAAACCGAAGCAGCCAGCACCAAAAGACATACATGGCCTGAAACCGCCCCATGGCACCTACAATCAGCCCCTGAGACCCTGGGGCTCAGGGTTTTCTTCTGCGGAGAAAACCTCTTCATGTCCCTCAGCCTGGGATTTTTCTAGCCGGAGCGGCCTTCCCTGCCAAACATGCCGAACGTCCAGCAATAGCTCCCAAACCGAAGCAGCCAGCACCAAAAGACATACATGGCCTGAAACAGCCCCATGGCACCTACAAGTATCCCACCTAACCAAGGTGCTGAGGGCTTTATTTTGCGGAGAAAACCTCTTCATATCACTCAGCCTGGGATTTTTCTAGCCGGAGCGTCCTTCCCTGCCAAACATGCCGAACGTACAGCAATAGCTCCCAAACCGAAGCAGCCAGAACCTAAAGACACAAATGGTCTAAAACAGCCCCATGGCACCTACAAGTATCCCCAGTAACCAAGGTGCTGAGGGCTTTATTCTGCGGAGAAAACCTCTTCATGTCCCTCAGCCTGGGATTTTTTCCCGACGCATCGGCCTTCCCTGCCAAACATGCCGAACGTCCAGCAATAGCTCCCAAACCGAAGCAGCCAGCAACAAAAGACATACATGTCCTGAAACCGCCCCATGGCACCTACAAGCAGCTCCTGAAACCTTGCTGCTCAGGACTTTATTCTGCGCAGAAAAACTCTTCATGTCCCTCAGCCTGGGATTTTTTCCCGACGCAGCGTCCTTCCCTGCAAAACATGCCGAACGTCCAACAATAGCTCCCAAACCGAAGGACCTAGCACCAAAAGACATACATGGGCAGACATCGCCCCAAGGCACCTACAAATATCCCCACTGTCCCAGGGTCTCAGGGCTTTATTCTGCGGAGAAAACCTCTTCATGTCCCTCAGCCTGGCATTTTTTCCCGAAGCAGCGGCCTTCCCTGTCAAACATGCCAAATGTCCACCAATAGCTCCCAAAACGAAGCAGCCAGCACCAAACGACATATATGGCCTGAAACAGCCCCATGGCACCTACAAGAATCCCCTCTGACCCTGGGGTTCAGGGCTTTATTCTGTGGAGAAAACCTCTTCATGTCCCTCAGCTTGGGATTTTCCTAGCCGGAGCGGTCTTCCCTGCCAAAAATGCCGAACGTCCAGCAATAGCTCCCAAACCGAAGCAGCCACCACCAAAAGACATACATGGCCTGAAATATCCCTATGGCTCCTACAAGCAGTCATTCTGTCTCTGGGTCTCAGGGCTTTATTCTGTGGAGAAAACCTCTTCATGTCCCTAAGCCTGGGATTTTTCTAGCCGGAGCGGCCTTCCCTGCCAAACATGCCGAACGTCCAGCAATAGCTCCCAAACTGAAGCAGCCAGCACCAAAAGACATACATGGCCTGAAACCGCCCCATGGCACCTACAAGCAGCCCCACTGACCAAGGGGCTCAGGGATTTATTCTGCGGAGAAAACCTCTTCATGTCCCTCAGCCTCAGATTTTTCTAGCCAGAGCGGCCTTCACAGTAAAACATGCTGAACGTCCAGCAATAGCTCCCAAACCGAAGCAGCCAGCACCAAAAGACATACATGGCCTGAAACCACACCGTGGCACCTACAAGCAGCTTTTCTGACCCTCGGGCTCAGGGCTTTCTTCTGCGGAGAAAATGTCTTCATGTCCCAAACCGAAGAAGCCAGCACCAAAAGACATACATGGCCTGAAATCGCCCCATGCCACCTACAATCAGCCACTGTGTCTTTGGGTCTCAGGACTTTATTCTGCGGAGAAAACCTCTTCATGTCCCTCAGCCTGGGATATTTTCCCAACGCAGCAGATTTCCCTGCAAAACATGCCGTACGTCCAGCAATAGATCCCAAATCGAAGCAGCCAGCACCAAAACACATACATGGCCTGAAACCGCCCCACGGCACCTACAAGCAGCCCCACTGACCCTTGGGCTCAGGGCTTTATTCTGCGGAGAAAAACTCTTCATGTCCCTCAGCCTGGGATTTTCCTAGTCGCAGCGGCCTTCCATGCCAAACATGCCGAACGTCCAGCAATAGCTCCAAAACCGAAGCAGCCAGCACCAAAAGACATACATGGCCTGAAACCACACCATGACACCTACAAGCAGCCCTCCTGACCCTGGGGCTCAGGACTTTATTCTGCGGAGAAAATCTCTTCATATCCCTCAGCCTTGGATTTTTTTCCCAACGCAACAGCCATCCCTTCCAAACATGCCGAACATCCAGCAATAGCTCCCAAATCGAAGCAGCCAGCACCAAAAGACATACATTGTCTGAAACAGCCCCATGGCACCTACAAGCAGCCCCACTGTCCCTGGGGCTCAGGGCTTCATTCTGCGGAGAAAACCTCTTCATGTCCCTCAGCCTAGGATTTTTTCCCATCCGAACGGCCTTCCCTTCTAACCATGCCGAACGTCCAGCAATAGCTCCCAAACCGAAGCAGCCAGCACCAAAAGACATACATGGCCTGAAACCTCCCCATGGCACCTACAAGCACCTCCTGAGACCTTGCTGCTCAGGGCTTTATACTGCGGAGAAAACCTCTTCATGTCCCTCAGCCTCGGATTTTTCTAGTCGGAGCGGCCTTCCCTGCAAAATATGCCAAACATCCAGCAATAGCTCCCAAACCGAAGCAGCCAGCACCAGAAGTTATTCATGGCCTGAAAACGCCTCATGGCATTTACAAGCAGCCCCACTGACGCTTGGGCTTAGGGCTTTCTTCTGCGGAGAAAACCTCTTAATGCCCTCAGCCTGGGATTTTTCTATCTGGAGAGGCCATTACTTCTAAACATGCCGAACATCCAGGAATAGATCCCAAACCGAAGCAGCCAGCACCAAAAAGACATACATGGCCTGAAACCACACTGGGCACCTACAAGCAGACCCTCTGACCCTGGGGCTCAGGTATTTATTCTGCGGAGAAAAACTCTTCATGTCCCTCTGCTTGGATTTTCCTAGTCGGAGCGGCCTTCCGTGCCAAATATGACAAACGTCCATCAATAGCTCCCAAACAGAAGCAGCCAGCACCAAAAGACATACATGGCCTGAAACCGCCCCATGACACCTACAAGCAGCTAGTGAGACACTGGGGCTCAAGGATTTATTCTGCGGAGAAAACCTCTTCATGTCCCTCAGCCTGGCATTTTTTCCCGAAGCAGCGGCCTTCCCTGCCAAACATGCTGAACTTCCAGCAATAGCTCCCAAACCGAAGCAGCCAGCACCAAAAGACATACATAGCCTGAAAGAGGCCATGGCACCTATAAACAGCCACTCTGACCCTGGGGCTCAGGGCTTTATACTGCGGAGAAAACCTCTTCATGTCCCTAAGTTTGGGATATTTTCCCAACGCAGCGGACTTCCCTGCGAAACATGCCAAACCTCCAGCAATAGCTCCCAAACCGAAGCAGCCAGCATCAAAAGACATACATGGCCTGAAACAGCCCCATGGCACAAATAAGCAGCCACTCTGACCCTGGGGCTCAGGGCTTTATTCTGCGGAGAAAACCTCTTCATGTCCCTCAGCCTGGGATTTTTCTAGCTGGAGAGGCCTTCCCTGCCAAACATGCCGAACGTCCAGCAATAGCTCCCAAACCGAAGCAGCCAGCACCAAAAGACATACATGGCCTGAAACCGCCCCATGGTACCTACAATCAGCCCCTGAGACCCTGGGGCTCAGGGCTTTACTCTGCGGAGAAAACCTCTTCATGTCCCTCAGCCTGGGATTTACCTAGCCGGAGCGGCCTTCCCTGCCAAACATGCCAAACGTCCAGCAATATCTCCCAAACCAAAGCAGCCAGCGCCAAAAGAGATACATAACCTGAAACCGCCCCATGGCACCTACAAGCAGCCACTCTGACTCTGGGGCTCAGGGCTTTATTCTGCAGAGAAAACCTCTTCATGTCCCTCAGCCTGGGATTTTTCTAGCCCGAGCGGCCCTCCCTGTAAAACATGCCGAACGTCCAGCAATAGATCCGAAACCGAAGCAGCCAACACCAAAAGACATATATAGCCTGAAACCGCCCCATGGCACCTGCAAGAAGCGCCTCTGACCCAGGTGCTCAGGGCTTTATTCTGCGGAGGAATCATCTTCATGTCCCTCAGCCTGGGATTTTTTCCCATTCGAACTGCCTTCCCTTCTAAACATGCCGAACGTCCAGCAATAGCTCTCAAACCGAAGCAGCCAGCACCAAAAGATATACATGGCCTTAAAACACCTCATGGCATTTACAAGCAGCCCCACTGACCATGGGTCTCAGGGCTTTATTCTGCGGACAAAACCTCTTCATGTCCCTCAGCCTGGGATTTTTTCCCAACGCAGCGGACTTCCCTGCCAAACATACCAAACATCCAGCAATAGCTCCCAAACCGAAGCAGCCAGCACCAAAAGACATACATAGCCTGAAACAGGCTCATGGCACCTACAAGCAGCCACTCTGACCATGGTGCTCAGGGCTTTATTCTGCGGAGAAAACCTCTTCATGTCCCTCAGCCTGGGATTTTTCTAGCCGGAGCGGTCCTCCCTGCCAAACGTGCTGAACATCCAGCAATAGCTCCCAAACTGAAGCAGCCAGCGCCTAAAGACACAGATGGTCTAAAACCGCACCATGGCACCTACAATCACCCCTGAGACCCTGGGGTTCAGGGCTTTATTCTGCGGAGAAAACCTCTTCATGTCCCTCAGCCTGGGATTTACCTAGCCGGAGCTGTCTTCACTGCCAAACATGCCGAACGTCCAGCAATAGTTCCCAAACCGAAGCATCGAACACCAAAAGACATACATGGCCTGAAACAGCCCCATGGCACATAAAAGCAGCCACTGTGTCTTTGGGTCTCAGGGCTTTATTCTGCGGAGAAAACCTCTTCATGTCCCTCATCTTGGGATTTTTTCCCGACGCAGCATCCTTCCCTGCCAAATATGCCAAATGTCCAGCAATAGCTCCCAAACAGAAGAAGCCAGCACCAAAAGACATACATTGCCTGAAAGACCCCATGGCACCTACAAGCAGCCCCACTGACAGAGGGGATCAGGGCTTTATTCTGCGGAGAAAACTTCTTCATGTCCCTCAGCCTGGGATTTTTCTAGCCGGAGCGGCCATCACAGTAAAACATGCTGTACGTCCAGCAATAGCTCCCAAACCGAAGCAGCCAGCACCAAAGACATACATGGCCTGAAACCACCCCATGGCACCTACAAGCAGCTTTTCTGACCCTGGGGCTCAGGGCTTTCTTCTGCTGAGAAAACCTCTTCATGTCCCTCAGCCTGGGATTTTTTCCCAACGCAGCGGACTTCCCTGCCAAACATGCCGAACGTCCAGCAATAGCTCTCAAACCGAAGCAGCCAATACCAAAAGACATACATGGCCTGAAAACGCCTCATGGCATTTCCAAGCAGCCCCTCTGACCCTGGTGCTCAGGTCTTTATTATGCGGAGAAAACCTCTTCATGTCCCTCAGCGTGGGATTTTCCTAGTCGGAGCGGCCTTCCCTGCCAAACATGCCAAATGTCCAGCAATAGCTCCCAAACCGAAGCAGCCAGCACGAAAAGACATACATGGCCTGAAACCGCCCCACGGCACCTACAAGCAACCCCACTGACCATGGGTCTCAGGGCTTTATTCTGCGGAGAAAACCTCTTCATGTCCCTCAGCCTGGGATTTTTTCCGAACGCAGCGGACTTCCCTGCCAAACATGCCGAACGTCCAGCAATAGCTCCCAAACTGAAGCAGCCAGCACCAAAAGACATACATAGCCTCAAACAGCCCCATGGCACATACAAGCACGCACTCTGACCCTGGGGCTCAGGGCTTTATTCTGCGGAGAAAACCTCTTCATGTCCCTCAGCCTGGGATTTTTCTAGCCGGAGCGGTCCTCCCTGCCAAACATGCCGAACGTCCAGCAATAGCTCCCAAACCGAAGCAGCCAGCACCAAAAGACATATATGGACTGAAACCACACCAGGGCACCTACAAGCAGCCACTGTGTCTTTGGGTCTCAGGGCTTTATCCTGCGGAGAAAACCTCTTCATGTCCCTCAGCCTGGGATTTTTTCCCGACGCAGCGGACATCCCTGCCAAACATGCCGAACATCCAGCAATAGCTCCCAAACCGAAGCAGCCAGCACCAAAAGACATACATGGCCTGAAAATGCCTCAGGGCATTTACAAACAGCCCCACTGACCCTTGTGCTCAGGGAGTTATTCTGCGGAGAAAACCTCTTCATGTCCTCAGCCGAGATTTTTCTACCTGGAGAGGCCATTCCTTCTAAACATGCCGAAAGTCCAGCAACAGATCCCAAACCGAAACAGCCAGAACCAAAACACATACATGGCCTGAAACCACCCCATGGCACGCACAAGCTGCCCCTGAGACCCTGGGGCTCAGGGCTTTATTCTGCGGAGAAAAACTCTTCATGTCCCTCAGCCTGGGATTTTTCTAGTTGGAGCGGCCTTCCCCGCCAAACATGCAGAACGTCCCTGCCAAACATGCAAAAGGTCCAGGAATAGTTTCCAAACCAAAGCAGCCAGCACCAAAAGACATACATGGCCTGAAACAGCCCCATGGCACCTACAAGTATCCCCACTAACCAAGGTGCTGAGGGCTTTATTCTGCGGAGAAAACCTCTTCATGACCCTCAGCCTGGGATTTTTCTAGCCGGAAGCGGCCTTCTCTTGCAAACATGCTAACGTCCAGAAATAGCTCCCAAACCGAAGCAGCCAGAAACAAAAGACATACATGGCCTGAAACCACCCCATGGCACCTACAAGTATCCCCACTGACCAAGGTGATGAGGGCTTTATTCCGCGGAGAAAACCTCCTAATGTCCCTCAGCCTGGGATTTTTTCCCGACGCATCGGCCTTCACTGCAAAACATGCCGAACGTCCAGCAATAGCTCCCAAACCGAAGCAGCCAGCACCAAAAGACATACATGGCCTAAAAACGCCCCATGGCACCTACAGGTATCCCCACTGACCCAGTGACTCAGGGCTTTATTCTGCGGAGTAAACCTCTTCATGTCCCTCAGCCTGGGATTTTTTCCCGACGCAGCGTCCTTCCCTGCCAAACATGCAAAACGTCCAGGAATAGTTTCCAAACCGAAGCAGCCAGCACAAAAATACATACATGGCCTGAAACAGCCCCATGGCACCTACAAGTATCCCCACTAACCAAGGTGCTGAGGGGTTTATTCTGCGGAGAAAACCTCTTCATGTCCCTCAGCCTGGGATTGTTTCCCGAAGCAGCGGCCTTCCCTGCCAAACATGCCAAACGTCCAGCAATACCTCCCAAAACGAAGCAGCCAGCACCAAAAGATATACATGGTCTGAAACAGCCCCATGGCACCTACAAGCAGCTCCTGAGACCTTGCTGCTCAGGGCTTTATTCTGCGGAGAAAAACTCTTCATGTCCCTCAGCCTGGGATTTTTCTAGTCGGAGCGGCCTTCCCTGCCAAACATGCCGAACGTCCAGCAATAGCTCCCCAACCGAAGCAGCCAACACCAAAAGACATACATGGCCTGAAACCACACCATGGCACCTACAAGCAGCCACTGTGTCTTTGGGTATCAGGGCTTTATTCTGCGGAGAAAACCTCTTCATGTCCCTCAGTCTGGGATTTTTCTAGCTGGAGCGGCCTTCCCTGCCAAAAATGCCGAACGTCCAGCAATAGCTCCCAAACCGAAGGAGCCAGCACCAGGAGATATATATGGCCTGAAACCTCCCCATTACACCTACAAGCAGCTCCTGAGATTTTGCTATTTAGGGCTTTATTCTGCGTAGAAAACCTCTTCATGTCCCTCAGCCTGGGATTTTCCTCGCCGGAGCGGCCTTCCCTGCCAAACATGCCGAACGTCCAGCAATAGCTCCCAAACCAAAGCAGCCAGAACCAAAAGACATACATGGCCTGAAACAGCCCTATGGCACCTACAAGCAGCCATTCTGTCTCTGGGTCTCAGGGATTTATTCTGCGGAGAAAACGTCTTCATGTCCCTCAGCCTGGGATTTTTCTAGCCGGAGCGGCCTTCCCTGCCAAACATGCCGAACGTCCAGCAATAGCTCCCAAACCGAAGCACCCAGCACAAAAAGAAATACATGGCCTGAAAACGCCTCATGGCATATACAAGCAGCCCCACTGACCCTTGGGCTTAGGGCTTTATTCTGCGGAGAAAACCTCTTCATGTCCCTCAGCCTGGGATTTTTCTAGCTGGAGCGGCCTTCCCTGCCAAACATGCCGAACGTCCAGCAATAGCTCCCAAACCGAATCAGCCAGCACGAAAAGACATACATGGCCTGAAACCACACCATGGCACCTACAAATAGCCCCTCTGACCCTGGGGCTCAGGGCTTTATTCTGCGGAGTAAACCTCTTCATGTCCCTCAGCCTGGAATTTTTTCCCGACACAGTGGCCTTCCCTCACAAATATGCCGAATGTCCAGCAATAGCTCCCAAACCAAAAGAGCCAGCACCAAAAGACATACATGGCCTGAAACAGCCCCATGGCACCTACAAGCAGCCCCTCTGACCCTGGGGCTCTGTGCTTTCTTCTGCGGAGAAAACCTCTTCATGTCCCTCAGCCTGGGATTTTCTCTCGACACAGCGGCCTTCCCTCACAAACATGCCGAACGTCCAGCAATAGCTCCCAAACAGAAGCAGCCAGCACCAAAAGACATACATGGCCTGAAACCGCCCCATGGCACCTACAAGTAGCTCCTGAGACCTTACTGCTCAGGGCTTTATTCTGCGGAGAAAACCTCTTCATGTCCCTCAGCCTGGGTTTATTTACAAACTCAGCGGCCTTCCCTGACAATCATGCCGAACGTCCAGCAATAGCTCCCAAACCTAAGCAGCCAGTACCGAAAGATATACGTGGCCTGAAACAGCCCCATGGCTCCTACAAGCAGCAACTCTGACCCTGGGGCTCAGGGCTTTATTCTGCGGAGAAAACCTCTTCATGTCCCTCAGCCGAGATTTTTCTAGCTGGAGAGGCCATTACTTCTAAACATGCCGAACGTCCAGCAATAGCTCCCAAACCGAAACAGCCAGCACCAAAAGACATACATGGCCTGAAACTACCCCCATGGCACCTACAAACATCCCCTCTGAGCCTGGGGCTCAGGGCTATCTTCTGCGGAGAAAACCTCTTCATGACCCTCAGCCTGGGATTTTTCTAGCCGGAAGCGGCCTTCCCTTCCAAACATGCCGAACGTCCAGCAATAGCTCCCAAACCGAAGCAGCCAGCACCTAAAGACACAGATGGACTAAAACCACACCATGGCACCTACAACCAGCCCCTCTGACCCTGGGGCTCAGGACTTTATTCTATGTGAAAACCTCTTCATATCCCTCAGCCTGGGATTTTTTCCCGCCACAGCGGCCTTCACTGCCAAACATGACGAACGTCCAGCAATAGCTCCGAAACCGAATCAGCCAGAAACAAATACATACATGTCCTGAAACAGCCCCAGGGAACCTACAAGCAGCCCCTGAGACCCTGGGGCTCAGGACTTTATTCTGCGGAGAAAACCTCTTCATGTCCCTCAGCCCGGGATTTACCTAGCCGGAGCGGCCTTCCCTGCCAAACATGCCGAACGTCCAGCAATAGCTCCCAAAAAGAAGCAGCCAGCACCAAAACACATACATGGCCTGAAACCGCCCCATGGCACCTAATGCAGCCCCTGAGACCCTGGGGCTCAGGACTTTATTCTGCGGAGAAAACCTCTTCATGTCCCTCAGCCCGGGATTTACCTAGCCGGAGCGGCCTTCCCTGCCAAACATGCCGAACGTCCAGCAATAGCTCCCAAAAAGAAGCAACCAGCACCAAAACACATACATGGCCTGAAACTGCCCCATGGCACCTAATGCAGCCCCTGAGACCCTGCGCTCAGGACTTTATTCTGCGGAGAAAACCTCTTCATGTCCGTCAGCCTGGGTTTATTTCCCGCCACAGCGGCCTTCACTGCCAAACATGACGAACGTCCAGCAATAGCTCCCAAACCGAAGCAGCCAGCACCAAAAGACATACATGGCCTGAAAACGCCCCATGGCACCTACAGGTATCCCCACTGACCCTTGTGCTCAGGGCTTTATTCTGCGGAGTAAACCTCTTCATGTCCCTCAGCCTGGGATTTTTTCACGACGCAGTGGCCTTCCCTGCCAAACATGACAAACGTCCAGCAATAGTTTCCAAAACGAAGCAGCCAGCACCAAAACACATACATGGCCTGGAACAGCCCCATGGATCCTACAAGTATCCCCACTAACCAAGGTGCTGAGGGCTTTATTCTGCGGAGAAAACCTCTTCATATCCCTCAGCCTGGGATTTTTCTAGCCGGAAGCGGCCTTCCCTTGCAAACATGCTAACGTCCAGAAATAGCTACCAAACCGAAGCAGCCAGAAACAAAAGACATACATGGCCTGAAACCACCCCATGGCACCTACAAGTATCCCCACTGACCAAGGTGATGAGGGCTTTATTCCGCGGAGAAAACCTCCTAATGTTCCTCAGCCTGGGATTTTTTCCCAACGCATCGGCCTTCACTGCCAAACATGCCGAACGTCAAGCAATAGCTCTCAAACCGAAGCAGCCAGCACCAAAAGACATACATGGCCTGAAATCACCCCATGGCACGTACAAGCAGCCCCTGAGACCCTGAGGCTCAGGGCTTTATTCTGCGGAGAAAACCTCTTCATGTCCCTCAGCCTGCGATTTTTTCCCAACGCAGCGGTCTTCCCTGCCAAAAATGTAGAACGTCCAGCAATAGCTCCCAAACCGAAGCAGCCAGCACAAAAAGACATACATGGCCTGAAACCACACCAGGGCACCTACAAGCAGGCACTCTGACTCAGGGGCTCAGGGCTTTATTCTGCGAAGAAAACCTCTTCATTTCTCTCAGCCTGGAATTTTTCTAGCCGGAGCGGGCTTTCCTCTAAAACATGCTGAACGTCCAGCAATAGCTCCCAAACCGAAGCAGCCAGAACCAAAAGACATACATGGCCTGAAAACGCCGCATGGCATTTACAAGCAGCCCCACTGACCCTTGTGCTCAGGGCTTTATTCTGCGGAGAAAAACTCTTCATGTCCCTCAGTCTGTGATTTTTTCCCGACGCAGCGCCCTTCCCTGCACAACATGCCGAACGCCAAGCAATAGCTCCCAAAACGAAGCAGGCAGCACAAAAACATACATGGCCTGAAAACGCCACATGGCACCTCCAATCAGCCCCTCTGACCCTGGGGCTCAGGGCTATATTCTGCGGAGAAAACCTCTTCATGTCCTTCAGCCTGGGATTTTTCTAGCCTGAGCAGCCTTCCCTGCCAAACATGCCGAAGGTCCAGCAATAGCTCCCAAACCGAAGCAGCCAGCACCAAAAGACATACATGGCCTGAAACCGCCACATTGTACCTACAAGCAGCCCCTGTGACACAGGGTCTCAGGGCTTTATTCTGCAGAGAAAACGTCTTCATATCTCTCAGCCTGTGATTTTTTCCCGACGCATCGGCCTTCACTGCAAAACATGCCGAATGTCCAGCAATAGCTCCCAAACCGAAGCAGCCAGCACCAAAAGACATACATGGCCTGAAAACGCCCCATGTCACCTACAGGTATCCCCACTGACCCAGTGACTCAGGGCTTTATTCTGCGGAGTAAACCTCTTCATGTCCCTCAGCCTGGGATTTTTTCCCGACGCAGCGTCCTTCCCTGCCAAACATGCAAAACGTCCAGGAATAGTTTCCAAACCGAAGCAGCCAGCACAAAAATACATACATGGCCTGAAACAGCCCCATGGCACCTACAAGTATCCACACTAACCAAGGTGCTGAGGGGTTTATTCTGCAGAGAAAACCTCTTCATATCCCTCAGCCTGGGATTTTTCTAGTCGGAGCGGCCTTCCCTGCCAAACATGCCGAACGTCCAGCAATAGCTCCCAAACCGAAGAAGCCAGCACCAAAAGACATACATGGCCTGAAACCGGCCCATTGTACCTACAAGCTGCCCCTGTGACACAGGGTCTCAGGGCTTTATTCTGCAGAGAAAACCTCTTCATGTCCCTCAGCCTGTGATTTTTTCCCGACGCAGCGGCCTTCCCTGCAAAACATGCCGAACGTCCAGCAATAGCTCCCAAACCGAAGCAGCCAGCACCAAAAGACATACATGGCCTGAAACCACCCCATGGCACCTACAGGTATCCCCACTGACCCAGGGTCTCAGGGCTTTATTCTGCGGAGAAAACCTCTTCATGTCCCTCAGCCTGGGATATTTCTACCCAGAGCGGCCATACATGCCAAACATGCCGATCGTCCAGCAATAGCTCCCAAACCGAAGCAGCCAGCACAAAAAGATACATGGCCTAAAACTGCCCCAAGGCACCTCCAAGCAGCCCCTGAGACCCTGGGGCTCAGGGCTTTATTCTTCGGAGAAAACGTCTTCATATCCCTTAGCCTGGGATTTTTTCCCGAAGAAGCGGCCTTCCCTGCCAAACATGCCGAACGTCCAGCAATACCTCCCAAACCGAAGCAGCCAGCACCAAAACACATACATGTCCTGAAACCGCCCCATGGCACCTGCAAGTATCCCCACTGACCAAGGTGCTGAGGGCTATATTCTGCGGAGAAAACCTCTTCATGTCCGTCAGCCTGGGATTTTTTCCCGAAGCAGCGGCCTTCCCTGCCAAACATGCCGAACGTCCAGCAATAACACCCAAACCAAAGCAGCCAGAACCAAGAGATATACATGGCCTGAAACCGCCCAATGGTACCTACAAGCAGCTCCTTAGATTTTGCTAATCAGGGCTTTTTTCTGCGGAGAAAACCTCTTCATGTCCCTCAGCCTGAGATTTTTTCCCAACGCAGCGTCCTTCCCTGCCAAACATGCTGAACGTCCAGCAATAGCTCCCAAACCGAAGGAGCCAGCACCAAAAGACATAAATGGGCAGACATCGCCCCAAGGCACCTACAAATATCCCCACTGACCCAGGGTCTCAGGGCTTTATTCTACGGAGAAAACCTCTTCTTGTCCCTCAGCCTGGGATTTTTTCTCGAAGCAGCAGCCTTCCCTTCCAAACATGCCGAATGTCCACCAATAGCTCCCAAACCGAAGCAGACAGCACCAAACGACATACATGGCCTGAAACAGCCCCATGGCACCTCCAATCAGCCCCTCTGACCCTGGGTCTCAGGGCTTTATTCTGTGGAGAAAACGTCTTAATGTCCCTCAGCCTGGGATTTATCTAGCCGGAGCGGCCTTCCCTGCCAAACATGCCGAACGTCCAGCAATAGCTCCCAAACCGAAGCAGCCAGCACAAAAACAAATACATGGCCTGAAAACGCCTCATGGCATATACAAGCAGACTCACTGACCCTTGGGCTTAGGGTTTTATTCTGCGGAGAAAACCTCTTCATGTCCCTCAGCCCGGGATTTACCTAGCCGGAGCGGCCTTCCCTGCCAAACATGCCGAACGTCCAGCAATAGCTCCCAAAAAGAAGCAGCCAGCACCAAAACACATACATGGCCTGAAAACGCCCCATGGCACCTACAGGTATCCCCACTGACCCTTGTGACAAGGGCTTTATTCTGCGGAGTAAACCTCTTCATGTCCCTCAGCCTGGGATTTTTTCCCGACGCAGCGGCCTTCCCTGCCAAACATGACAAACGTCCAGCAATAGTTTCCAAAACGAAGCAGCCAGCACCAAAACACATACATGGCCTGGAACAGCCCCATGGATCCTACAAGTATCCCCACTAACCAAGGTGCTGAGGGCTTTATTCTTTGGAGAAAACCTCTTCATATCCCTCAGCCTGGGATTTTTCTAGCCGGAAGCGGCCTTCCCTTGCAAACATGCTAACGTCCAGAAATAATTCCCAAACCGAAGCAGCCAGAAACAAAAGACATACATGGCCTGAAACCACCCCATGGCACCTACAAGTATCCCCACTGACCAAGGTGATGAGGGCTTTATTCCACGGAGAAAACCTCCTAATGTCCCTCAGCCTGGGATTTTTTCCCGACGCATCGGCCTTCACTGCCAAACATGCCGAACGTCAAGCAATAGCTCTCAAACCGAAGCAGCCAGCACCAAAAGACATACATGGCCTGAAATCACCCCATGGCACATACAAGCAGCCCCTCTGACCCTGGGGCTCAGGGCTTTCTTCTGCGGAGAAAACCTCATCATGTCCTTCAGCCTGGGATTTTATCCCGACGCAGCGGCCTTCCCTGCCAAACATGCCGAACGTCCAGCAATAGCTCCCAAACCGAAGCAGCCAGCACCAAAAGACATACATGGCCTGAAACCGGCCCATTGTACCTACAAGCTGCCCCTGTGACACAGGGTCTCAGGGCTTTAATCTGCAGAGAAAACCTCTTCATGTCCCTCAGCCTGTGATTTTTTCCAGACGCAGCGTCCTTCCCTGCAAAACATGCCGAATGTCCAGCAATAGCTCCCAAACCGAAGCAGCCAGCACCAAAAGACATACATGGCCTGAAACCACCCCATGGCACCTACAGGTATCCCCACTGACCCAGGGTCTCAGGGCTTTATTCTGCGGAGAAAACCTCTTCATGTCCCTCAGCCTGGGATTTTTCTACCTGGAGCGGCCTTCCCTGCCAAACATGCCATCGTCCAGAAATAGCTCCCAAATCGAAGCAGCCAGCACCTAAAGACACAGATGGTCTAAAAGCGCACCATGGCACCTACAATCAGCCCCTGAGACCCTGGGGTTCAGGGCTTTATTCTGCAGAGAAAACCTCTTCAGGTCCCTCAGCCTGGGATATTTCTACCCAGAGCGGCCATACATGCCAAACATGCCGATCGTCCAGCAATAGCTCCCAAACCGAAGCAGCCAGCACAAAAAGATACATGGCCTAAAACTGCCCCAAGGCACCTCCAAGCAGCCCCTGAGACCCTGGGGCTCAGGGCTTTATTCTTCGGAGAAAACGTCTTCATATCCCTTAGCCTGGGATTTTTTCCCGAAGAAGCGGCCTTCCCTGCCAAACATGCCGAACGTCCAGCAATACCTCCCAAACCGAAGCAGCCAGCACCAAAACACATACATGTCCTGAAACCGCCCCATGGCACCTACAAGTATCCCCACTGACCAAGGTGCTGAGGGCTATATTCTGCGGAGAAAACCTCTTCATGTCCCTCAGCCTGGGATTTTTTCCCGAAGCAGTGGCCTTCACTGCAAAACATGCCGAACGTCCAGCAATAACACCCAAACCAAAGCAGCCAGAACCAAGAGATATACATGGCCTGAAACCGCCCAATGGTACCTACAAGCAGCTCCTGAGATTTTGCTAATCAGGGCTTTATTCTGCGGAGAAAACCTCTTCATGTCCCTCAGCCTGAGATTTTTTCCCAACGCAGCGTCCTTCCCTGCCAAACATGCCGAACGTCCAGCAATAGCTCCCAAACCGAAGCAGACAGCACCAAACGACATACATGGCCTGAAACAGCCCCATGGCACCTCCAATCAGCCCCTCTGACCCTGGGTCTCAGGGCTTTATTCTGTGGAGAAAACGTCTTAATGTCCCTCAGCCTGGGATTTATCTAGCCGGAGAGGCCTTCCCTGCCAAACATGCCGAACGTCCAGCAATAGCTCCCAAACCGAAGCAGCCAGCAACAAATACATACATGTCCTCAAACACCCCCATGTCACCTACAAGCAGCTGCTCTGACCCTGGGGCTCAGGGCTTTATTCTGCGGAGAAAACCTCTTCATGTCCCTCAGCCTGGGATTTTTTCCCGACGCAGCGGACTTCCCTCACAAACATGCCGAACGTCCAGCAATAGTTTCCAATCCGAAGCAACCAGCAACAAAAGACATACATGGCCTGAAACCGCTCCATGGCACCTACAAGTATCCCCACTGACCAAGGTGCTGAGGGCTTTATTCTGCGGAGAAAACCTCTTCATATCCCTCAGCCTGGGATTTTTCTAGCCGGAGCGGTGTTCTTTGCCAAACATGCTGAACGTCCAGCAATAGCTCCCAAATCGAAGCAGCCAGCACCTAAAGACACAGATGGTCTAAAACCGCACCATGGCACCTACAATCAGCCCCTGAGTCCCTGGGGTTCAGGGCTTTATTCTGCGGAGAAAACCTCTTCATGTCTTTCAGCCTGGGATTTTTCTAGCCAGAGCGGCCATCCATGCCAAACATGCCGAACGTCCAGCAATAGCTCCCAAACCGAAGCAGCAAGCACAAAAAGATACATGGCCTGAAACCGCCCCATGGCACGTCCAAGCAGCCCCTGAGACCCTGGGGCTCAGGGCTTTATTCTGCGGAGAAAACCTCTTCATGTGCCTTAGCCTGGGATTTTTTCCCGAAGCAGCGGCCTTCCCTGCCAAACATGCCGAACGTCCAGCAATACCTCCCAAACCGAAGCAGCCAGCACCAAAAGACATACATGGCCTGATACCGCCCAATGGCACCTACAAGTATCCCCAGTGACCAAGGTGCTGAGGGCTTTATTCTGCGGAGAAAACCTCTTCATGTCCGTCAGCCTGGGATTGTTTCCCGAAGCAGCGGCCTTCCCTGCCAAACATGCCAAACGTCCAGCAATACCTCCCAAAACGAAGCAGCCAGCACCAAAAGATATACATGGTATGAAACAGCCCCATGGCACCTACAAGCAGCTCCTGAGACCTTGCTGCTCAGGGCTTTATTCTGCGGAGAAAAACTCTTCATGTCCCTCAGCCTGGGATTTTTCTAGTCGGAGCGGCCTTCCCTGCCAAACATGCCGAACGTCCAGCAATAGCTCCCCAACCGAAGCAGCCAACACCAAAAGACATACATGGCCTGAAACCACACCATGGCACCTACAAGCAGCCACTGTGTCTTTGGGTCTCAGGGCTTTATTCTGCGGAGAAAACCTCTTCATGTCCCTCAGTCTGGGATTTTTCTAGCCGGAGCGGCCTTCCCTTCCAAACATGCCGAACGTCCAGCAATATCTCCCCAACCGAAGCAGCCAACACCAAAAGACATACATGGCCTGAAACCACACCATGGCACCTACAAGCAGCCACTGTGTCTTTGAGTCTCAGGGCTTTATTCTGCGTAGAAAACCTCTTCATGTCCCTCAGCCTGGGATTTTCCTCGCCGGAGCGGCCTTCCCTGCCAAACATGCCGAAAGTCCAGCAATAGCTCCCAAACCAAAGCAGCCAGCACCAAAAGACATACATGGCCTGAAATAGCCCTATGGCACCTACAAGCAGCCATTCTGTCTCTGGGTCTCAGGGATTTATTCTGCGGAGAAAACCTCGTCATGTCCCTCAGCCTGGGATTTTCCTCGCCGGAGCGGCCTTCCCTGCCAAACATGCCGAACGTCCAGCAATAGCTCCCAAACCGAAGCACCCAGCACCAAAAGAAATACATGGCCTGAAAACGCCTCATGGCATATACAAGCAGCCCCACTGACCCTGGGGCTCAGGGCTTTATTCTGCGGAAAAAACCTCTTCATGTCCCTCAGCCTGGGATTTTTCTAGCTGGAGCGGCCTTCCCATCCAAACATGCCGAACGTCCAGCAATAGCTCCCAAACCGAAGCAGCCAGCACGAAAAGACATACATGGCCTGAAACCACCCCATGGCACCTACAAATAGCCCCTCTGACCCTGGGGCTCAGGGCTTTATTCTGCGGAGTAAACCTCTTCATGTCCCTCAGCCTGGAATTTTTTCCCGACACAGTGGCCTTCCCTCACAAATATGCCGAATGTCCAGCAATAGCTCCCAAACCAAAAGAGCCAGCACCAAAAGACATAAATGGCCTGAAACAGCCCCATGGCACCTACAAGCAGCCCCTCTGACCCTGGGGCTCTGTGCTTTCTTCTGCGGAGAAAACCTCTTCATGTCCCTCAGCCTGGGATTTTCTCTCGACACAGCGGCCTTCCCTGCCCAACATGCCGAACGTCCAGCAATAGCTCCCAAACAGAAGCAGCCAGCACCAAAAGACATACATGGCCTGAAACCGCCCCATGGCACCTACAAGTAGCTCCTGAGACCTTACTGCTCAGGGCTTTATTCTGCGGAGAAAACCTCTTCATGTCCCTCAGCCTGGGTTTATTTACAAACTCAGCGGCCTTCCCTGACAATCATGCCGAACGTCCAGCAATAGCTCCCAAACCGAAGCAGCCAGTACCGAAAGATATACGTGGCCTGAAACAGCCCCATGGCTCCTACAAGCAGCAACTCTGACCCTGGGGCTCAGGGCTTTATTCTGCGGAGAAAACCTCTTCATGTCTCTCAACCGAGATTTTTCTAGCTGGAGAGGCCATTACTTCTAAACATGCCGAACGTCCAGCAATAGATCCCAAACCGAAGCAGCCAGCACCAAAAGACATACATGGCCTGAAACCACCCCCATGGCACCTACAAACATCCCCTCTGACCCTGGGGCTCAGGGCTATCTTCTGCGGAGAAAACCTCTTCATGACCCTCAGCCTGGGATTTTTCTAGCCGGAAGCGGCCTTCCCTTCCAAACATGCCGAACGTCCAGCAATAGCTCCCAAACCGAAGCAGCCAGCACCTAAAGACACAGATGGTCTAAAACCACACCATGGCACCTACAACCAGCCACTCTGACCCTGGGGCTCAGGACTTTATTCTACGGAGAAAACCTCTTCATGTCCCTCAGCCTGGGATTTTTTCCCGGCGCAGCGGCCTTCCCTGCCAAACATGTCGAACGTCCAGCAATAGCTCCGAAACCGAATCAGCCAGCAACAAATACATACATATCCTGAAACAGCCCCAGGGCACCTACAAGCAGCCCCTGAGACCCTGGGGCTCAGGACTTTATTCTGCGGAGAAAACCTCTTCATGTCCCTCAGCCCGGGATTTACCTAGCCGGAGCGGCCTTCCCTGCCAAACATGCCGAACGTCCAGCAATAGCTCCCAAAAAGAAGCAGCCAGCACCAAAACACATACATGGCCTGAAACCGCCCCATGGCACCTAATGCAGCCCCTGAGACCCTGCGCTCAGGACTTTATTCTGCGGAGAAAACCGCTTCATGTCCATAAGCCTGGGTTTATTTCCCGCCACAGCGGCCTTCACTGCCAAACATGACGAACGTCCAGCAATAGCTCCCAAACCGAAGCAGCCAGCACCAAAAGACATACATGGCCTGAAAATGCCCCATGGCACCTACAGGTATCCCCACTGACCCTTGTGCTAAGGGCTTTATTCTGCGGAGTAAACCTCTTCATGTCCCTCAGCCTGGGATTTTTTCCCGACGCAGCGGCCTTCCCTGCCAAACATGACAAACGTCCAGCAATAGTTTCCAAACCGAAGCAGCCAGCACCAAAACACATACATGGCCTGGAACAGCCCCATGGATCCTACAAGTATCCCCACTAACCAAGGTGCTGAGGGCTTTATTCTGCGGAGAAAACCTCTTCATATCCCTCAGACTGGGATTTTCCTAGCCGGAGCGGCCTTCCCAGCCAAACATGCCGAACGTCCAGCAATAGCTCCCCAACCGAATCAGCCAGCACCTAAAGACACAGATGGTCTAAAACCGAACCATGGCACCTACAATCAGCCCCTGAGACCCTGGGGTCCAGGGCTTTATTCTGCGGAGAAAACCTCTTCATGTCTTTCAGCCTGGGATTTTTCTAGCCAGAGCGGCCATCCATGCCAAACATGCCGAACGTCCAGCAATAGCTCCAAACCGAAGCAGGCAGCACAAAAAGATACATGGCCTGAAACCGCACCATGGCACGTCCAAGCAGCCCCTCTGACCCTGGGGCTCAGGGCTTTATTCTGCGGAGAAAACCTCTTCATGTCCCTCAGCCTGTGATTTTTTCCCGACGCAGCGTCCTTCCCAGCAAAACATGCCGAACGTCCAGAATAGCTCCCAAACTGAAGCAGCCAGCATCAAAGAGACATACATGGCCTGAAAACCGCCCCATGGCACCTACAAGCAGCCCCACTGTCCAAGGGGCTCAGAGCCTTATTCTGCGGAGAAAACCTCTTCATATCCCTCAGCCTGGGATTTTTCTAGCCGGAGCGGCCTTCACAGTAAAACATGCTGAACGTCCAGCAATAGCTCCCAAACCGAAGCAGCCAGCACCAAAAGACATGCATGGCCTGAAACCACACCAGGGCACCTACAAGCAGCCACTGTGTCTTTGGGTCTCAGGGCTTTATTCTGCGGAGAAAACCTCTTCATGTCCCTCAGCCTGGGATTTTTCTAGCCGGAGCGGCATTCCCTTCCAAAAATGCCGAACGTCCAGCAATAGCTCCCAAACCGAAGCAGCCAGCACCAAAAGACATACATGGCCTGAAAACTCCTCATGGCATTTACAAGCACCCCCACTGACCCTTGGGCTTAGGGCTTTATTCTGCGGAGTAAACCTCTTCATGTCCCTCAGCCTGTGATTTTTCTAGCGGGAGAGGC